>CAMZMU010000096.1:21410510-21946486 GCA_947311845.1 Poa pratensis
ACTCTTCCAGATGATAAGGCTTCATTGTATTCTTCAGGGGAGTCGAAGGCAATCATCTTTGATTGATCAATTTTCAACCTATTCAACAGCATGGGCAAGAAAGAATCATTGAGGTACCCAACATAGCTCCCGTTCCTGATAATTTCTTCTAAGTTGGTGACTGTTGGCTGAAGTTGTTCAACTGTCAGAATTGAGCTTAAACTTGCAGTATAACTCTGCTGCAGTATCAGCACCACGAAAAAGCCAAACAATAAGTACAATTCTTGATAAGTTGTTCACGATCCTCTCCCTATGAGCAAATACAAGTGTTGAGAAGGAGAAGTACAAGACCGATCCAATCTGACTGGCCGGGGGGCCTCTGAAGTCTTGATTTGTTCTATGCTCAATACACCAGACTACAAAACCTGTGAAGAAAAAGAAGGCCCCAGTTCCTAACCATAGGTCGGTGGTCAAAGGCTTTAGGAATGTCCAGGCTGTCTTCTTTCTCCGGTCCAGGACTGGAACCAGCATACGCACCCCTGACTCTGTGTAAGGAAGAGTGAAGTCCACATATAAAGAACGGTTGGCCAAGATTGTTATATCACCTGCCACCGCATCATATTCCTGCCGGTAACACATGTAAAGTGAGTTCAGAAACTATTCGCAAAACAAAAAAAAGAAACTTCTGAGCACCGGCTATACTGCTTATCGAGGGTATAGTTCTCCTTATAACAGTACATATATGATAATCAGTTGGGTAATGCTAGTCGTGCAAAAGTATTTGTCCACAAATTATGAAGGGCCAATTATTTTTTAGAACACAACAAAAGGGAACTGTACACTTTTGCTGTTACGAACTGGTAACTAATTACTTAAATTGTTAACTAACTTAATATTTGGGAGAATTCCATCTTTTTTTAATAGAATCACCACTACGACAGTGCAGATGAGCTAAAAATGCAACCAATAAAGCCAAACCCCTAAATAAAAATCAATAAAATCCCTAAAACGTCAAGAGTAATAATTGTACAAAACAGAGGAATAAAATCAGAAGCCAACTAAGAACTATAAATTTTTGAACAGACTTTTTTTTTGCGTAAACAGATTAAACAATCTCATAATAGAAAAAACATCCATTAACAAGTGCAGATATATGATCCTACATGTCTGCATACTGAAGATCGATGGTCAGTTAAATAACTACAAAGTGCTTGCTTTGTATACTTGAGAAGAAAAACAACGAAAAGCTTAGTCCATGCATACCTCAAGATAAACACTGTAGACTAGCTCATCGTATGTTCCTTTACTATGTCCTGTTGCGTCTATAAACTGCACATAGTTACGGGGTACATCGTAGGGCAATGACTGAACTACTGCCTCAAACACATCGATGCAGAAACCCGTGGCTTTGCCGTTTTCAAATCTTACAAATTCATCAAACCCAGCCTTTACAGGTACGACTATCTGGAGAGTTTTATTCGCTGGAAATAGCCAACCTCTAGGTACAGTTTCAGTATATCCTGGCCATATGATGGTGCGAAGACCAGCCTTCATATTTAGACTACCAGAGATGCCAGATCCAGGAGTCCAGAAACCGACTAATCTTTGCTCCTTATCAACAGTGTTGATTATCATGTAATTTACTGATACTAACTGCATGTCTTGAATCTGAAATCGCCCACTCATGCCCGAAAATTGATCTTCAAGAATGCATCTCGCAGTTTTTCAGCAGCCTTTGAAGTATCTATTCTGTCAAAGTCAGTGGACCCATTGTTTGTTACAGACGGCCCAAAGTCTGAATTCACATATCCAGCATTTTCTGCTGCTAATGCTATCGCCCATATGGTATCATAAGCATAGAGACCAGACACTGTGGGCTCACTTAATGAGGTGCCTGGATTTTCTGATCGGTACCTGTTGCGCCATCTCTGTCTAAAGTTTAGAAGTTCCACATTATCTTGAACATGAGGTTTCACCCCAAGTACTCCTTGCATCACATCAAGAGCAGGAGAACCAAACACATCAAAGATATCTGTCAAACCATACGCAGTAATCCAGACAAAGCCCTGGCCCATCATCCCTTCATCCTTAGCAAGATGGAAAAACTTGAGGGCTAACATATGTGACATACGCACAACAAATACAGTTGTCCAGTTGTGTTTTAAGTTTGAGATAGCTCTCTTCATATCATCGTCTGTAGCTGAAGGATGGATCTTGCACCTGTATGAAACACGAGTGTCAACTTGTCTCAGGGCATCAACAAGGTCAGGTATGAATCTGGCATTGGAATCATCATCCTCAAAGACAGGCACAACTTCCCTCCAATTGTATTTCTGAACAAGTGAAGCGATAGCTTCTGCTTGGGAGAATCATTCCATGCCGTGCGGATGAAGTAAGGATTTTTCCGAATCGTGACGGACAATCTGCAGAGAATGAAATGACTGGAACCGTTGATTTGTTCCCAAGCTCCGAAAGAAATGTAACCTGACGTGACGTCTGTGGTCCAACAATCACTTGCACTCCAACATTTTCAGTAGATCAAGACCTGTAATTCTTATATTACTTAACGAGTGATTTTACAACAAATTAAGGAACAATATCAAAACGTACATAGGTATATATCATTATCTATACTGAAATTTTGCAATGTCTCTGATTCGTAACACATGCTAAACTGATTTATAATACCTCTGTACACACAATGTCGGACTTACCCTCAATAAATAAATAAAATACTCCTACATGTTCCGCATACTTCAGTTCCAAATCAAAGTTGTCCTTGGCATGGATGGAAACTGGAATCACGAGTTCAGGACAGTCTTCTAGTTTGGGTTCGAGGGCTAAGCTAAGACATTCTAAATTACTTTTTACCTTTTGCATTTTTGTTTAGACAGGACGGACGGTACTGAGCCAGGCCAAAACAACTGAACACCTCAACTCAATCCTGAACCGAAAAGAACGCCAACTCATGAGCTTGGACGAGACGCAGGGGTACCTTCTCTCTATGCCGCCCAGGGCGGCGCGACGGTATCGCGTCAAGCAAGGCAAGGGCGAGCCGGAGCGCAGCGTCAACCGCCGGCGGCATAGGAAGAGAATAAGGCAACCGCGGCGCCGCCGCCGCCGCTGGACGCCGTGACGCATTGATGGACAGATGGGCGGGCCAAACCAGTCTCGTGAAAAGAGAAAGAGAGGACTAATCTAGGTTGCACAATGCTACAACGCCCATATCGGCCCACCTAGAAGATTCGGCCTATTTTTCAGACAACGCCACATTGCTTGGTCGGTTCGTCCACCTAGCACTGTCTAGGCCGGCAAAAACGATGACACGAAAGTTCAGCACAAAATGAACCCTTTTCGAAAGTTTAGCCGGATCTAACCCTTTTTCGTACCGCTCAACGTAGAGGCGGTAGATTACACGAGATACCGCCGCGGTCACTGGCGGTACGCGTCCTGGTCCACGCTTCGCTCGGGCCGGTTGACTGCGCTGACGTGGCGATACCGCCAGTGTAAGCGGCGGTAGACTTCGTTTGGTACCGCCGGGGCCATCCGCGGTACCTCGTAACAGTGCACCGTCGCCTCTATAGGCGGTACGCGTTGGAGAGTTAAGTGGCGCTTCCGCCCTAACCCAGCCCGCCCGCATCTTCCCTTCTTCCTCTTCTTCCACAGACGGCGGCGGCGGCGCGACCTTATCTCTCCCCTCTCCCCTCCAGCGCGACCTTCCGGCGGCGGCGGAAGTGGCGGCTTGAACAGACGGCGGCGGCGCGGCGCGAGGCCTCTCTCCCGTAATCCACCTTGCCCCCAAGAACAGACGGTGGCGGCGGCGCGAGCTTTCCCCTCTCCCCTCTCCGTTCGGCGGCGGCAGTGGCGGTGTGAACAGACGGCGGCGGCGCGGCGCGAGGCCTCTCTCCCGTCAGGTAAGCCTCCCCTCCCTTAGCTCTCTCAATTTCGTCCATAAATTAGGCCGAATCTAGATGATTGTTGAAACCCTAGATGATCAAAGGAAAATGTAGATGATTTGTTCAAATCTTAGATGATATGTTTGTTGTAGATGGTATAAACTTGGCTGATTCTAGATGATTAGGTTAGATTCTTTGTATTGGCCGAAACTAGATGCTAAATTTGTTCAAACGCTAGATGCTCTTGATGTTTTGGTCTAGATGATGTCTAATGCTCAAGATGATATGCTTGTAGATGAAATGAAGCCGAATCTAGATGATTTTCTGTAGATGATGTTTTATTTGATCTAGTTTCTTGAGCAATTCTTTGTGTTTACACAATGTTATGGTCATTTACGAGAATGTTTTGCATTAGGATGGATGACCCGCCGGAACGTTATTACCCCGGGCTTGATTTGGTGTATGACAAGGAACATCGCCAGGCTTATCGAGAGGGGATACATGGACTTAGCTGATAATGTAAGGCAAATAATGTTCTCCATTTTTTTGTTGCAATTACAAAGATAGTGACCACATCTTGTTTTTATCTTTTGCAGCCTATCGGTCCTATGCGCATGAGGGGCCATAGTGCGGAGGACATGCCCTACGATGTTCGGTACGAGCCATACTTTGAGGCGGCTGGTCTTCTCCCATTTGTCCTTCAGTTCAAGCGTAAGCCGCCGGCGTTCAACCACACGGCCATTACCGCCCTTATTGATTGTTGGAGGCCCGAGACCCACAGTTTCCATTTGCCATGTGGAGAGATGACGGTCACTCTTGAGGATTTTGCCATGATCACGGCTCTTCCGATCGACGGAGCGCTTTGACTGGGAGGGTGGATCTTGTCGGGTGGCGCCAGCGGGTTCTTGGTCTCACCAGCAGATTACCACCGGTGCCGCCGGAAGGAGTGAAAGATACTAGGTCAGCGGGTGTCTCGTATTCGTGGCTTCGACAGTTTGGGCCATGCCCGGCGGATGCCGATGCACCGATGGTGCAGCAGTATGCCCGGGCATACATGTGGTATGTGTTAGCCCGGGTGATCTTTCCAGATGGGTCAGGGGACACAGCCTCGTGGATGTGGCTTGATCCATTACGTGATTGGAACGTCAAGTACAGCTGGGGGTCGGCGTCTAGCCTTTCTTTACCGCAGGTAGTTTATTTGCATACCTTTCTTGTGTATGTTACTTTCATTTGGCATTTGACATGATTGTTATTGTGCAGCTGGACCATGCATGTCGTAAGAAGGGAAAGGGAGCCTCGTTAAACGGTGCTGCTTGGCCCCTCACGATTTGGATGTGGGAGCGGATTCCGTTGGACGTCCTCGCAAACTCACACCAACTCCATGGGATTATGACCTTGATGGTGATGATGAATGGCGGCTGCCAACTGTCGCGTACACATGGGATAGAGTGGAGGGGTACAAAGACTTGTCCATGGGCCGTTACAAGAGCTATACCAATGAGCTTGACACGCTGTCTTACGACTTGGTATGTTGTTGTAACATTAAATTTGACACACCTTTGTGACATCTAGCATTGAAACTAATGCTTTTTGTTTTGTAGGTCATATGGAGGCCATACACACGGGAAAGGGGTTTCCGTCTCAACGCGATGTGTACGCGTGACGAGAACCTATGGCACATTAAGTGTCCGATGATATGTTTCTATGCCGTCGAGTGGCACCTCCCACAACGAGTTGCAAGACAATTTGGAAGGAGGCAACGAACCCCGCCGGCAAGCCAGAGCACAAGTGTTGATCTTCATAGGTTAGTGTTGGAATGCCCGGGTAAACATTTGACTTGCCAATATCAATTGTTGATGATATGTTTGTTATTTGTGCATAGGATTGATCGGAAGAAGTGCCCAAAAGTGAAGGAATGGGATCGTAAACACAACCAGTGGATTGAGATGTGGAATGATAGAGAAAAGTACTGTGAACTGGACGGTACAATTCTTTATTCTTGCAAGCCCTATAAAAATTTGCGACGAAATGCCTCATGCACCATCGGTGGTGGAGCCGTGCATACCCCGGAATTTCAATCTCCATGGCATTGAGTATACCTTGGTGTCGATCCGATATGATGCATACCTCTCTACTAGGAGAAAACACCTTAGTCCTCACATGCTTCATGAACCATTCCCAGTTGTCATTGTTCTCTCCAGACACCAAAGCAAAGGCCACAGGTAAAACCCGGTCACCGGAGTCGTGCGCGATTGCAGTCAACATCGACCCCTTGTACTTGCCGGTTAAAAATGTACCATCTGTTGATACAACCGGTCTACAATGGTGAAATGCCCGAATGCATTGGTCGAAGCTCCAAAAGGCACGGCGGAACACTCCATCAACATGTTCAACCGCGTAAAACATGCCCGGGTTTCTATAGGCCATCCCTCCCAACAACCTCGGGAGGCGGTTGTACGCTTCTTTCCATCCACCATACAACATCTTAAATGCGGCATGCTTGGCCTTCCATGCCTTCCCATACTCGATGTTGTATCCAAAGAATTCCTTTACAAGACCCATCAAAAACTTCGGTTTAATGGTTGGTTCATTCTTTATACTATTGATGAATTTGTATGCAATGAAATCAGAGGTGAGCTGACGGTGCTTTGTGGATGGATTCCGGCCCCATTTCTTGCACATGTGATGGGCTTCACAACTTGTTATCTTCCATTGCCCGTGGCGGTTTGGTCTTGCACGGACTACCCATGGGCATCCTTTTTTGTCACAAATCACGGTGTAACGATGCTTCTCGTCGGAGTGCTTCACTATGAATGGCCTATGGTGCTTCACCGCGTATTCCCTAAGCCACATTTGCAATTCTACCAAGTCCGGAAACTTCAAACCTTTCTTTATGCGAGAATTATTGTCATCGTCGTCTTGAGTTGTGCTTGGTGTTGCTTCTAGATCTTTATACTTGCCACCATCCACCATAGCCTTATCGGCAAGCGTGAGATCACGAAATAATGGAATTCGATGATCCCGGCCTACAACTTTTAAAAAGGCTTGGGCTTCTCTCGCCGTGAACCCATCTTCGTCCACTTCTTCTGGCCCTCGTCCTCCGAGTCGGAGGCATAGCAACGGCGATAGAAGGTGTCACGGTCAATGCCATCCTCCTCGACTTGTGCCTCTACATCTCCAATATAAATGTCATGATACTCGTCCTCCCGCTCGGACACATCACCCTCCATGTCTCCTTCCTCCCTATCTTCATCGTCAATGCCAAAGCCATAACCATGATCCACGTTGACATATTTTTCTTGTTCATCGACTTGGTCGCCATCATTCATCTCCAAGTCAATTTGTTGGCTCAAAGGAGGTTGGCTCATATTATTCAACTCGACCGCATCATCAAGTGACACATTTCGAGTGGGGTCATTGCATCATGTGTGGGGGAGGCACACCGGTTTAAGTCAAAATGCAACCGATCACCGCCAACCTTGGTAGCAAATAACTCGAGCGACTTGTCTTTGGAAGCCGCCACAACCTCTTTGTATGCCCCCCCAATCTAACTCGCATGTCAAAGGTATTTTTTTCTTTCGCGGACGGTGTCCCGATCCAACAAAATACCTTCCATCTAGTTCAACCTTCTCCCTAGATCCATCCATTCGAAAACTTCCCGTACTCTTGCAACAACCTCGGCATATGTTGGACTATTGGCAAATACCATAACTTTTTCTCCATTGTCAACAATCTCTTCTTCATTGTTACTAAAAAATACTTCTTTGTCAACATGATGGACATTCACGATTCTTGCCATCTATAATTAAATGACAAGACACACAAATGTATCACATTGATGTGTAATAGCAAACACACCACAATAATCTAAATTATACATGTGTGCTAACCACTACCTCCAACCCAAGACTCAACCATAATTGTAGGTAAGAAAAACACATGAATCTATCTAACCACAATGATTCCTACACGTCACAAACAACATATAACCCGCAATGCACCAATTCAAATAATAGATTTTGGACAAATCAACAAATCTAGGGTTTGCCTCAAACTAAACAATGCACAAAGTAACACAAATCCAACCAACAAAAAGCGAGAGATCTGAGAGGGACTACCTCAGAGGATGGAGATGGCCCGATTCCACGAGCTATGCCCTCCGATTTGGAGGGATTTGAGAGAGATTTGAGTGTGGAGGAGAGAGGGGAAGAGGGCAGCAGCTCGGGTGGAGTTCGGCTTCTGATGAATGAGAGGCTGGGGGCGCGGCTGCGGCCACTTAACTGCTGAGTTCATACCGCCGGTTGACACGGCGGTACCATGTTCCATGGTACCGCCAAAGGACGCGGCGGTATCCCTCAAAGTCTACCGTTTCTGACATCGGCGGTACCGCCACGTCAGCGCAGTCAACGGGAACGGGCGGACCGTGGACCAGGACGGCTACCGCCAGGGTCATAGGCGGTACCCAGTGTACCCTACCGCCGAGATGTTGAGCGGTACAAAAAAGGTCATATCCGGCTAAACTTTCGAAAAGGGTTCATTTTGTGCTGAACTTTGCCGTGAGGATCAGAATTGTCGATTTTGCCGTCTAGGCCATGTGATGTGTCTGCTACTCTGCTTGGGTTGAGACTTGAGAAGGGAGGTGCGCGCACAGGCGCCGAGCACGTACCTGCGGAGGCGGCGTCGATGGCGTCGGGTCCGCTGTCCCTGAGGTGAAGCTTTAGCCTGGTTCTGTAGCCGGCGTGCGAGGGTCGGCATAGAACTCCTCCCGAGCCAGCTGGATGCTCGTCCAGCTGATGTTCCCCACCCATGTCGTCTGTCCAAGATCACCCCCACGTCCACCACCTGCTGCGCCGCGACACCGGAAGCGCCAGCGACGAGAAGTAGGAGGACGAGGAGGAGACCGCGGCGCCGGAGGACAACCCAGAGAAGCGGCGCTGTTCGCATGGTGGATGCCTGGAGAAGTACTTTTGAGGAAGCTCCGAAGCTGTGGCTTTTTTGGCTGCCTTTACATGCACACGCCAGCCAATTAGCTTCCTTGAGAGTAAGACCTTGACCAGAATTTCTCTCCGCGAGCTCGATCAAACTCAACGGGTTGTATGTCTGACTGATAATGAAAAGTATTGAGAGAACAAATCAGCACCGGCCATGGAATTCTCCAGAGTATACTTGTCGTACTTTTCCGTTATAGCGTGGTCAAGTTAACCAACAAGCGCACGGCGGCCAAGCTGCAGCGACGTGTGCACGCTAGCGACTGGTAATTCTACGAGGAAACTTGACAAGGAAACAAATGTTCGGAAAAATCAGATGTTACCCCAAATATCTTAATTTAGGGGAGTAAGGATAAGCAAAAACAGTTCGTGGCCGTTCCAGGAGGCGTGGCTGGAGCGACAGGGGAGCCGCGTGTGAACAGCGTGGGTCAAAGTTGCTGACCATACAGGCATACACCAATGGTCACCGTCGGCGGAAGATTGCAATTTGCCATGGCTGGCCGTTGAAAAACAGTCATATCCAGCTGGAATTTTCTGCAGCAGCAACAGCAATCCAGTTATGAGAACTCATAACCTCATAGTACAATAGAAGTCAGTAGTAGGACATAAATGGGGGATCGATGTGTGAAACTCCAGCTATGGTCTCACGACCCGAGTGGGACATCAATTTTGCACTTATCCTGGCTCCCGTCTTGGTTGGGAAGAACAGTCAACAATCGATCGAATTTCGTCACGAAAGCAACCCAAATCTGTGTACCGTCAATCTGAAGCAACCCAAATGATTTTACACAGAAATATGAGTTAATCCCTCTCATGCTCACAGCACCAGTTCAATGCCTAGAGTTCTCTGCTTGATCTGCTTGTTACATGGAACTACAGATAACTGGATCCCCCAATTTCAGTTTCTATCAGCATGCAGTTTAACAGTGCCAGTATGCTAGACAAAGATCAACAGTAAACAAGTAAAAACAATACACATTGCATAGTAATGTATATCTCGTGCAGTCTCAGTATGTTAATATAACAGACATGGAGAACAATCAGGTCACAACTTACAATACAAAGCCATTTGATAGGTTGACAGAATTTTTGCGGGATGCGAAAATCAAGGAGCAGACGAGTAATTTACATGTTTTTCAGAACCAAAAGCACAAGCTCACTAGCTCCTCACAACTTGCATGAATTGCTTGCTAATCTCAATATCTTACATCAAGATATGTGTTCAAAAGATAGAAATCGTAAACATATATCGACAGCTAAATGAAAAAATAGCTACAGCGATCAGTATTTATGTGCTCCCCTTGTAGTCAATGCTTATCTGTCTCCTGCGGATTGAGCTCCCGCTGCGAGACAAAGAAGCTACTCGATCATGCCCACTCCCAGAATGCATGTATGCAAATGACATTGGTTCCGCATCCTGAACAGAAACTTCCCTACCTGGTGTTCCTTCACCTTCTGGTGGGCTTCCTGTATCTGTATCTGAATCAAGGTTCGTGATAATGTGATTAGGTACGCTTACAGGGCTCTCAACTGTACTACCAACATTTGCCATTGCAGGCTCATCCTTATCTGGAGTATTGGAAGGACTATCTCCCTCATGGAAGATCTTTGAGAGAATGGCAAGCCATCTGCGCCATGAACTTTGACCGTTGTCACTGCTAAAATCATGCCGGTGATTAAAAAGCGTTATGACAATGTGCAGAATTAGTGCCAACAATGAAGATGCTCCGGTGATGATGAACAACCCCCGAAAGCTGTGCAATGTGAGGCTGCTTGAAGTTTGGGAGTCATCTTTGTCGGGGCATGACTCACCGCGATACAGTTTTTCCTGCAACTTAGCCATTCTTTCATCTGATGCGAATTTCAGTATTCCCCTCGAAATATCAGGTGTCAGTGGAGAGCCTCGAGGGAATGCCTGTAGAAGTAGCACGCATACGAGGATCGTATAAGGCCTTCAGTGGTGAAATACAAGCCTGGCATAGCGTTCAGACAATAATATTGTATACTGTTATACTGATCAAATTAATGATCTTAGTAAAATTAAACTCAATGAACTTCATACAGTTTAGTAATACAAAGATAAAGTTAAAACAAACTAGATCAAGTAGATTTATCAAGTAATTCAATAATTTAAGAAGCAAGGAAGCCTTATATTTTGCTCCAAATAAGCAGGCCTTATATTTCACAATAGAAAACCAACAATATAGCACAACTTTCAAAGAACATGACCGTGCATTTAGGTTCTTAACAAAAAAAATCTAATCTTAAATTCGTCCTTACTTTAGCATGTTCACATCCACAATTCAGAAATTTCAAAGTACAATTCAGAGATTGGCTGAAACTGTTACTTCAACCAAAAGTTTACCCTAACGTATTTTTTCTCTAGAGACATCTAGTGGCATATAAATATATAGAGATCTACAGCAAAACAGCAGCGGAAATTGATTCAGCTTCTAGGATTTAGAATGTCAGAAATGTGCTACTGTACAAAACCAGGAAAAAGGTACTCACATAACCAAATCCGTCAAACTTGTAGGTTGGTCCAACCATAGTGTAGTTTGCGCAATACTGTGAAAGGAAAACCTTAAGGTATGGTATCTCATCAACAATGACTGCAACCCTTCCAGATGATAAGGCTTCATTGTATTCCGCAGGGGAGTCGAAGGCAATCATCTTTGATTCATCAATTTTCAACCTTTTCAAAAGCTGAGGCAAGAAAGAATCATTGAGGTAGCCAACATTTCTCCCATTTCTGATAACTTCTTCTAAATTGGTGACTGTTGGCTGAAGTTGCTCCACTGTGAGAATTGAGCTTAAGCTTGCAGTATAGCTCTGTTGCACTATCAACACGACGAAGAGCCAAACAACTAACACAATTCTTGATAAGTTGTTCACTATCTTCTCCCTATGAGCGAATACAAGTGTTGAGAACGAGAAGTAGAAGATCGATCCAATTTGACTGACTGGGGTGCCTCTGAATTCTTGATTTGTTCTGTGCTCAATACACCAGACTACAAAACCTGTGAAGACAAAGAAGACCCCAATCCCTAACCATAAGCCAGCTGTCAAAGGCTTCAGGAAAGTCCATGCAGTCTTCTGTGTGGACTGGAACCAGCATGCGCACCCCCGACTCTGTGTAAGGAAGAGTGAAGTCCACATACAAAGAACGGTTGGCCAAGATTGTTATATCACCGACCACTGCATCATATTTCTGCCAGCAACACATATAAACAAAGTTGAGAAACTTTTTTGGCTACAGGCTATAAGGCTTTACGAGTGTACAAAATTAACGGTAAATTTAGGCTAAACAATTAATCACCTGAGAATGCAAGTCATCCAAAATATATGCCTACAGATTAAGAGGGGGCAACGTTTGTTTTTTTGGAGCACAACAAAATAGGTACACGTTTGTATTTTTCGGACATGGATTAAACAAGCTCATAATAACGAATGCTTTCATGAACAGTGCAAAGATATTTTATTCAATAAACGGGTGCACAGATATAATCTTACAGGTCTGCATAGTACAGACCAATCATCAATTAAGCATACTGGTACAGAAATAAGTCCATGCATACCTTAAGATAAACATTGTAGAGAAGATCATCATAGGTTCCATTACTCAATCCTTTCCTGTCTCCAAACTCCTCATAGGAACGGGGTACATAGTAGGGTAAGTCACGAACTACTGCCTCAAATACATCGACACAGAACCCCTTGGGAGTACCATCTTCAAAACTTACAAATTCTTCAAACCCAGGTTTCACAGGTACACCTATGTTGAGAGTTTTATTTTTTGGAAATAGCCAACCTCTGGGTACAATTTTATTAACGCCTGGCCATGTGACAGTGTCAGGATCAACCTTCTTATTTAGACTACCAGAGATGCCATATCCCGGAGTCCAGAAACCAACTAATCTTCTCGTCTGACCAACAATGTTGATTATCCTGTAATTCACTGATACTAACTGCATGTCTTTAATCTGAAATTGCCTAGTCATCCCTGAAAAATTGACCTTCAAGAGTGCATCTCGCAGTTTTTCAGCAGCCTTTGAAGTATCTAATCTGTCCAAGTCTGTGGACCCATTGTTTGTTACAGACGGCGCAAAGTCTGAGTTCACATATCTAGCCTTCTCTGCTGCTAATGCTAACGCCCATACGGTATCATAAGCATAGAGACCAGACACTGTGGGCTCAGTTAATGAGGTGCCTGGATTTTCTGATTGATACTTGTTGCGCCATCTCAGACTAAAGTTTTGAAGTTCCACTGTATCTTGAATATGAGGTTGCATCACATCAAGAGCAGGAGAATCAACCACATCAAAGATATCTGTCAAGCCATACGCAGTAATCCAGACAAAGCCCTGACCCATCATCCCTTCATGCTTAGCAAGACGGAAAAATCTGAGAGCTAACATATGCGACATACGCACAATGAATACAGTTGTCCAATTGTGTCTTAAGTTTGAGATAGCTCTCCTCATATCATCATCGGTAGCTGAAGGATGGATCTTGCACCTGTATGAAACACGGGTTTCTACTTGTCTGAGGGCGTCAACAAGGTCAGGTATGAATTTGGTACTGGAATCGTCATCCTCAAAGACAGGCACGACTTCCCTCCAATTGTATTTCTGAACAAGTGAGGCGATAGCTTCTGCTTGGGAGGAATCATTCCATGCCGTCCGGATGAAGTATGGATTTTGTCCGAATCGTGACGGGCAATCTGCAGAGAACGAAATGATTGGAACCTTTGATTTGTTCCCAAGCTTCGAAAGAAATTTGGCCTGACTTGACGTCTGTGGTCCAACAATCGCTTGCACTCCAACATTTTTCAGTAGATCAAGACCTGCAGTTCTTATATTAATTAGTGAGAGATTTTACAACAAATAAGGCACACTATCAAACAACTGCAAGGAAAACGTATGTAGGTACATATCAATACTGAAATCTGTCGATGGCTCTGGTTCATAACACACGATAAATTGATTTAAAATGCTATCTTGGAATATACAATGTCGGTTCTACCCTCAAAAAAATATTTAAGCAATTACTTCTACATGTTCGAGAGTACTTCCACATGTTTGGTTTATGGCTCTAGGCTCTAGCTGTGTCCAAATCAGGAAAGCGCCAGCTCCCATACTTGAGTTCCAAATATAGTTGGGGTACCTTCAGGAAAGCGCCAACTTATGCCTGGCATGAATGGGAACTGGAAATCTGGAATTGCGAATTCAGGCCACAGTCTACAGTCTTCTAGTTGGGGTTCGAGGGCTAAGACATTCTAGTAAAAAAAAAATAGTATGGAACGAATTCATCCCATTACCTCAAAACCACACTATCGCAGGCCACAAAAGAGTTTTGTTTACACAGGACGGGCGGTTCTGAGCACCTGAACTCAGCCCTGAACCAAGGACGCCCACTCATGAGCTTGACATCCTAAATTACTGGCGGGACGAGAAGCAGGGTACCTTCTCCCTATGCCGCGGAGGGCGGCGCGAAGGTATTGTGACAAGAAATGCAAGGAGGCGAGGGCGAGCCGGAGCGGCGCCGCCCGCCTGCGGCATGGAAGGAGAATAGGGCGCCGCCGTGGATTCGCCGAGTCACACTGATGGGCAGTTGGGCCAAACAAGACAAGTGAAAAGAGAAAGAGAGGAGTAATCTAAGTTGCTCAATGCGACAACGCCCATCTCGGCCCACTCATAAGACTCGGCCCATGTTTCAGCCAACGCCACGTTTGCTTCGTCCTCCTAGCTACTGCTGTCTACTGTCGTGTTCACAACGGCCATGTCCCATGTTTCCTAAAAAACAAGTGTTTTAGTTTTTGAGAAGCTGACTGCTCGGGTTGAGAAGGGAGGTGTGCGCCGAGCACGTACCTGCGGAGGCCGCGTCGATGGCGTCGGGCCCGGTGTCCCTGAGGTGAAGCTTCAGCCTGGTTCTGTAGGCGGCGTTGCGAGGGTCGGCATAGAACTCCTCCAGAGCCAGCTCGATGGACGTCCAGCTGATGCTCCCTATCCCTACCGATGTCGTCCTGTCCAAGATCACCCCCACGTCCACCACCTGTGCCGCAACACCGGAAGCGCAGGCGGCGAGAAGCAGGAGGACGACGGCCGTGGCGACCGGGAGAAGCGTCGTCACAGGCCGCCTCATGGATGGATGCCTAGAGAAGAACGAGCAGTATCGCAGAGGAGACTACTTCTGATCAAGCTAGCTGTGGCCTTTACATACACACGATTGGCGCCAATTCAATTCGTTCAGACCTTGACCGGCATTTCTCCCTCCGAGCTCACGTTCAACCGGTTGTATATGTGTGATTGACAATGACAAGAGTTAAGAGAACCAATTGGCATCGGCCATGAAATTCTCCAGCGTATCCTTGTCCTACTTTTGCTTAGTTGAAAAGATAGCGTGGTCAAGCTAACCAGCAAGCGCATGCCGGCCGCGCTGCAGCGACGTGCACGCGTGGCTCCTTCTGCGACACTAGTAATTCCGCAAGGAAACTTGACAGATGTTTGGAAAATCAGATGTTACCCCAAATATGTTAACGAAAAACAAAAGTAATCCACGACAGCGATGGGGAGCCGCGTGTGGACGGTGTGGGGTCAAAGTTGCTGACCACACACCAAATGTCCAATGGTCACAGTCGTCGGAAGATTGCCAATTTGCCATGGCCGGAATTTTCTGCACCAGCAGCTATCCACCTAGTGGCTAGTGAGAACTCAGGCAGGACCTTGTAGTACTTTACTCCGCAAAACTCAATAATAAGCCAAAATAAGATCGATAATGGGGCGAATTAGTGGTTACGGATCGAGTGTTTCTGAGAAGGGGGATCGATATGTAGATCTGTATAGCTACGGTCTCGCGCTCTGCCCCCTAAAGACTGGGAAGAAAAGTGAACAACTCAGTTTCGTCGTGAAACCGCGTGGCAACAGGAAATGGATTATAGTTTCTTTTACACATCAAATTGACCATATTTGGCCTGCTAGGCTGCTAATTGTCACAATGCTTTGACTAAACAAACTGTCGGAAAGCCCAAGACTGCCGAGCATATGCTTGCCGAGTGTATTTGTCTCGGAACTCTGCATCGACACTGTATACTGGGTTTTCTGCAAAAAGCACACAAAAACGCAATACTCAGCAAAGTTAGAAAAATACACTCGACAAACCCAGATACTCCGCAAAATACAGAAAATACACACGGCAAACACAAATACTCCCTCCGTATCAAAATATAAAAGTCTCTACCAACTTACCACACATATGTATCTAGACATGTTTTAGTGCAAGATTCGTGTTTTAGTGCAAGATTCACACGAATCTTGCACTAAAACATGTCTAGATACATATGTGTGGTAAGTTGGTAGAGACTTTTATATTTTGATACGGAGGGAGTACTTGAATTGGAGGCATGATGCCCGTTTCATGCAAAGAAAATGTTAGAATTTCGCGTTGACGAGAAAAAGCGAACAACACGGCCCCTTTACTTTTATGTTGCTATAGTCAGATAGGCGGCGGAAAAAAAAACTCCCCCTATCTCCACCAGACATAACGCTCGTCCCCTCTCCCTCCACTCGTGGCCCCAGCGGAAGGAGGGAGAGGGGACCTCATCCCTCCGTTCTAGAATAGTAGTTAGGGTTTCGGTCTGTCTGTTGTGGTGCGTAGTTGGAATGGTGGAGCAGCGTTCGGACAAATAAATATACCTCAATTCTTCTCCCACACTGACAGCTACCTTCATGGCGGTGCCTCGGAGTTGATGGCAACGTGTGCTGTTCGGTCCTTCAGATAGGTAGTTTGGTCTTCTCGTCGTTTTTTAGATCTGGCGAGATCAGTTTCTCGGCGTGTCGCTGGGGTTCATGGTTATCCGCGACGGCGTTGGCGGCCGAGCTGAGATGGTTCTTTTGGAGTAAGGATGTTGGTCCAGAGATGGTGGATCTACCATTCTTTTCCAACTTCGTTGATGGGAGGCAATAAATCTTGGTCCAAGACAACACGAGAACGTCCCCGATCGACGTGCCACATCGACTTGTACCTCACTACGTGCAGCAGGCCTGTTCATCGACACACAAAGCCTCGTCGGCAATGGTGGTTTCTCGGATCTTGCAATGGTGGAGGTTGTCATCTCTTCCGACGTTCGTCTCGGTGGTGCTGGAGTTGGGCGGCGGCCGCTTGCTACGGTGGTTCGTAGGAAACCCTAGGGATCGTTTCGTATTTCTCGATCTCATAGGATTTTATCTGCAATTTCAGGATAATCATTTTATCCCCGCATGTCTTTTAGTTTCCACATGTGTTGCTTATTGTAACTTGATTTTCGATTAATAAATATGTGGTTGTTCTAAGAAAATATATATGGAATAGTAGTGCCAAACTGGCAATACTATTACCAAGCTATGTCACTTTTTTCAAGTAATAACAACTGTGTTTCTAAGCAGTAGAATCAATCAATACAATGGATATTGGAGATTAGGTGCTGTATAGTCCTAAGAGACTAATGTAATTTTACAATTTACAGTTGCTTATCTACAATTTAAAGTAATTGGTCACTGCTTACTTATGCCAACCAATCTGTTCATCGTCATCTCAATGCCATCCAATAACCACCGTTGTTTTACCGCGAGAAGTCGGAGTGTCAGTTAACGACCTCTGACATTTTCTCCAGAGCCATCGGCGTTGGGAGCTACCTCTGCACTCCCTTCGCCACCCACGGCCAGCTCGATCTCCCCGTGGGTCGCCGGGCTGATCTCACCGGTTGCCGGGCTTGCCGTATCCACGGACCACTCGCTCGTGTACGGCGCGCTGAGCGGACTGCCAAGCTCACTGCGTGCGATAGGAGGGGAGACAACCGTGTCGTGCCGTCCAGCCACAGAACCACCATCGTCCTTGGTCCTGAAGGTGTGCGATGAGAGGTCCTTATCATCGAAGGTCTTGGCCAACCTCCATAGCCTGCCCTTCCACGACAAGTGCGCCGGGAGCTCCCGCTGGTTAGCCACGACGAAGGTGACAAGGTGGACGGCGCAGCAGAGTAGCGAGGTGACGCCGGTGATGAGGAACAGGCCCCAGAAGCTACCGAAGCTGAGGCTGTCCGACGTGAACGGCCCGTCATCAGTAGCGGCACCATCGTCGTCGGGGTCGCCGAACCACTTGCGCTCGATCATGTTCATCTCGTCGCTCTCGGTGAGCTTCAGGATCGCCTGCGACAGGTCCATCACGTACGGTGACCCCTTTGGAAACGCGAAGCCAAAGCCGCCGGTCTTGTTGAGCTGGGCGGTCATGGTGAAGTTCGCGCGGTAGGTCTTGAGGAAGATCTTGAGGTAGGGCGTCTCATTGACGATGGCGCCGATGTTGCCATTGAGCAGGGCCTCGTGGAAGCTCTGCGCGTTCGGGTACCGCATGAGCCTGTCTGACGGGAACCCCGACGCCGTCATAGCCCTAAGCACGAAGGAGTTGTTCATGACCCCGACCTTCTGCGTGCCCCTCAGCAGCGCGCCATAGTCGGCGACGGTCGGCTCCAGCTGCGGCACCGTGAGCATGGACGTGAGGCTCGCCGTGTAGCTGGACTGCAGGATGAGGACGACGAAGACCCACACGAGCACGGCGAGCCGCGACAGGTTGCTCTTGAGGGTCTCCCTGTGGGCGAAGACGAGGGTGGAGAAACCGAAGTAGAGGAGGGTGCCGACCTGGTAGGAGCGCGGACCACGGAACTCGTCGTTGGAGCGGTGCTCGATGGCCCAGACGACGAAGCCGGTGAAGAGGAAGAAGACGGCGCAGACGAGCCAGAGGTCGTAGCGGAGCGGCTTGAGGAAAACCCACGTCCGCTTACTGCTCCGCTGGTCGCGCACCGGCACCACCATGGCGATCGCCGTTGTCTCGTAAGGCAGCGTGAAGTCCACGTACCTCGACCGGTTCGCGGTCATGGTGATGTCCGCCACCGCCGCATCAAACGTCTGCGCGGAAAAGAGCAAGGCGGCAAGCTTAAGTTAGCCACAATCAATTAATCTGTTCAACCAAGATCATTCACCAGTAAACATAAGAAAAGAGAGTGCATGTGCATGCATGTACGTTTCACATTTGCATTGCCTTGCTTTCTCTATGCCAAATGGTAACCAGAGGGGCCCAGCAGAACGCGGATTTTGCCCATGCGTTGTGACGCCCTTGCGCAATCCTGGACAGTCGATTTCAGTCTGCAATCGATGGCCCAGAGCGCGCATGGGCGTCATAGCACGTGGTAAAGAGATTGATTCGGCCGAGCAGTTTACTAGACGGGGAGTGGACTTTTTTGTTTTGCGGAGAACTGAAGTGGACTTACAACGCACAGGCTGCAACTTGTTATTGCTAATCCAAGCAGTACTATGATATAAGCAATTAACTAATCACTTAACACTAGGCAAGATCAGCAGGGTGATCCGATTCCAAGAATAAGCAACATCCAGTGCCACATACTCCTAACACACTACGACAAGCTCGTCAGTATACTACTGCAGATTCGGTAAGCCGTGGAGCATGCGTTCAGACGACGTGTAACGTTCAGTATGTGGACGTGATGTTATCAACGGTGACATAATGTACTCACGTTGGTCGCGCGTCATGTTGTGCTTTGGACGTGCCGTTTTGGACCTAATAATGCATATAGTGGTGTTTTTTTTCAGGTCGCTTTATTCAATATGCAAGAGTTCTAGTTTTGCATGAAAGTTCATACTTCACAGATTTAAAATTACTGCAAGATTGATTCGAAAACAAATCACTCAATGACTGGCAGTCTGGCATGCCCAGCATCTTATGCGCGTATATTTCTAGTCCTGTAAACACATATGATCGCAGGAGCCAACACAAGCTTCTCCTTTAACATAAACATATCGCACAACGGTTTTGCAATTACTTTCCAAATAAAGAAGTTTAAATACTAAAATTGGGAAAATCTTGCAATCCAACCATGATATAAATTTAAGAAAACTTCGAATCAAAACCACACTTTTTTAAATAAAATTTAAGAAAAAAGACATATTCGGCATATACCTACAAAATACCACAAAAAATAAATTCATCTTCCAATCGACTCTGGCCAATGAAGGAAAAGTCTAAATGATGGTGATATTTTTTGTGCCACTAAATGATAATGGTGTGGGTTGGAGATATTTGTGCCTTTAGAGTTTAGACCTCTAATTAAAGAGTTCGGAACATCCATTTTCATGGAAATTGTGAAGACTAGACATTGGTTTCCTAATCCGCTTGATAGCGGCTATCTAGGCTCCTAAGTACACCTATCTTCGTGTCACTAGTTTGCAGGGTTCAGAATTTAATCGAAACTTGAGTAATACCACGTACCTCCAAATTTCAGTCTAGATTCAAACCAAACACATATTTGGTCAAAATATTTCGAAAGTTCAACGAAATATGATTTTAAAAAAAATCCAAAGTTTCAGACATTTCAATGCTAGAAATATATGGGCCACCTAACAATTTAAACCCTGTGCAAGTGATTTCACCTCCTTTCAGTTGAAAGACCCTTCTTGGGAGGATGAAGTCGTTAGTCGTGTGAGTTTTTCCTTTTGGTGACTTCTATGACAAAGACATACTATTTGGAACTAGCCTCTGGTCCATGCATGATTGCAACCAACTTGATAACAACAATGTTCAACGGTCAACTCGCTTAGTTAATGGCTAGGAATGTTCTTCCAAGTCAAAATATTCGACGGAGAAATTTGAGACCGCTGGAGTATGTCCAATTACTCGTAAATATATATAACCAGATAGCCACGTTTTTTTTACCATTATTAATGTAATAAATAAATTTTCTGAGCCGGGTGTGACCCTTACTTTGAAATGTATACATTTATATTAGACATTAGTTGTATCATCATGGTGTGTATAATCAAAATTTCATTTCATATGTGTAGTATATACGTACTCCCTCCGTTCATAATTATAAGACGTTTTAGATATGTCACATGGTGTCTAGATATATATTGCAATGAGTGAACATACACACTAAAAGGTGTCTACATACATGTAGATATATGTGTATGTGGATATATGCTAAAACATCTTATATTAAAAAAGGAGGGAGTAGCTTGCACTGGCAGGATAGGAATTGGTGTTAATATTTTAAAGTGACATCTCTGTTTTACTACACTCCTCATAAGAAAGTAAACATGCATTTGCTAATGAAAAATAAAATAAAGCAAAATTTACCAACAATGTAATCAAAAGTAACAAAATGATTAATCAAGCAGGTTAGTTAGATAACTGCTTACCCCATTACCAACTGCTTGGACCAGCTCGTCGTAGGGCATGGACTTGGCCCTGACGTACTCGAACGGCAGCGCGTACGGCAGCAGCCGCACCGCCGCCTCGAACACCTCGATGACGAACCCGCCGGCCGTCGTCTGGTTCGTCACGGGGTCCACGTCAAGGTACACGATGGGACGGTAGCTGTCCGACACATTCCCCGGCACCGCAATCTGCAGCTTCCGCGCGATCGTCGGCTGCACCCACCCGCTTGGCCGCACCGTCGAATCTCCCGGCCAGATCACCGGCTTGAGCTCGCCGTTCAGTACGTTGGAAGGGCGGCCTACGTGCCGAGTGAGCCCGTGCTGCTTCGTCCAGAACCCGAGGCCCCTCTCCTTTCCATTATCGTCCATGATGTTCACCACCTGGAAGGCCGGCACTGCGAGCTCGCCGTCGATGAGCTGGAACCGGCCGCCGAGGCCCTCGAATTTCGTGTCGCTGATAGCGCGGAGGAAGTTTTTGCCTGACATCGACTTTCCGAGCCCGGCGATTTCGGTGGGCCCGCCCTTGCCGCCCACAAGCCCCGGTGGTGACGACAAGTCGTTCGAGCTGAGTCGCTCTGCCGCGGACGCGACGGCCCACGCGGCATCGTACGCCCACACGGCGTAGCATCCCATATCGGCGTGCGTCCGCTCGGCGTCGGGGTGCTCGAGCATGTACCGGTGCGCCCACCGCTTCTCGACCAGGCGCAGCCGCGGCGTGTCCCGCACATAGGGCGCCAGTCCGATTACGCCTTGCGGCGGCTTGACGAAACCATGTAGCCCCGTGAGGCCGTCGGTGATGACCCACGCGTACCCCTCACCCATCATGCCGGCCTCGACGGCGGCTTCGAACACGCTTTCCGCGAGCTCGGGACGCGTGTGGAGAACGAAGGCACGCGTCTGCTCGGACTCCATCCGGTACAGCGCCGCGGCGACGGCGTCGCGGGATGCGGCGGCCGGGAGCGCGCAACGGTACGGGACGGTGGCGCGCGCGTTGGTGAGAGAGTCCACGAGGAACGGCACGAAGGCGGCTCCGTAGTCGTCGTCCTGGTAGATGGGCACGACGCGGCGCCACCCGAAGTACGTGGCGAGCGCGGCGATGGCGTCTGCCTGCGCCGCGTCGCTCAGCGCGGCGCGGGCGAAGAACCTCGCCGTGGCGGGCGACACCGACGGGCTGGTGGCCGAGAACGACACGACAGGGACCTGGGCCCGCGTGCCGAGGTCGGCGACGAAGGTTGACTCGACAGACGACTGCGGGCCGAGGATGGCGCGGGCTCCCTGCCTTGTTATCAGCTGCAACGCTGCACGCACACAACGCAGTTAAGACCATGCACGCACACGTGATCTCAGAATAAAACCTCTCTGGCGTGCCCGTGCCGCGCGCAGAGGTCGTTGGGCATACCGGCGGACGCGGCGGCGACGACGTCCCCATGGGAGTCGTGATGCAGGAGCTGAACCCGAGTGGTGGAGTTGGGGAAGGCGGCGTAGAAGTCTTCGAGGGCCATGGGGATGGTGGTGTTTGCGATCTTGCCGACCGGCGAGGCGGCATCGATGATGAGCCCCACCTTCACGTCCGTCGGTTGCGCCTGCGACGCCGCTAGGATGGAGGCGGCCAAGCCGATCAGGAGGAAGAGATGGCTGGAACGAGCGCGTGCGCCCCCGGCCATGGGGCACAGGTGCAGACGAGCAGGAGAGAGCAGACCAGTCAACTATACTTGGATATTTGGGCGAGAGAAGTTTGCTCGGTCCGCGCAGTAGTCGTGGCACCTCAGCAGTTATAGATGCTGATTTGTCATCTAGGCTACATTTACGGAGAAATTCTTCACACGTTTTTTTTGTTTTTGAGGGTTGGATGCTGATTTTTTTTTTTTTGTTCCTTGAATTTACAGAGTCATCACTTCAAAGTGCAGGTATCAACCACTTTATACTATTTATAAATAGAATGACAGCGGAATCCTTCCAAAACAAACAAGGTAGCCTGAACAGATAGTAGTTGACATTATAGTTCAGAGCTGACCCAAGACTTGGTTAGAATAATGCAATGATAATGATTGTTGCTCTGTCACTGTGATAAATAATGAGAATCATAACTATAAGACTATGCATTGGGCCCATACATTCTGTAACAAACAGCTGAGGATGGACACGGCAGCTAAGACCACCTCGTTGTTGTTGTTGTTGTTGTTGTTGTTGTTGTTGTTGTTGTTGTTGCTGCCGTTCCTCAATCTCAGTGTCGCTCAAAATGTTACCCGGAGCGGAGCGGGTATACTCCATGTTGGAGCCATCCTCAATCTGCAGTCTTTGGTGGGCAAGATAGCACGCAGTAGCATTTTGATGGCTATGGAAGATTTCTATGCAGCCCACAGGAACTATACAACAAAGCTAGTTCTCCACATCAGGGATTCCAATGGAGACAATATCCAAGCTGCATCAGAAGGTACGCAAAAAATTTGGGAATCAGCATTGGATTTTCCACTGAATAAAGCTGTGAAACACAAGAAACTACTGTGAAATAGGATTTCTGTGATAAGGTGAAATCCTATGCAGTTCGAATTATATTGCAGAGTATATAATGATTATATCAAAACATTTACGAACTTCTTTTTAGTACTAAACTGGGACAAAATTCAGAAACAAATTTATCTAGAGTGAAATGAATCAAAGAAGTACTACATAAATAGCTTTTCCTAATTTCTTTATTATTTTCACTTCTACAATTGTATTGCTACAGTTCTATTGCCACTGCAACTGTGAAATAAATTAAGGGATTTTACAAAATAATCCCGAAAAAGGCAACCGTGAATCTGGTGGACAAAACAAGGCACTTTCCCCATGAACCCGAGTTCTTGATATATTTATATTCCTAAATATCTGAAACCAGTACCTTAAAAGCAATGATCATATAGTCGAAGTTATTATGCTAAGGTATAACATCACGGGTTGCCCAATCTTTATAAATGCACCAGATATCTTGGTTTCTTCAAATGAATTTATTTTCTTAATTGGATTGCACAGCTGTGGACCTGCTGGAAAACTACTCTGTAGGGGCCATCATCGGTCCACAAAAATCTTCAGAGGCAACTTTTGTGTGTGATGTTGGGAACAACAGTCAAGTCCCTGTTATCTCCTTCACAGCAACGAATCCCGCTCTTTCATCCGGTAATGTGCCGTATTTTTTGCGAGCAACTCTAAGTGATGCTGCTCAGGTGAATAGCCTTGCTGCTCTCATTGAGGCATATGGCTGGAGGGAAGTGGTGCCCGTCTATGAGGAGACAGACTATGGCAGGGGCATCATACCTTACCTTGTAGATGCCCTTCAAGAGTTTGGAGCTTCTATGCCATATCGCAGTGCAGTCTCTCAATCAGCAAACAGTGACCAAGTTGAACAAGAACTATACAAGCTAATGACAATGCAAACAAGGGTTTACATTGTGCACATGTCATCAGCTATTGGCTCCATTCTCTTCACAAAGGCCAAAGAATTAGGAATGATGACCGAGGGATATGCATGGATTTTGACAGACGGGATATCAAACATTGTTAACTCACTAAGCCCTTTGGTTCATGATGCAATGGATGGTGCGTTGGGTGTGAGATTCTATGTGCCTAAATCAAAGGAATTTGATGGTTTTACTACAAGATGGAATATGAGGTACAAACAAGACAACCCGAATGACCCACCATCACAGCCAAGTATTTTTGGGCTATGGGGTTATGATACTATTTGGGCCTTGGCACAGGCAGCAGAAAAGGTAAGCAAGACCATTGACATATCCCAGAAGCAGCAACACAAGAAAAACTCAACGTGTCTTGGAACTTTGGGTATGTCCACAATTGGTCCAAAACTCCTAGATGCAATCTTACAACAGAAGTTCAGAGGCTTAAGTGGTGATTTTGACCTTGCAAACAGGCAATTGCAATTTTCAATATTCCAGATAATTAACGTGGTTAGAAGAGAGCAGAAAGAAATAGGTTTCTGGACAGCAAAGGATGGAATTTTGAGGAATTTGAATCAAAATGGATTCAAACATACATATCTAGACTCTATACCTGATCTGAGTCCAGTTTTATGGCCAGGAGAAGTGCATGTAGTTCCTAAAGGCTGGCAAATTCCTACTAATGGAAAGAAACTCCGAGTAGGTGTGCGCACAAGTGGATATCCTGAGTTCATGAAGGTGGAAAGGGATCCTATAACCAATGCAATAACTGCCACAGGGTATGCAATTGATGTATTTGAAGAGGTGTTAAAGAAACTCCCATATGCAATCCCTTATGAATATGTAGCATTTGATACTGCACAAGAAATAAGCCATGGTAGCTATAATGATTTTGTCTACCAAGTTCATCTTGGGGTAAGAAATTTTGCTTCTTCAATTGTCAATATCTTTAAGTTGCAGAAATTGGGCATGCTCCTTCTTATTTTACTAAGTTTACTAGTCCCACCTGGCCACCTGTACATTTTAATCATATTTATCAATCTGCTTTAGTATCAAAATATTAGTATTCCTTTTGGTATTCTAGGGAACATTTTCCACCAATTAGTCCCACTGAATGTAAAACGTAGGTTATAGGGAAAGCTGAAAGTTAGGCACAACGCGGGGCGGGCGAGGTCAGGGCATGTGCTCTAACCAACCGGCCACTGAATGTAACCGGTACAAGTATTAGATAGATGGGTATATGGGATAATTATGTGAAAATAGAAAGCATTACCTCCCTCTTAAAGAGCTAGATGGATGGACTGTTACTAATAATTACTAACTCTGTGATTCTACTAGTTATGGTACAAATTAATAAGATGCATGCTCAACACAGATGACAGTACTAGTGTTCCTGTTAAGACAAGGATAGAATTGATTGTTTCCACTGTTAGAGTTATATGTTGGCCTTTGGCCTTTTACCTTCTAGCCTTTATGGTGGCCTTTGGCCTTTTGTATTCTAGCCTTTTGGCTTCCTCATGTACTATATATTGTGGCCTTTAGGCACCGTGGAATACAAGTTGCTGTTTATCTAACATGGTATCATGAGCTATGGTTTCTTTTTTTCTTCCCCTCTCCCGGACGTGCAACTCGTCCGTATGTTTTTTTTCCCGATGTCCATCATCCAGTCTGGTTCCGTCCATCGGCCGGCTCGCTTGCGCCCCCGTCGTCCGCTGCAGGACTCTCGAGCCGGCCGTCCGCCTCCGCCTCCCGTTTTGCTCACCGGCCTTCCCAGCGCCAAATCTGCTCAAGGTCGTGCGATGTGCTATTGTTCCTATCGATTCTTGGTGCAGTTACTGCAGTACAGCCGGCCTCTCGATTGGATCAGTTTCTGCTGCGGCCGGCCGCATGTCCTGCAGCTCGTCATCTTCTGCCTATGAGCCTGCCGCACTGCTCCTTCCTTGCCACTGGATTTGACGCTGTTGGTTCCTTCTGCTAGCTACTTTGTGCCCCTGTTGCTCTTCATCTCCTTTTTCTCCCGATCAGGTCATGAGTCCTTATATAAATAAATAAAATATCAATGCTGTCCGTCTCTCTCCCTCGTTCACCGGTGGTCTTCAACGGTGTCCGTTTCGACCGTGTCTCGCATCTCGCCGCCTATTCGTGCACCGTTTTTTCCGCTGCGTCCACCAAAATTCGTTGTTTAGTGTTCCTTGTGTCGTGTGAGTCTACTCTACCTTGTTTTGTCAGCCTGCTTTTCTTCTCCGGTCCTGGTCCTTTCTATAGGATTTTTGTGGTCTGTCTTTGCATTGTGGATCTAAGCCCATTCTCTTGTATGGGGCTATGATTTTGTGCGCAATGCTTGATTCTCTCGATGTGCCATCTTTTGACAACCCATCTTTCTCTCGATGTGGTGTGTGTCTTTCTCTGATGCGCCATCTGTTGCATTGTCATTGATCTACGCACTTTCTTTTGCCGTTGGGCTTCTTATGCCGTTGGGCTTCTTGTGCTATGATCTTGAGCAGTATACTACTGATAAAGTGACCACTGATTGAAAGAAACGTGGCTACACACTTATGCAACAATAAATGATTTGGTTTCAGGTATACGACGCAGCAATTGGGGACATAACCATCAGATACAATAGAACTTCCTATGCTGACTTCACACTGCCTTATACTGAATCCGGAATAGCAATGATTGTGCCAGTCAAGGATGACACGACTAAGGATACGTGGATATTCTTGAAGCCATTAACTACTGACCTGTGGTTTGGAAGCATTGTATTCTTCATATTCACTGGTGCTGCCATCTGGCTATTAGAACGGCGAATTGACAACAGTGAACTGACTGGTTCCATCTCCCGCCAGCTTGGGATAGCAATATACTTCTCCTTCTTTGTGGATAGTAAGTGATGATGTCATCAAATATATTAATTGTTCTTATTGCCATATAAAATTGCATTTTCCAAATATAGTAGAATCTCAAAAAGGATGATTTAGACCTGGTTGGTCAAATGGTTGTACAAAAGCGATGTGCGAAAATCTAGATGTGCCTAGAACGTTCCAGAAAGTCTTTTCTACCACAGAGACAAATGGTTGAGGTTAATTAGGTAAAAAAGAAGAATTAAGTGTTATTTCGGCGAAGTACCAACGACTTGATGGTATGCAGTCAAAATTCCCAAATTACAAAACCTGGTGCTTTGTGACTACTTACATCTACTGCTTGTGAAAATTACTGCATCTTCATAATAGTTTAAATGAAGGAAATTGTCATACTGAGAGTAATTTTCTCATGTTCACTTTAAATTTGCTAATACCTGGTTACTCATTTTGCAGAGGAGAGGGTGCAAAGTATTTTGTCTAGATTGGTTATCATTGTATGGTTTTTGGTTTTATTAGTAATTACGTCCAGTTATACGGCCAATTTATCATCGATGCTTACGGTGCAACAACTTCAACCCACAGTTACCGATGTTCATGAACTCCTTAAGAAAGGAGAATATGTAGGATATCGTAACGGTTCTTATGTAGGGGACCTATTAGAACAGCTTGGTTTTGAAAGAAGAAAGATCAGGGCCTACAATAATCCAGATGATTTTGCCGATGCACTCTCCAAAGGGAGCAAAAATGGTGGTATTGCTGCAGTTATACATGAAGTTCCATACATCAAAATATTTCTCGCCAAGCATTGCAAAGGTTACACAATGGTTGGACCTATTTACAAATCTGAAGGGTTTGGCTTTGTAAGTTAGCTACACCACATACATTTTGGTACATTATATTATATACCTCTAAAGTATAAGTATAAAATTCTAGGAATAATATACTTGCAAACTGCCTAGACTTCAAAAAAATGAGCAATTCATAAAGATACTTATCAAAACATAGAACACATATGGAAATACATGCATACATTAAAAAAGTTGTTGCGTGGCCAGTGCACAGAGCAAAAGATGGTAACAAACCAGTGCACTCAAGAAGGGTATGCTGGTATGGAACTCATCATTCTGCATGGTCATCTGCCACAACTAGAACTTACAAAGACTTTAAGTCACTCATACTGTCACTCGGAAGAAATATTCTTTGACAAGCAACTTATAGTGACAAAAACTATTGTCAAGTGTTGTAGACTCACGTACTATAAGATGCACATTGTTTCTATAACAAACTCAGTAGAAGCATGGAAGTTCTAACTTCTAAACATATAGGTACACTGGGATAGGAGCATATGTAGTGAAGATCATATGTTTGGTAATTTGGTTCTACATAAAACATACCCTTAAAGATGTTGATTAATAACTATAGGCAGTAGAGTGACCTATGAGAAAGACACCAACTGAAATTCCATATCGGCATATCCTAATTTGACTGATACAAGGAGAACCTTAAAATAAAAACATCAGTTACAATAATTTTCTTTTAAAAAGAAAGACAATGGTTGCTATTTACTATGAGATTTTTGCTCCTTCGAACGTCGAAAAAAATTGAACCTTGGAACCTCAAATGACAGTATATTGCTCTTCATAACATTGTTCTAAATACTTTTCATGTTTGAAATTAATAATATTTAATATCTCACTAATGATGTATTAATACAACGTATAGAACATGACTAGTCTCATAGAGAACATGACTAGTCTCATAGAGACTCTAATGCATATCAGCTTCTTTCAACTACACACTGAAACAACATTTTGCTCCGGAAGAACTAAATTCACATGCACTTGTTTGCGAGAACTGGAAAGTGCAGCAAGTAGCCAAGTACCATGCAATTCATTTATCTTAAGTACATTTTTGTTGTGAATTTAGGAAGAATCTTAAATAGACCGCATGCAATTTACTTACCTTTACTAAATTTTCCATGCAAAGATTATATGAATTCCCATTACTTAAGTAGTAGGTGTATTAATGAAGTTATACTACTTGCTTAGGCATTCCCCAAGCGGTCTGCTCTGGTCTATGACTTCTCAAGGGCAATCCTCAGCCTAACAGAGGGAGATGCCATCATTCAGATAGAAAGGAAATGGATAGGAGACCAACATGCCTGTCAGAATGACGGTGCCATCATCGGCTCCAGCAGATTAAACTTCAAAAACTTTTCAGGACTCTTTCTACTCACAGGAGTCGCTTCAACTTCTGCCCTTTTAGTAGCCCTGGTGATGTTCCTCTACAAAAAACACAGAATAAGGAACAGTATATGCCCAGATCAGATTCAGATGGGATATGGAGAAGAGGATATGAATGGACGAACTCAAGAAATGACTCCAGGAAGTAACCCGTCCCAGAACATGGAGTTAACTGTGCCAGATGATTCAGATAGCTACCCCTGCCAACAAGAGATGGAAATATCCACAGAACTAAGTCCTAGTTCGGAAGTCCAAACAACTCCAGCTTTTACACCCCATGGAACATCAAGCAATGGTTTGTAGCGCCTTGTTAAGTCAGCCATATCCAGGTTCCCAAGTCTCATGAATACGCCCGGTCATATGTTGTTCTTTTGTGTATATTTCGTGCCTAGTGTATACAAATGCTGACAGTGATGCTTGCAACCTAGGTACATGTCAGTGCAGCAGCAATGCAACTGTAGGCTAATTTGCAGATGTTTCAAGTGTAAATCAACATTTTATCTGTGTAAGACAGTTTAATCTAAGGAACTACCAAGATAAATTGGACAAACGATTAAATCTTGTAAATCAACTTCATCTACTACTTGTCTGTTTAGCTGGCATACCACTTTCAGAGAAACAAGCATAACAAACCTGTCCAGGGCACGTGGTGATCAGTGATCACTAATAGGTCTGAAATTCAGCCCCCGTTTCATAAGAAGTGGCAGCTTATGCTGCCCCAAAGTTGTCTCGCAGCAAGAGAGTATCACGCTAACCTGAACTGCGATTTGGTACCTGTGCACTGTGTCCCTTCTCCAGGTCATCCGAAAGCACCATCCCCTTTTCTTCCGTATTCAACCATGAACAGGCTACAGCTTCTTCTCTTCCTAAACCAGTGCTCACGTTGATCAGGCTTAAAAATGGATGGTGATTTCATCACATGGACGACAGCTCGTGCAGTAAAATCCCGTAGGGTGAAATAGGAAGGGCTGGAATCTCCACTAACTCAACTCACCTCTCGTAGGTTCCTAGGAGCAGGAGGAATGCCCATCGCTCGATCGAGCTGCGCGCGTGCCATCGCGGCTGCGGAGGTCCCCTCCGCTGGGTTTCCGGCGAGATCCGGTGGTCACGCCGCCGCCGCTGCTCCTCCAAACTCTGAAGGATGCGGCTTCCCTGCTCGAGGAGGACGCCATTTTTTACACGGCCGGTGTGGGCTAGGACTTGGGAATGGGCCGGGAAATGAGTTTCTCGTGGAGTGGTTCAACTGGGCTCAAACCGGGTATGTTGCATTTCTCAAAAACAATACTCATGGCTGTTCTTCAAAAGAAAAACAATACTCATGGTAGTATTTTGTTCAAACGAAAAACATGGAAGTTCTTAAAAAAAAACATGGTAGTATATGCATGGTGTGCACAACGTGAAAATATCATGCATGCCTCATCATCTCATTTTTTTTTTGACAGAAACACAACACTTTTTATAGATCATGTGACATCTGTTGGGAAACTTCTCCCGTACGTGTAACGTGCGGGCCCACCCTTTCTTGGGTGGGGGGTTTTCCCTCTAGATTGGTGCTCAACCCTATCCCCTCTCCCTCTTATATATACACATGTATTGTATGGAGAGAGACACACCATTGATAATAAAGATCAGTCCTGGCTATATCTCTGTGTTCTTTTACTTTTCGCATCTGTGATTGTGCCGCGTGTACGACTCCTTCGACTACGCTCACGCTACACGCCCTTGGACCGGACTCGCCGGCAAAGGTTGTGTAACACGTTATCAGCACGTACTGCTCCGCCAACTGATCTACATCGAGCCTCCCTCAAGCAGGCTCTCGTCGTTCATCGCGAAGGTATAATCCAGATCCGATCGCAACAACGGTTTTACATCTTTCTATGTTTCCGTTTTTGCCATACGTTTTATACGGATTATGTATTACCTACGGTGTCGATTTCCCTCCCGAGAGCCGAGCTGACGAATACGTCGCCGACCAATGTCGATGCTCTCGGATTCATGGGGGATTTGTTGACGGCACCGTAGGGAGTCGGTATGGACGTGATCCAGATGATCACGGTACCGCCGCGATGCACCAGCTGTGCGACGCGCCGTCTCAATTCCAGATGAACGGACGATGAAGATTGTCATCCGAAGTGTTTTCTATGTCGGCGTAAAAGACGTCGTCGGCTGACTGCCGTAGAGCCGCTCGCCGTGTGTTGCATAGGTCGGCAAGCCGCCACGCAACACACCGAGCCTTGCACTACGTGGCGCCGCCGTCGCTCTTCCGCGCGAGAAGGTCCAGATGACCGTGCTCGCTGTGTACCCTGCTGACCGCACCTGCGCGTCGGCAGCGCCGTACCGCGGACGACGGCCCTGCTGGCCGTGCCGTCCGAGCACGCACGCCCGAGGGGCGCCGCCGACCGCCGCCTGGCCCTGCTGGCCTCGCGCCGAGGCCGTCGCCGCTGGAGCCCTGCTGGCCGTCCGCGCTCGCCGTGCCCGGCAGCACTGTGACCGCGCCGCCCGCATCCGCGCCATGGCCGCGTCGACGCGCCGTCCGCGTACGAGCTCCAGGCCTAGTCGGCCGAGCCCCGCGATGTGCGAGGTCACGCCACCGGCCGCCCGCCCGCCACCCGCGCCGAGCCTGCGCAAGCGCGCCCCGCCACCCACCGCGAGCGCGCGGCCCCACTGGCCGCCGCCGCCGCCGTCACAGCCCGCCGCCGCCCCTTGGTCTCGAGCCAGGAGGTCACCCGTGGCTGGCCGTCACCACGACCAGAGCTTCGACCTCGGTCAACGCGTGAGGCGGCCGACCCTTCTAGGGTTCGGTTGGGCCGCTGCTGGGCCCTCTGGACCCAATTCGGACGGTTATGCGGTCGAAAAAAAAACAAAGGCCAGCGCTGGGCAGAGAGGAATGATGATGGGTCGTCGGACGGTTTGCGGCCCAGTTTCGGCCTGCTGCCGATCGGGCCGGACCGAATGCGCGTATTTTACATTTTAGCACTTAAACTTTTCCAGAATTAGGTATAACTTTATTCCTGTTGAATAAATTTACCAGTCCCTGGTCAAGTCTAATTTTGCTGAAATTGTATTTTTGTGCATAAAATAATTTCGGAAGGTCAATTTTGGGGCCATTTTTTTCACGTTAGTGATGCGCTTAACATGTTTCCGTCATTATAATGCTTTGATTATATGTTTTCATTGCTAGAATTAATTGTTTAATTACCTTTAATCGCTTTGAAATCATTATTAGCATGTTTTTAAATATTGGAACGTCATGTTAATGAACAATTGTATCTTCATCGCATTTGTGCAATGGATTACCTGCTGTAATCCGGATTACCTGCTGTAATCTAATAAGATTTGCATAAATCGCAGATGGCCGGAATCGTCAATCGTGAGTTCACCGAGCTAGCCCAAAATGGGCTGAACTACCTGACATGGGCATCGGACGTTGAGATCTTCCTCACACCCGGGGAGCTGACCAAGGCAATTGGCCCGGGGACCCAAGCGGTCACCGGCGCTATCACCTCTGTTCAGAATGCCCAGGCTCTGCATTTTCCGCGTCACCACCTCTGCAGTACTCTGAAAAATAAGTACATGGCTGAGCGGAGTGCTTTGGACCTCTGGAATGCTCTTAAAACAGCGTTTCGAGCGACTGAAGTACACTGTTCGCCCGCTGGTGGAGGCGGAGTGGATACGTCTGAGGTTTCAGGACTTCCAGACGGTGGGAGACTACAATTCGGCTTTGCACCGGATTTGCACCTCTCTTCGGATGTGTGGTGTCACTATCACCGACACCTAGAAGATTGAGAAAACTCTCTCCACTTTCCACCCCAATCCGCTGTACAGTCCTCGCGAAACTACCGCCAGGGGCAGTACACGCAGTATGCAGAGCTTGTGGACATACTCCAGGTGGAGGAGACGCAGGATGAGCTCTTGTGAAAAAGAACTCTCTCGCGCAGCCACTTGGGGCGAGTTCCCGTCAGGGGGCCATGCTAACGTCTAGAAGGCCCATGTGCCTCTCAAGAAGAAGAGAGGTAGGAAGGGCAAGAAGGTGCCTCACCCCCCCCCCCCCTCGCCAGGCTCAGCAGCATCAGCCAGGCAAGGGGGAGCAGAGGCCCCAGGAATGCTATCGGTGCGGCTCTACAGAACACTTCTCATGCCAGTGCCGTGCACCTAAGGACGTTGTGGCAACGTACAAGGCTAGTAAGAAGGTGCATGAATCTCACCTCGCCTCAGTACAGGGGAGGCACCTCCGACACCCATGGTGGCGCCTGAGCTCCTCTCGCCGCCTCCACCTCCGCCTATTGCTGCACTTCTAGTTGCGCCCATGGAGATAGCTCCGACGGTCCCATCGGACGTCGACGTCTCTATGGAGGTCGATCACTTGGCGTGCCCTTTTTGCGCCTCGTGTAGGCACTGATGATGATCTTATAATCAGTGAGGAGCAGTTCGCACAGTTGGAGTTTGAGTGTGAAGTGAACGGCGCGTTCACTACGCCCGTCTAAGCTTCCACTACTTCATTTATCATGATTCCTTAGGCTATTTGAGATACATTTGGTTTTGTAAGCTCTATAAGAGCAAGACATATTCATTATTTCGACGGTTGAATGATATTTGATTATCGTTCATTAATTCCTCTATTTAAATATGATGGCATGTTATGTTCTGAGATGTATATGCATTTGTTCTATAATGTCGCTACTTCCTCGCTTCATTATTTTAATTACATGCAAATATCTTAGAACACGTGTGGCACACCAATGGAGTAAACATGTTTTGTGGAAAACGATACACAAATACCATTTTGAGACAAATTGTGTGCTTTGAGTCTAATAAAATCTCGAGGTAGTGTTATGAAAATCGCCGACTGCGATTCTTATATAGTTGGCTCCGGAAGAGCCACTATCATACTACCCATGGGAACAACTTTGATCATTAACGATGCATTGTTGTACCCCGAGTCACTCGCACCCCCTTAAGTTTCAATGGTTTTCACGCTGATAGTCTCTAGCTGAGACCGGTGTTGTGAATGGTATGGAATACCTCCTAATCACCGAGCGCGATGAAAATGTAAACATGTTCTTGGAAGATTTTCCTCCATTAGAAAAAGGGCTATGCTACACGATATTTGTAGCACCGCCTATGTATACTTCCTTCAAATGCTCTGAACTATTTTGCATTTGGCATGATAGATTAGGCCACTAAGTCTTAGTATGATGAGGAATACACAACTTGAACGGTCATAATGTTAAAATTAAAAACTTCCCGAATCCTGATGATTTTGTGTGCTTCGCATACTCTTCGGGGAAGTTAATCAGTCGACCGTCCACCTTAAAGGTGAAGGATGCAATCCCCACATTTTTTTTGCATCCTAGGGACAAGCGGTCCGATTCAGCCCATCTCAAGGTTGTTTTGGTACTTTATGGTACACATCGACGCTTCTCTAAATGGTCCACTGTTTGCCTACTGCAACATAAATCCATGGCAATGTGAATCGCAGTCGAGCATTCGGTACCGCATGTCCAAACGCAAAATGCATTTGGTTAAATTCATTGCAAGACCGCCCCTTCAAAGTTGTAATTCGCCAACCAGATGTTGGGGCACGCTGTGTTACACGCTGCTAAACTCATCAAATTTAGACTGTTAGCCTACAACATCCATTCTCATATGCAGCTTGCGTAGGGGTTGGCACCGAAGTTTTTCCCACCTTTATAGGTTCGGTTGCTAGGTATATGTACCGATACCACCACCAGCGATCAGCAACGGGCCTCCTCCTTAAGTCGGGGATATACGTTGCTTATGAGACTGTGTCCATAATCAGGTATTTGGACCCCATGACAAGTGATTGTCATACGGCCCGCTTTGCTGATTGCATTGACGAGGATCTCTTTCCGACTTTAGGGGGAGATAATCAAACCCTTGATGATAAAAGTCGAGAAATCACGTGCTAAGTCACGGAGATCCACGCTCATGACCCACGCACTGCCGAGACAAATAAAGAAGTCCAAAAGAAAATTGATTTGCATGCATTAGCGAATCAACTGCCTGATCACTTTAGTGACTTGAAAACTGCGAGAAAGTCGCATATGCCTACGTGCAATGCACTGGAAAGGGTTGAGATACCGAAGTTAACTATGGTACACCCGCTCCCGTCCAAAGGCCTAAAAGGACGCGAAATCCGGTTTCTCAACTCCTAAGTACTCGGGGACGCCTGAGGAAGAAGGATAAGAGAGATTTATCACAGACAGTCACCAAAGCCCCTAATAAGAAAAAGGGGAGCCAATTGAGACCTGGCACAAGTACGGAAAGTCCTGTGCACGGGATTCCGGACTTGAATGTCCCTATTGAGGGAACATCCAGCGGAGATGTGAGTACACACATCGGCGCGGAAAAGCTAAAGGACCTCGCTCCTGTACTGGGAAATACGGTGGAGCAAGAGGTAGCGCCAGATGCGCCCCATGACGAAATGGCCATAAATTATATAAATAAGGGAGAGTCAAGGAACCGAGCAATGGCAATTGTCGACATTAACTTTGCTATAGAATTGCCTCAATCATAGATCCTGACCCTAGGCCTAACAATCTCGCTGATTGTGAAATAAGGTCGGATTGGAAAGATTGGCAGGAGGCAGTTACCTCACGCATGAGGTGGATCGGTATAGAGCAAGACTCGCCGCTCAATGGTTCACTCAACGGCCAGATGTCGATATTGAGGAAACTTACTCCCTAGTCATGGATGATATAACCTTTAGATACTTAATCTCAGTGGCAGTAAATCTGGACTTAACAATGAAATTGATGGATGTTGTCACTGCTTACCTATATGGTAACCTTGATTCGGAAATTTACATGAAGGTACCAGAAGGTATCCCCATTCCGAACCAAGAGAGCAAATCGGTGTCTATACATTGTTCTTCTTCAGAAGACATTGTACGGACTTAAACAGTCTGGTAGGATGTGGTATAATCTCTTAAGCGATTTCCTTCATCAGAAGGGCTACACGAGCAACGAAAATTGCCCATGCATCTTTATACGGTGATCCCAAGATGGATTTTGTATAATCTCGGTGTACGTGGACGATTTGAATATAATCGATACACCTAGAGATATTGAGGAAGCGAGTTCCTACCTGATGTCGGAATTCGAGATGAAAGATTTGGGTAAAACCAAGTTTTGTTTGGGTTTGCAACTTGAACATTCCCCTGTTGGGATTCTAATGCACCAGTCTGCCTACACCCAGAAGGTGTTAGAGAGATTTGGATTTCATATCCTTCAAAGACTCCAATGATTGGGAGGTCTTTGCAGCAAGATAAGGACCCGTTCAGGCCTAAGGAAGAGGGGGAGGAAATTCTGGGACCGGAATTCCCCTACTTGAGCGCCGTTGGAGCACTCATGTACCTCGCTAATTGTACACGGCCGGACATTGCGTTCGCTGTCAATTTGCTTGCTAGGTACAGTTCTGAGCCTACCAATAGACATTGGAAAGGCATCAAGGACGTCTTCCGATACCTCCAAGGGACCAAAGATCTTGGCTTGTTTTACCGGAGGAATCAAGACCTTTCACTTGTTGGATATGCTGATGCTGGGTACTTGTCGGACCCGCACACTGGCAAGTCTCAGACTGGATATGTTTTCCTTTGTGGTGGAACCGCAGTTTCCTGGAAATCGTCTAAGCAAACTTTGGTAACAACTTCGACGAACCACACGGAAATCATAGCACTGTATGAAGCATCACGAGAGTGTGTATGGCTTCGACGGATGATCGGCCACATCCAGCTGACATGTGGGCTGAACACCGTCCAAACCCCAACTATTATCTATGAGGATAATGCAGCTTGTGTTGCACAAGTCCAGACGGGTTATGTGAAGAGCAATCTCACAAAACATATCGACCCCAAATTCTTCTATGCACATGAATTGCAAAAGTCGAACGAATTGAGAATCTTGCATACTAAGTCGTGTGAAAATCTTGCTGATTTGTTCACTAAATCATTACCAGCATCTTCCTTTGAGAGATGTGTTCGTGAAATGGGTATGATAAGACTTAGGGAGATGCAAGGTTCAGGGGGAGAATCTTCACAAACTCATCGCTGAAATCTCGATCCCGATGATTGAGTACTTGACCTGAAAGTTAAGTGAGTTGTACTCTTTTTCCCTTTAGTGAGTTTTTATGAAGTTTCTCACATAAGGTTTTTAATGAGGCAATTCGTGCAACATGAGGAGACGTATACTATGCGCTCTTTCTCCATATTTTTCCATTGGGTTTTCGGAGTTTTTGAGACATAGACAATACGAGTTGTCGGACCAAGGGGGAGTGTTGGGAAACTTCTCCCGTACGTGTAACGTGCGGGCCCACCCTTTCTTGGGTGGGGGGTTTTCCCTCTAGATTGGTCCTCAACCCTAGCCCCTCTCCCTCTTATATATACACATGTATTGTATGGAGAGAGACACACCATTGATAATAAAGATCAGTCCTGGCTATATCTCTGTGTTCTTTTACTTTTCGCATCTGTGATTGTGCCGCGTGTACGACTCCTTCGACTACGCTCACGCTACACGCCCTTGGACCGGACTCGCCGGCAAAGGTTGTGTAACAACATCAATAAGAAGAGTCTCTGGCAAACGGAATGTATAGCATAATACAAAACCTATCAGGAATGTGTGTCGCTTCGTCTGGCCAAAATCATCTGGGCCTTGTTGATCCAGCTTTTCAGGTTTTGGTCCGGCCAGGTCCCAGATCTGCGCGTTGACGCAACTCTCGGTGCCTCCGGGTCAATGGCTGGATGCCGCCCCGATCATCCGGTCCCCCGATAATACGATCGTGACCTTGATAATCCCGGTAGGGTAGAAAATTCTGCAACATAGCTGTTCAAGTTTGTGCGCCCATATAAATAGCTCCCCTTTTATTAAAGCTGGGGGACAACTTCATTACTCTCTCTTCCATTATATGAAAGCTCAAAACTTTTAGATTTTTCAGTCCATTGCTCAAAACCTTGTTGATTCTTTGTGGGGGGGGGGGGTGCTTGAGGAGATCTATCTAGAGGTTCACCAATGCATGGACCCCGTTAATAGGGGTGTGTACGTTGATTTCACGACGAATATCGTCGTACACTAAGCAAGAGTTGACACAACTATGTCTTTTTGAGTAGGTTGGGTCGTCACGTTGGAACGCGGTTTGATCGTACGTTAGGCGAGCATCGAAGGGTTTGAACATGGACCCCATGCCAAACGAGCCTTTACTGGGGCGAAGTCAAGGTCCCACAACGTCGGTCTGAGTCGCCGACGGCTCCTTGGATCCAAAACTAGAGCGTCTCGTGTGAGACTTGGAGTTTTAGCCCTGTCCCTTCTTGTGTTGAATGAGAATTCAATTAACCATCTACCTCCTTGGGGTTTATATAGGGAAGGAGCACTTGATAAATAACCAAATCTACCCTTCATGATGGTAGGTGGGAGGGGTACAATTGTAATTAAGATTGGTCCACTTGTCCATGAGGATGTGGATGAGAGAAGACGTTGGCCATGATCCATGGTGGACTTGCCCAACCATATCTCCACCTAATGTGCTGCTCGATTCATGTGTTTCATTTTTTACCTTATGTTTATCTCTTGTCTTGATGTTTAAATTGTTGACCATGCCATAACCATGGGATTTTGTTGACTGGTCTTGGCTTGTGCTTACTTGATTTTTGCCCATGAAAGCGCCTAGTGTCACGGCAGGGAGGGGGTCCCCTTAGATAGGTGATATCCACTCTTACAACATACGAGTATTATTTTATTTTTTTTCTTCGCTTTTTTTGGACCAGTGCATCATTTATATCTCGTCTAGCTCTTAAATTTTCGTTGTTTCACATGTCAGATATGGTTGTATGTTCTTCAAATTAATAATATGACTCCTTTTATATACTCATAGAAGTAGGTACTCCCATATTCAGCATACCTTATAAAAAGTGTATTATACCTATTTATCATTTTCTATATAGCCCATTAATTAGGGCCCATTTGATTCATAGGATATGAAATGTGTAGGAATAGGAAACTTGTAGGATTGAAATGTCATGTCCACTTGAATCCTATGGGAAGAGAAAGTCTCTTTTATTGTAGTGAAGGAATTTCCATGAGGTATGACCTAATGCTTTTTTCCTGTAGAATTTGCACTACAAGATTCCTATAGGAAGAATTCCTATGGGATAGGATCTATGAATCAAACACCTTCTATAGGAAAATTTCCTACATGAACCAATCCTACAAGATTCCTATGATATTCCTTTGAATCAGAGGGGCCCTTATTCTATCTTACCCAATACAAGTGTTATGAAAGGAATTTCATCGCAGTCGTTAGCTTTTTTGATATACCATTTTTTTATCACAGAAAAGAAGTATATACGAGACTAATATAAAATATTTAGACTCAAATGAATTTTTAATGAAAGTCCCTTTGGGGTATCTAATATTTAATAATGAATTATACTAAAAATAATAAAGAGGTGTAATTTATTGATCTATGTGGTATATTGAATGTGGGTACTGACAAAATAGGCCGTAGCCCCGCTATATAAATATAGCAAACACTCGGTACAACAAACATACTTGCAATGCTGGGGCGGCAGCAAACATACACCCGAAGAAAAAAAAATGGAGACATAGGCGGATCGACTAAACAATTGTGACCCGGAACCGCTGCGCCCTCTCCGACAAAGTACCACCACGCTCCTAGACCGAATCGACGAGTACCAGGCAGCACCTTCAACAAGGAAAGCCACGCTGCTGCCCGAACCAGGGCACTGGTCCTAGGGTTTCCCCCGGCACAGAGGGAAGCGTAGGGTCGCAACGACGCCCTTCAGGAAGGAAAGATGCCACCCGGAGGCGGCACCGCGTCGGTGTCGAAAAAATCGACAAGGATTTCTCCCAAATACCCCCATCAACAACCTCGGTCAATCGGTAGCACAAGAGCCCCGCGAGGACGAGCCTCGACACCACCAGACTAGCCGCCCACCACCATGCGCCAAAATGATCCCGAAGCCACCATCATCGTCTCACTGAAGTAGCCAGCACGAGGTCTGCAAGACGAATGTGAGGAGAAGAAGGAACCGGGGTCAGCAGTACCGCAGCCGCGCGGGAGGAAACAACCTCCACCGCCGAGGACGGTAGTCGACCGGACACGGCCGCAGAGCACACCAGTCCCCGTCAGGTCCGGCCGGGCCCGTAAAGCCCCCGCGGGTCACACCAGTCCTAATAGGGTCCGGCCGGGCCCAAACGGGGCGCCCGCCGTCGCCGCTGTCCCCTACATCCTCACCCTCACCTTCAAATGCAGAACGCACGGCAGGTTTGGCCAGCCCGCCCCGACCCAGATGGGCCTGAAGGGCCCAGATCTGGGCCGCATGGGCCGGCCGGCGACCGCCCGCTGCACGCCGCCATCCGCACATCACGCCGTCCCGCGAGCTTGCGCGCGTCGCCGCCGTTCTGTTACCACCCGGCCGGAGCCGGGCCGCCACCGCCCGTGGTGCACCGCCGTCGTCTGGGGAGAGCCCCGCCTCCACCCAAGAACGACGCGGGGAGAGACAAGCCGCCGCCGCCGCCGCAACCGGGGCAGCAACGACGGGGGAGAGAGAGGAGGGGAGGGGCTGGATGGGAAGGAGAGAGAACGGCGCGCCGCCGCCACGGGGGGGCGACGGACGCACGAGGGGGGAGGGAGAGGTGCGGGTCGGGTCTCACCGTACAATTGGTCCAGACTAAAAACCTATTGCCAGCTCCCTGAATGTGGGTACTCCCAGGAGTATTAAACCATTTTCCTTTACTTAAAAAAAAATCTAAAGAAGGGAATCCAACTCCAGTACATACCTTCCTTTTGCCTTCCAAACATCGCCCCTTGATAATTGGAAGGGCTACTTATATTCCAAAACCAACAGTTCATGCATTGATGGAATTGAACTCTATCAGCAATTATGTACTGGCTAACTTTTTTTTTTGAAACGGATGTACTAGCTGACTTCAACTACTCAATATATATACTAAGTATATGAAAGACGTGCACTTCTGCGCTCTCTCCGCGACCCTGGTACTGTAGATGCTACAGTGTTAAACAGTACCTCGTGGAGGGACCTATTTGTAATTTCCAAAAAACTGAAGGACTCTCTTGCAAAAAATGCCACAATTCCCCTCCCTCAGCTCTCTCTCCAGTGCGAGCCGGAGGTCGCCGGCGACTTTCCTCTCTCCACGACCCTGGTACTGTAGATGCTACAGTGTTAAACAGTACCGCACGGAGGGACCTATTTGTAATTTCCAGAAAACTGAAGGACTCTCTTGCAAAAAACGCCACAATTCCCCTCCCTCAGCTCTCTCTCCCGTGCGAGCCGGAGGTCGCCGGCGACTTTCCCCATCCACCTCTTCTCCCCGGCGTGCCCGCCTCCGTCCCGACGGCGCCGTCGCTGCCCAGCCCACCTGCACGCCGCCGCCTCCGTTCCAGCGCCGCTCTGGCCAGCATATTTTCGTCTGATCCGTCTCCATCCACATCCTTCTTCCCTTTTTACTCTTCCCCACCAGCCCTAGGCTGCTGCGCCGCCCCGCGAGGTTGCCGCGCGCTCGACTCCCTCCGCCGCCGCGAGCTCACCGTCGACGGTTCTGTCTCGCATGCGCTCTAGCACCTCGACTCCCTTGACGGCGGCGAGACGGGACGCTCGACTCAAAAGGCTGGTGCTTTGCTTGCGTGTGCTGTTGGCGTCCCTTCTCCTCCGTTCCCGTCCCCATCCCCTTCTCCTCGCGTCCCTGTTCCCGTCCCCAATACACGCGCTGCCTCGGTTGGATCCGTGCTAAAGGCTGAATTTTTTCAGCCTTTTGTCCGGGCGGCGGAGATGCTAGATCAAACGGCGGTGATACCTTGGCGATTCGTGCCGGCGATGCGACCTCGAACCCAAGTGGTTGGATGCGGCGCTTGGATGCTTCCAGCATGTCCTCAACGTTTCAAGGTAAAAGTACCGTCTTTATTCTCTTTGATTCCTTCTCTTCCAACCCGAGCAGAAATATCTTTGATGTTCATCGGTTTTGTGACTGGTTTCATGCCGGTAATCTATGATTCAGTGACTGTTTGCTGTCTCAGTGTCTGAGTGGTTCATGCGTGTAGCCAGTAGCAGCAGAAGTAGGCTTGGTTCATGCCAGTACCACTGGGTGTAGCCAGTTGCAGTAGGCATGTTGATTTTCTGAATTTTTGTTTACACGCAATGGTGCTGAATCTGCAGGTTCCAAGCCTGGATGCTGCAATCTCACTACGATTTCCTGAAATTTTTGTTTGCTACAGCTAGGTGTCCATATGGATTATAGCTGGTTGGATAAGCATGATGATGTTGGATCTGCAGGTTCATGGGTCTGATTCTATTCATGTGCAGGGATCTGCATGGTTTAAATTCACTATGAGGTGAGTTATTCTGGTTGCATGCTTGCCCAGGTCAAATTTGTCGCTTCTATTCTGATCTGCTTGATTTGTCACTTCTTAGAAAATTCTTTATCCTCCTAATTTTGCTTAAACATTATTTCTTTACTCTATCAAAAAACAAATACATTTGTGGGCAGTGTTGGAGAATGCTTGGCATCATGGACTGAGTAATACAATGGATGCTATACTCCAGCCCTCGGAGATCCTATTTGCAGTACAAATCTCCGGGAAAAAAATCATTGCATAGAGGCCCTTTTGGTTTAGATATGTGATCATGACACTTCTCGTGACAATGTATTCTGCTATATTTATGAAGTTTTATTTGCAGTGGAATGTCATCTTTTGTTTTGGTAATCAGATTGTTTTAAAGATCTTGGTAATCCCGTCCTTCAAATGTTGTTGTTCTTGGTCTAGCTAGACTGATTACTTTTACTGCGTGCACCGTGCTATGGATCCCGAATATTCTGAACTGAGCATGTTCTATCCGATCCATTGACCTCTCCTTCTATTTTTTTGTTCATAATACAATCTATTCTTGAACAAGATATGGGTAAGCACTACAGGTATTTGTTTGCTAATCTCTACTGTAGTTGATTTACATATGTTGCTGGTGTGTCACAAGTCATAGGTCAGGTTTCTTTGTATACTCGATTCACAATTGCAGTACCTTATATATGTATCTTATTTACCTGCCAAAATTGTAATATTATCTACCTTTCAAAGCGGTTTCAAGTTTTAAGTTATTTGTTCATGTATTTTTTCACACATATTTCATAGTAGTAACATTTATGTGGTATTTCTTCATTTGTCATGCACTGTTTTGTATGATTTAAATCTTTGCAGGACTTGCCAATTCACTTCTTTCATGGATGCATCTTCAATCAGTAAGTGCCTATTTATTGGTGATGCAATTTTTTCACAAAGTTCCTTCAAATCAGTAAGTCGTGGTATATTGGCTAGGCATGTTTTCACCAAGTTTCTTCACATCAGTAAGTTGTACTACACCTTTTTCTGCAATCTGTAGCAACATCTAATAGTAGAACAATACAACTATTTCCATATAACGACACAACAAATCATGGCATGTTATCTTAATCATTTTCGGTCTTGGGTGTGCAATCCTCTTTAGACATACTATTCTCGGCAACGGCACCATCTGGTTGCTCATATCTGCCCTTGCATAGGCGGTGGAGTATGATAAAACTGAGCCTTCTTTTCTGTCTATTAATTTTCTCCGTAGACTCAAATTTGCATGACTGATTTGCTGTTGGTGATCATTGGATTTGTTGGTTCAACTGGTGCATTCATCTTAGAATATGTTGTCAAGGTTTAGGATAAAATAGTTTGGTCTTCAAGAATAATTTATATTTCTTAGACTTTGGTTTTCCATCTGTATGCAATGAAGTAGTAATGAAGTAGTAAACGCATGTCAAAAAGTATTATCTGGTTCGTTTAATTTTTTTTAACGTATCGATGAGGTGCTGTTGTTTTAGTTCTCCCCTTGGTAATCTATGTAGGACCTACGGCTACAAAGAAACAATGGAAAATTGAGGGAGATCTCCGGTTCGCATGTATATTTCTTTCTAGACTGGATGATTTTAATTTAATTTCTGTGAGCTTTATACTTGTGTTGTTGTTCATGTATTGTAGTGTTTTACCGTGGACAGGAGGACTGCTGCTTCCGAGTTCTTAGTCTTCAGTAGGTATGTAGCTAGGGACATACTTCTTTTTGTTCTTATAGGAAATTAATCGATTACTATGATTTTGCTGTGCTTTAGGAATGCCTTATTTTATTTATAGGAGGACTGCTGCTTCCGAGTCCTTAGTTTCTGAATCAATGTATATGGCAATCTGCAGGGAGTGGACATCTAGGAGGAATGAAGTGCTAATAATCGTCGTGCTGATAGATTTCACTTAGTATAAATGGCAGCTAAAAATTTCTACAGAAATAAAGTGGAAATAAATAGTGTAATGTACATCTAATGTTCAGTGAAGTGTCTCTAAAGAGAACATGGAGCAGTCCATTTGGTCTGGAAATTATAAGTGTAGAGTTATATTTTGAGTTGCTTATTCAATTTCACAACAACTATAAACAACTTACATTGGAAGAGGTTTCTCTGATGCAAGTGATGCAAAGTGGGCTGTGAATAGCATCTTAATAAAATTATCACATCTGTTATTTACCTTCTTGAAGCTAGATGATTTTTTTTCTATGTGGTATTGAGTAAAATGCTGCATTTTACTTTCCGCTGCAAGTTCAATTAGCAACCACTAATAATACTTACCAACTATACTATGCAACCGGAACAAAAAAAAAGTATCAATCATTATTTTCACTAAAGGCGCGGCGTGCCGTCGCACCGAAATTCAACTAGTAAGTATCAACATCTGATTCTCCAATGTCTAGCAGAATCTTTCAGCTACCGATTCACTGTCAGTTTTAACTTGCCTCATAAGAAAATCCCTGTTGATTTGACATTACAACAGCATACTCTGTGCTTCTGCACCCATAGTACTCCGTACGAGTTTATTTACATGAAAAAAAATAAGCGGAATTTAAAACAACGTTCGTTCGTTTTTTTTGAACTTAGTATACTGCATGTATTCACCGAAATACAACAAGGAATACAACACACAGTACACGGCAAGTGGGTCCCAAGCCCCAGCACAACAGCAGAAAAGACCACAAAAAAAGGAAATTACAAAATGGTCCCCAGGATCCTCCGCTAAACACGCCGCCGGTCCGCCACCTCTGCTCCACCGCCGAAGACGCCGGAGAAGAAGCCGACCACCGCCGAACCTGGAACGAGGCGCAGCTCCACTCATGTAGGCGACCGCAAGATCCACTCGAAGCACAGCGACGAGATCTAGCTCATTGAACGAACACGGCCAAACCACCACCTCCTCCATACCGCCACACAAACTCCGGCAACCCTGCGCCGGAGGCCAGCAGACACCACCGCAATCTCCAGCACATACCTCACAGTCCCACGTCGCCGCAGGAGAAGGCGACGACGCCGCGACAGCAGGGACGGAGGACAGGAACCCCAAAAGAAGCACTCGCCGGCGCCGCCGCGATGAGCACGAAGGGGGACAGAACTCCACGACCTCCCCAGCGAGAACCTCGCCGGACCGGAGAAAGGAGGGGGAGACCTTATTAACCACCACCGCCGCCACCGCCTCCAGCTCGATGACGCCGATATAGAGGACGAAAACTAGAATAACTAGTACTAGACTACTCGCCCGGACGAGATACAAAGCTTCCCTCCGCCTCACGACGCCGCGCCGGCGCCGGAGACGGAGGAAAGCGGCGAATTCGCCGGTGAAACTCGGTCGCCTCGCTTTCTCCTCTCTCAGATACTGTAGCAGTCACTTATCCCTTCGGGTGGAGCTGTCGTCGTTCATTTTTTTAGAGCAGCTGACAAGCTACATTTACTTAAACACCTAGAAGAGCAGTAGAGTACATACGTACCCCTCTGTTACAAATTAGATGACTTCCATTTGTCTACATATGGATGTATGTAGACATGTTATAAGTATAGATACATCCATATTTACATAAATGGAAGTCATCTAATCTAATTTGGAACTGAGGGAATAGTTCAAACAAAAAGTCGTACTACATACAGAATCATAGAAAGAGCACAAAGCCACAAAACCCCTGCTAGAGCCAAATGCGAGTTCCTTGACTTCTTCTCCCACGATCCCACTGGTTAATTGAGGAATCTATCCAGCTCAGCCTTCTTGGGTTTCTCATAGGAAGTTTCCTTGAATTTGCACTACCATCGGAGTTAATGGCACCCGCGGTCACACAACTCGACGCCAATGTGCACTTAAGTCACACTTCTCCAGAATGTGATTATTTGGTCACACAACTCGACAAGTGCATGCACGCAGGTCACTGGCCCCACTTGTCAGTCCGTTTTGGACGGTAAATTTTCAGAAAACCCTCTGGAGTAATATTAATTTTACAAAATGGTCCCCCTGGAGGACCATTTTGTAAAATTAGAAGGACCATTTTGTAAAATTAGAAGGACCATTTTGTAAAATTAATATTACTCCAGGGGGTTTTCTGAAAATTTACCGTCCAAAACGGACTGACAAGTGGGGCCAGTGACCTGCGTGCACGCACTTGTCGAGTTGTGTGACCAAATAATCACATTCTGGAGAAGTGTGACTTAAGTGCACATCAACGACGAGTTGTGTGACCGCTGGTGCTATTAACTCCTACCATCGTTGCTTCAAAATGCACTTCTTTTCTACACGACACAAATGGTCATACAGGAGTACTACTATTCCACTTCTATTGAAATTCACCTAATAGCATTTCCGCCATTCATGAAGGTTTTTCATGATTTATAAAGTTCCATGTTGCGTGAACTAACATGAGGTTTGTCCGTGCACCCACTTGCTGTCCAAATCCACATCCAGTTTGACCCGAAGGCCAAAGTTTCAAAATAAATGACAGACTGCTTGAACCCAAATGCCCTACTGATTGGTAGCTTGTCTAACACTTTAAGGGTGTGTTTGGTTTCAGAACCAAGTAGAATGCAATGTCATGGTTTCATTCCTAAAGAATGGGTTGGTTCCATTCCTGTGTTTAGTAGGTGCAAAAGCTGGAATGGGTTGATTATGTTCCTGTGTTTGGTTGGAGAATAGGAATGAGAAGAATCTGGTTCAACTCACCCTTTTCATACTAATGGTGATATTACCTCTCATACGCACATGATGGAAGGAAGACATAGAAAAGTATAGCTCCATTCATTTATACAAACATATATTTCGAATTTTTGACAGTACTCCTTTGAATTCTCAACAAATATAATTAACATGTACAACATATATGAGATCACATCCTCTTCCTAATCAGCAGCTCCCTAGTCCCTTTTCCTTCTACTCAACCTCTCTATAATGCACATATTCTATCAAAATATAGCAACAAAATATTTCTAACCATTTAACATATATTGTACAACAACATCAACCAACAAAATCAAACAGATTGTGAAATATACAACAATAACATGGGTCAAGAAAATCAAACAGCAACATATTTCTACCCATTGAACAGGACCACAATAACTAGCAATAAAATCAAACATATTGTGAAATTTACAACATAACATAGAGCAAGAAAATTAAACAGCAGCTTATATTCCTCTCAATCTCTCAGTCCATCAGCTCGCAGCTACTCATCTCAATCTTCTCTCACAGCACGCCGGTTGTACAAAACCAGTGGGGGGACGGCAGGGGAGGGGGTCGATTCGTATATTCCCACTGGTACTGGCCGCCGACGGAGCTTGTTGCTGGTCTTCCCGCCGACCCGCTCGCTGGTAGCCGCCGCTCCAATCCGCTCGCAGCAGCCGCCGCCGGCCACCCATAAGAGGAGAAAGGTCGCCGCCGGTGAGATGGAGAGAAGGGAGACGGCGCCGGTCAGATAGGGAGAGGAGAGACGAGGGTGAGGGGTGAGATGGGAGACGAGGTGAGCGTTTGACTTTTTTTTTCCTTGACAGGCTCGGAACCAGGTGATTCCTCCGAATCGGAGTAACGACCACATTCGGCATCTGGGCGAATATTCCGTTCCTGCGAACGAGTAGGTTCCGATTCTAGTTTGCTACCAAACACGGGAACTAGCTCTAGGGACGGGTCAGACCCATTCTATTCCACCTCATCACTCAAACCAAACACACCCTAACACGCTGGCAGATTGTCTATCAGTGTTCCTGTCAAGTGTGAACGGACAAATTGTGCGCTGACTTCATTTACATACGGTTGTGGTTGGGAAACGGATTCGCATAGGCAGATGAGTTCGACGGAATTTGTACAAGAAAGGCTTGCCCTGTACATAGTGCTATCTTTTTTCTTTTTAACTGTGGGGCAAAAGCTTTGCCCACTAGTACAGAATGACACATCGGATACCCCTCTATGGAAACGGCAGGCGTTAGGCGACGGAGAATCGCGCTTTCCGCGCGGCCGGTACGTACAAACCTGACCTGGGCCGCGGCTGGCCCGTCAACATAGGTAACGGAGAAAGTATTATCTCCGTTACCCATATTATTGGTAACGGTTCCCAATGTGCCTCCGTTTCTGATATGTGGTTCTATGGCAACGGTCATTCGATGTGTCCGTTTCCAATGTGGTCGCGTTCAAGCTTCTTCGAATTCGAAGCGAGGCGAGTAAATGCCATGGCGTAGTGGCACCGCCCACTACTCCTTACAAACCCCAATCCTTGCTAGCTCTAGACGCCACAAAATCTGCTCTCTCTCGCTCGCTCGCTCCCTCCTACTGATTAGCGAAGATGCCTCGCAGCAACGACACACAGGAGCACACTGAGTCGCCGCGGGACAGTCCCCCCGTCAGCGGCGAGTCCGTTGAAGGACCGACGCCGGAGACGAGCGACGACGAATACGCCAACTTCCATGATCCCACCTTGATTCTGGGCCCGCCGAAGGTTGATTCTGATGAGGAGTCAACCGAAGAGGAGAAGGAGGAGGAGGACGACGAGGAGGACGAGGCGGAGGCGCCGGTCCCGAAGAAGGGAGCCCCGACGACGGAGAAGAAAGCCGCCGCCACCGCCTCCGACATGCTGCCGCCGCCACCACCTCCAATGGACCCCAACAAGCGAGGCCGTGAGAAGGACGAGGATTGCGCGGAACCAGGGTGCAAGAAAAACAAGAAGTAGCTAGTAGTAGTTCTATAAGTTCTCCATCTGTAATTTACTTTATTATTATTAATATGTACTGCGTATGTAATGTAGTAATCACTAATATTAATATAAGTATCCTATAAGTGGTTTTCTCCATATAGGAAAATATTATTCCAGAGAGTAGAAGAAATTCCACAGAGTGGGCGCGTAGGTCCCACACCTCAGTGGAAGAAACACAAAGGAAACGGTCCTTCTAAAGAACCGTTTCCTATGTTTTACCAATATATATGGGCGTACAGAGCAAAACCTAACACTCACTCGTTTCCTCACTCTGTCCCAGTATGCTAGATCTGTTCGTGGCGGCGGCTCCTGGCGTTGCGGCCATCGCCGGCGCCGTGGCGGCGCCGTCTCCGCCCAGACGGCGGCTATCACGGCGAGGTCTTCGCCATCTCCCCCGACATGGCGAGGTCTTCGCCATCTCCCCCGACACGGCGAGGTCTTTGCCATCTCGCCCGACACGGCGAGGTCGTCGCTCTGTCCGCTTCCTCTGCCTCCACCACTTGGATCTGCTAGATCGATCCAACGGCGACATGAAGAAGGTATCAGATCCACTCTTTGATGTAGCTAACTTGCCTATTGTGCATATGATCTAGAGCAACTAGTTGTAGTTTAGCTAACTTGTTGATATTAGTTCAGTTCACATCCGGTAGTTCTATCTAGATAATTTCTTGATGTAGTTAACTTGCCTATTGTGTACTTGCAACTAGTTGTAGTTTAGCTAACTTGTTGATAGTAGTTCAGTTCACATCCAGTAGTTCTATCTAGATCATTTCTTGATATAGTTAACTTACCTATTGTGCACTTGCAACTAGTTGTAGTTTAGCTAACTTGTTGATAGTAGTTCAGTTCACATCCGGTAGTTCTATCTAGATCATTTCTTGATGTAGTTAACTTGTCTATTGTGCACTTGCAACTAGTTGTAGTTTAGCTAACTTGTTAATAGTAGTTCAGTTCACATCCGGTAGTTCTATCTAGATCATTTCTTGATGTAGTTAACTTGCCTATTGTGCAATTGCAACAAGTTATAGTTTAGCTAACTTGTTGATAGTAGTTCAGTTCACATCCGGTAGTTCTATCTAGATCATTTCTTGATGTAGTTAACTTGCCTATTGTGCACTTGCAACCAGTTGTAGTTTAGCTAACTAGTCCATGTGAAAACAGGAGTCTATTTCGGTGACACTGCATAAAAAAGTCGGAAACACAGAACAAACAACGAACACTACTCAAGACAGTAGTGTTTGTTAACTTTCCCATAATGTCCTCCAATTATATACATAGGTCAGTATACACTAAATGCTACTATATACCTCATATTATTGTGTTAAATTGTTCGTTCTATCTAGTAGTGTCAGAACTAACTGATACGTCTCAAACGTATCTATAATTTCTGATGTTCCATGCTTATGTTAGGCTAATTGCTACATGTTTTATATACACTTCATAGCATTTTTATGGATTTTCTGGGACTAACCTATTAACAAGTTGCGACAGTGTCAGTTCCTATTTTCTGCTGTTTTTGTATTCCAGAAAAGCTAGTCTGGAAATATTCTCGGAATTGGACGAAACTTGGACAGGACCTCCTATTTTTCCAACACGTACACGGAGTCCAAAGGAGAGACGGAGGGGGGCCGCGAGCCAGCCACACCATGGGGCGGCGCGGCCCCACCCTCTGCCGCGCCGTGGGGTGGTGTGGGCCCCACGGGCGTCTCCAGCCGCCGCCCTTTCGCCTATATAATCTTCTCGACGCGTAAACCCTAAATAGCCGAGCCATTATCCACAAAAAGTTACAGAGATGCCGCCGCCGTCAACCCTAGCTCGAGAAGGTTCAGAAGCTCTTCCCGGCACCCTGCCGGAGAGGGGAATCATCACCGGAGGGCTCTACATCGCCATGCCTGCCTCCGGAGTGATGCGTGAGTAGTCATCCTTGGACTACGGGTCCATAGCAGTAGCTAGATGGTTGTCTCTCCTCCTTGTGCTATCATGTTTAGATCTTGTGAGCTGCCTAACATGATCAAGATCATCTATTTGTAATGCTACATGTTGTGTTTGCTGGGATCCGATGAATATTGAATACTATGTCAAGTTGATTATTAATCTATCTTATATGTTATTTATGATCTTGCGTGCTCTCCGTTACTAGTAGATGATTTGGCCAAGTAGATGCTTTTAACTCCAAGAGGGAGTATTTATGCTAGATAGTGGGTTCAGTCTCCAGTAATCTGGGAGAGTGACAGCAACTTCTAAGGTTGTGGATGTGCTGTTGCCACTAGGGGTAAAACAACAATGCTTTGTCTAAGGATAATTGTGTTGTTTACATTACGCACTTTACTTAATGCAATAATCTGTTGCTTGCAACTTAATACCAATGGGGGACACGGATGTTAACCTGGCGGTGGATTATTAGTCATAGATGCAGTTGGATAACGGTCTATGTATTATGTCGTGATGCCCAATTGAATATCATAGTAGTCATCTTGTTATATATATGCATTGTTATGCGCTCAATATTTTATCAATTGCCCAGCTGTAATTTGTTCACCCAGCATGTTAGTTATCTTTTATGGAGAGACACCACTAGTGAACTGTGGACCCCGGTCCATTCTTTTACACTGATAATACAACCTACTGCAATCATTGTTCCTTTTCATTCTCTGCAATTTACTACTATTTTCCACACCATACGTTTAATCCTTTGTTTTCAGCAAGCCGGTGAGATTGACAACCTCACTGTTTCGTTGGGGCAAAGTAGTTTGATTGTGTTGTGTGCAGGTTCCACGTCAGCACGCCACTGACAACTTTCAGAAGTGATTTCTTACTCCTACTGGTTCGATTAAACCTTGGTTTCATACTGAGGGAAACTGCTGCTACACTGCTTCATACCTTCCTCTTGGGGTCTCCCAACGAACGTGTGATCCACGTCATCAAGCAACTTTTTCTGGCGCCGTTGCCGGGGAGTAAGAGGATTTCTGAAAGGGGAGTCTCTCGCTTCCAATCTCTTTACTTTGTTATTGTCTTGCTTAGTTTATTTTTATCTTGTCTTGTTTGCTTCTTTTATCAAAAACACAAAAAAATTAGTTACTTGCATCTAGTTTATTTTCTGTTATTTCATCATGCTTCTCCCTAAGTATACTTTAAAAGACATATCTGTGGGTAGTGGGTCTATCATTGGAAGAGATAACATTGAGGAATTCTTGGGTCACATTAGTAGGCTTAAAGATTTAGAAGATATATCCTTGGTAGAACTTGCTCCAAATTATGAAATTGCTACAGCTTCTCTAGTTCACATGTTGGAAGCTAGGTTTGTCAATCTGAATCCTATAATGTAGCATATGTTCCTTAAACTTCATGATATGGAAGATGGTGAAAAGAAAGATTTTGTTCTAGAAACCTTGCTTAAAGAATTTGGTGATGTTGCTAGAGAAGCTAGAAAAGTTTTTATTCGATATAAGATGCTTGACTATTATATTGATGTTGTTAATACACTTGAGAAACTGGAAAAAGAGAGGCTTAAGTACACTAAAGAAACTAATTATGAGGGGGAAGTTAAGATACCAGTGCCTTTTAAGCTTATAGGAATGCATGAAGCGTTAGAAAAGAATTTTGATTGGATTGTTCCTGAAAACCCATTTGATGAATATGATGTGCCTGAAGGTATTGAAAGAGGGCATTCCGAAACCTATATAGATAAGATACAATGCATTGTTGAGAAAACTTCTGACCTTTCTTTGGATGCTTCTTCACCTGGAAATACTTGATTCTTACTTTCTGCGCCTAGCTGAAAGGCGTTAAAGAAAAGCGTTTATGGGAGACAACAGACAACCCATTGTTTTATTTCTGCAATTTTTCTTTTTTTTTTGAGTCAAGGTGCTGTTTACTTCTATAACATTGCCTTTGTATCTTTATTTTCTTGCATTGTTGTGCCAAGTATTGCCTCTAATAGGAAGATGATGCTAGATTTGGATTTCTGCGCAGGAACAGATTTCTGCTGTTCACCGTTTTGCTACTGTAAAATCACAGAAAAATTATTTAAATCTGAAAAAATTTGTGCGTGATACTCAGATATGTACGCATCTTTCATTAGTTTTGAGTTTTTCGATTTGAGCAACGTAAGTGGCTCGAAAAAATTCGTCTTTACGGACTGTTCTGTTTTAGACAGATTCTGCCTTTTATTTTGCATTCTCTCTTTTACTAGTGTTGAGTGGAATTCTTTTTGAGGTGGAAGAGCTTCACATAACATCAGTAGCAGTAGCTAATGTTTAAAAAGTAATTGTCATGTTTGTGTCCTTATAGAACATGTGAGTTTTTGATTGTGCACTAACCCTCTAATGAGAATTATTCTGAGTTTGGTGTGGCGGAAGTTTTCAAGGGTCAAGAGAGAAGGATGATATAATGTGATCAAGAAGAGTGAAGAGCTTAAGCTTGGGGATGCTCCCATGGATCACCCCAGCATATTTCAAGAAGACTCAAGCGTCTAAGCTTGGGGATGCCCAAGGCATCCCCTTCTTCATCGGCAACTTATCAGGTCATCTCTAGTGAAACTATATTTTAATTCTTTCACATCATATGTGCTTTGCTTGGAGCGTCTGTGTGCTTTTATTTTCGCTTTGTTATTTTATTTTCTGAAATCAACTTGGTTGGATCCTAAGAATCTTGTTTGGGAGAGAGACACGCTCCGCTTTTTCATGTGAATACTCATATTCTTCACTTATACTTGTTGAGTATTCTTGTTAGCTACTGTTTTGCTTTTAGCTCCTGTTTTTCATGCATCTCTTGTTCAGAGCTGTTAGTTCTTTTTGATAGAGTACTCTCTTGTTTCATTTATAATTATTTGGAGAGTTTGTGTTGAAATAAATTGATTGGTGTTTGGTTGGAACAGAAAATGCTGCATGTGGTAGATGGTATAATGAAGAAAAAAAAGTCTTGCATATTCTTGTAGATCACTGTCTTGGATAATTTGATACTTGTCAATTGTTTTGAGTTATCAAGTAGTTCATGTTTAAACTTTTGTATCATGTGGTTAAAACCTATTAGTGGAGAAATACCGTAAAGCTTGTTGGAATTTGGTTTGTATGATTGGTATCTCTAAGGTCTAGATATTTTCTAGTAAAAGAGTTTGGTTAACAAGGAAGACAGTATAGAGTCTTATAATGCTTGCAATATGTTCCCATATGAGTCTTGTTGTACCGGTTGATATCCTGTGTTTGCTTCAAATAACCTTGCTAGCCTAAATCTGTACTGAGAGGGAATGCTTCTCGTGCATCCAAAACCTTGAGCCAAAATCCATGCCATTTGTGTCCACCATAACTACTTATATGTGGTATTTCCTTGCCACTCCAAGTAAATTTTTCGTGTGCTACCTTTAAACTATTCAAAACTTTATTATTCCTTTTTGTGTCAATGTTTACCAAGCTCATGAGGACGGGGTGGATGTCCTTATGTCACCTGTTGTCGGGGGGTTGCCCCCGGGTAGGGCAAAGAGGTAGTGTTGGGAGCTATGAAGTGGAAAGGAAGGTCAATCCGGGTCTCACAAACCGGATCATGTTTAATTGCAGGGAGAGGCCAAAGGGCATCCGGCAAGGTCTAGCCGGATCAGAGGAAGGGATCCGGCTTAACCTAGCCGGGTTCGTCAGGAAGGATCCGGCACAGGGCAATGTCGGATATTGCACAAGGGCCAAGTAACGTCAGTAAGTTCACGGGTCCTGCAGGTTTCCTGCCCGAGGCTCAGAAGACAGCCAGGTCGAGCCACGGGTTTTCCGGGTCGCAAGGCCCTAGGCGCTGATTCGGCTATTTCGGGAAAGGGCAGTGGCCTAGGCTCCGGTGGGCTACGCTGGCTTAAGCTCAAAGAGGAAAAGATAGACCTGCCGTTGGACTGACGATGAGCTGGACTGAGTGACAGTAGCCAGAGCTTGTCATGTTCCTCTTGTCCATGCCATTGCCATCTCCGGCCAGGGGCAGTATGGTAATTCGGTTAGTGTATAAATAGACCAGCACATCCTCCAGAGCGGGGGACGACGAAGAAGAAGCCTCATTTCCCCCCTTGCTCCATCTTCCTCCTAGAGCTCTCACCATTGTAGCTTCATACAGCTCGAGGAGCACTCTGTACTGGTGATCATTGAGATATAAAGAGAGTAGGCTAGTGCTGCAGTAGGGGTGTTACCTCCACAAGAGGGCCCCGAAGCAGGGTACATCTTGGTGTGCTTTGGTTGTTCTTGGTTTTGCTCCTTCTTGCTTGTTCTTGCGTGTTCTTCGTGGTTCTTCATGCGTGCTTCCTGAGCGCGCACACCCTCCCCGGATCCCCCAACGTCCTAGCGAGCCCCCAACTTAAGGCATCCTATGGCATCTGCCGTGACACCACCACGACAGTTGGCGCCCACCGTGGGGCTAGCAGTGGCGTTGGCTGGGGTTTCCATCCGGACGGGTTCCGTCACCAGCTCCGGCGTACGCGTGCGTTCAGGGCTCGTCTGCAACTACGGCGGGTTCACCTTCATCAGCGACAACGCCGGCTGCTTCGCGGGAGGGCCACTCCCTGTGGATGGATGCTTCATCCAGTTCGGCAGCTTCCTCACCTACGTCACCACCGAGCTTGTCCGCGAGTACCCGGCGCAGGTGCTCGTGGCCGAGGACCCTCCTTCTTTCCGCGCAGCTCTCGGACGGCGTAGCGCTCGCCCCGGGAGTAGCGTGGAGGTGATGATGACCGGACCAAGTGCTGGAGCAGGCAAAGGAGATGCCGGCATTGGCATGCCCGAGGTACTGGTCACGCCAACCGATCCGGTGGACAAGCCGGCTCGGACGGCGAAGTTCCCAAAGGAGAAACCGGATCCGGTTGGTCCACTTGGCATGTCCAGTAGGGAGGCTCCCTTAGAGGATGTCTTGGAAAAGTTGTCTCGGCCAGTGGCACCTGGGGCAAACGTAGAGTCCACTATAGCTCAGCTAGAGGCAGAGCGCCTGAGGTTGCAAAGAGAAGCCCGACTAGTGGTGGAGTCTAGGCAAGCATTTGATAGAGACATGAGAGAATATAATGCTGCCAATGGTATCACCGATGGTTTCACTCCGGTAGTGCCTCACCCACGCAAAGAGCAGATTTGCGCAACAGGGGTAAGGACCTCAATGATGAGTTAGCTAGAGCTGCAAGATCAAGCTCGAGTAAGGCTACTAGTCATAGATCGGGTACAGGCAAGCCGGTGTATAGCTCCCCGGCCAAGAATCTTAGGGCTGCAGCGGCAGCGCGAGCCGAGTTGACCACATTAACCGGGGATGCTTGGCGCAAGCAGGCAGAAAGGGTCAATGAGCTGGTTGATGTGTGTAACCGGCAGAATGAGGCTTACCGGAAAGCTAATCCGGACGCTGGTGGTTCTCGGGTAGTGTGTCGGCTAAGGCGTTAGCCAGAGATCCAAGGGGCAAGCGTCATCCCCGCATGTCGGAGCTGACCGGGCCCAAAGCGTGAATTCGGGCAAGAGCAAACAGCTGCAGGCCTATGATGCTGAGTATGCCGGCAAGCAGCTAGCTGCTCAAGGAAGAGGTGGCCAGAGCAGAAACAATGGCGGACAAGGCAATCCGGGAGCCGGAAGGGGTAATTCGGCTGGCCGAGGTCAACCACCTCGTCCTCCTGGGCAGAATCAACCCCGGCAGGAGCAGCAAGTAATGGTGCAAGCGCAGCAGCAAGGTGGTGGCCAGGCGGGCTACCGCTATGATGATGGTAATTCGGCTATGGCGCGAGCCGGATACCAAACGTATGATAATGCACTTGCATCCAGGCTGGGACCTCGGACATTGGATCCGGATGATCAGCGTCTCAGGTTGGATAGGATTTACCAGTCCGAGAAGCTGGAAGAGCAAGGCCCACCAGGTCCTCCATGCTTTGGGCCTCGGATCATGAACGAGCCGAATGTGCCGTTGTTTCAGCTTGGCCGAATCACAAAGCCGTATAACGGCAGCACTAAGCCGCAGGATTGGCTGATAGACTATGTATCCTCGGTGCACATTGCGGGGGGCAATCGCCGATGGGCGGTCCGGTATCTCCCGCATATGTTGGAAGGGCCAGCCCGGATTTGGCTGAATAACTTACCAGAGGGTAGTATCAACTCTTGGATGGATTTGGAGCAGGCGTTTTACAGCAACTTCTCCAGCACTTACAAGAGGCCAAACCGACCTCAGCTCTTGTCTGCGTGCAGGCAGGAAGAGCGGGAGACAGACCGAGAATTTTTGACTCGGTGGAGCAACATTCGCAATTCTTGTGAAGGTGTCGTGGAGGAGCAGGCCATTTCTTGGTTTGCGCAGGGTTGCCGACATGGCACCCCGCTTTGGCAGAAGCTCCAGAGGGATATGCCAAAGACCCTGGCGGAAATGATCCGGATAGCAGATACATATGCTCTTGGCGATCCGACGCAGCCAGCGTTGGATGGTGGGAACAAGCAGGAGGCAACCGGTCAACAACCGAACTGGACCATTGAGGCCCAGTGACCGACATGAGTTCGGTTATAAGAGGAGAGATCCGGATTACAGATACGGTTCAGATCAGGTTGCTGCAGTAAATATGGATCATCCTGATAGCCAGAGACCAAAAAATGAGGGTCCAGCTTGGAGGCCGAATCAAGGTGCCTGGGCAAAGAAAGTGTGGGATGGACCGAGTCCACCTCTAACTTTTGAGGCAATGATAGATGGGCCTTGCCGTTATCACACAACAGACCCACGCAAGCCGGCCAATCATTCAACTCGGAATTGTAGCTGGCATCATCGCATCCAGGCGGAAGGTCAGAGAGGGCCACCTCAGAGAGGTGCTCCTAGACCGAATTTCAGGCCAAATACGCCTTTATCCGGAGCCAATGCAACCCCGGTGAACGAAGGAGCTCCAAGGCCGGCAGCCACAAAGCCGGTTAACCTGGTAAATATGGGAGGCAACAACAACAATGCTGGTCCGAGTCGGCAAGGTGGATACCCCGGAAATGATTACAAGGAAGCTCATCAAAGTTATGTGGTTTTTGTGACCGAGCCAACTGACAAGAAAAGTCAGCTGCGAAGGGCGAAGGAGGTGAATGCAGTCACACCAGCAGTCCCAAAATACCTGAACTGGTCCGAGCAGGAGATCACTTGGAGCAGGGCTGATAATCCCAGGGTTATGCCAAGCCCAGGAAACTACGCACTGGTGGTGGATCCGACTTTGGTTGGACCAAAGATTAATGTGAAATTCACTCGAGTCTTGGTTGACAATGGCAGTGCTATAAACATCATGTATCGGGACACAATGGTCAAGTTGGGTTATTCGCCGAATCAGTTGCAGCAGAGCAGTTGCACCTTCCATGGTATAGTACCCGGGGTGTCTTGTTCCCCAATGGGTAAGATCTGGGTAGATGTGCTGTTTGGTACCAAGGACAATCACAGACTTGAGAGTCTCGAATTCGAGGTGGTAGACTTGGAGAGCCCATACCATGCTCTGCTCGGCAGGCCGGCATTAGCCAAGTTCATGATATCCACTCATGTGGCCTACCTCAAGATGAAGATGCCTGGCCCGAATGGTATCATCACCGTTGCGGGAGATTACAAGAAGGCCATACAGTGTGCCACGGTCGGTTCCACCTTAGCCGAGTCGTTGGTGATCCAAGCTGAGAAGAGCAAGATGCATGAAGTAGTGGCGATGGCGAAGTCAGCTCAGCTCGGCGTGCTGGCATGACCAATCCGGATGCAGGTGCAACATTTGAGGTGCCCAAGGAGACAAAGAAGATCCCCATTGACCCGGAGAATCCGGAGCGCATGGCCATCATTGGTGCCGGGTTGGGCGAGAAATAGGAAAGCGCGCTCTGTCACTTCCTCCGTGAGAATCGGGATATCTTTGCATGGTCGGCTAAGGACCTGCCTGGTGTTCCGAGGGAGTTGGCAGAGCACTCTTTATTTGTCAGGCCGGATGTGAAGCCGGTGAGGCAACCGACTCGGCGTCTTTCAGACGATCGAAGAAAAGTGGTGCTTGATGAGCTGGCTAAGCTACTTGCAGCCGGATTCATTATGGAGGTGTTGCATCCAGACTGGATATCCAATCCGGTTCTGGTAGAGAAGAAGAAGGACGAACCAGCGGTGGTCAAGGTGTGGCGCATGTGCATCGACTTCACCAACCTGAACAAGGCGTGCCCGAAGGATCCTTTCCTTTACCTCGGATTGATCAAGTGATCGATTCTACTGCTGGGTGTGAGTTGTTGTCTTTTATTGATGCGTACTCTGGTTTTCACCAGATACCACTGAACCCCAAAGATCAAATAAAGACTGCTTTTATTACCCCGTATGGGGCGTATTGCTATCGTGTCATGTGTTTCGGTTTGAGAAATGCCGGTGCAACTTATCAGAGATGTATGCAGAAATGCTTACACTCTCAAATGGGCAAAAATGTGCAAGTGTATGTCGATGATATCGTCATCAAAACTAAAGAAAAACGCACTCTCCTCGAGGATCTCGAGGAAACATTTGTGAACTTGAGAAAGTATCGGTTAAAATTGAATCCGGATAAATGCACCTTTGGTGTCCCGGCTGGAAAGTTGCTCGGTTTCCTTGTATCGAGCCGAGGTATTGAGTGAATCCGGCTAAGATCCGAGCCATAGAAAACATGAAATTGCCTAAATGTCTAAAAGATGTACAAAAGTTCACCGGGTGTCTAGCCTCGTGAGTCGGTTTGTGAGTCGGCTAGGAGAAAAAGCCTTGCCCTTGTATCAATTGATGAAAAAGAGCACCGGGTTCACATGGACCCCGCAGGCAGACTCGGCTTTCAATGAATTAAAAAAGATGTTGTCCACTGCACCAATTTTGGCATCACCTTTGCCGAATGAGCCAATGCTACTTTACATTGCGGCCACTAACCGGGTCGTAAGTGTGGTGATAGTGGTAGAGCGAGAAGAGGAGGGTAAATCCGTGCAGAGACCGGTGTACTATTTAAGCGAGGTGATCTCAACCTCAAAGCAAAATTATCCTCACTACCAGAAGATGACATATGGTGTATACCTGGCGGCCAAGAAGTTGAAACATTACTTCCAGGAGCACCCGATCACCGTAGTATGCGAAGCTCCAATCTCGGAGATCATTGGGTGCAAAGATGCGACTGGCCGAGTTGCCAAATGGGCAATAGAAGTGTCTCCTTACACCCCGCATTATGAGAGAAGAGATGCTATCAAGTCTCAGGCTTTACCGGATTTCCTTTGTGACTGGGCCGAGATGCAGTATGAGCCACCAAGGCCAGATTACAATTACTGGAAGTTGCACTTTGATGGCTCCAAAACCAAAATCGGACTGGGTGCTGGGATAGTACTCACATCACCGAAGCAAGATCAGTTGCGATATGTGTTGCAGATTCATTTCTCAGCATCAAACAATGTGGCCGAATATGAGGCACTGATCCATGGGCTTAATGTGGCTAAGGACATCGGCATCCGCCGGATAGAATGTTTTGGTGATTCAGATTTAGTGGTGCAGCAGTCTTCTGGAAATTGGGATGCCCTTGATGCCAATATGGCACTATATCGATTTCATGTCCAGAAAATTTCAGGATTTTTTGAAGGCTGCGAGTACAAGCACATACCCGGCTGGAGAACGAAGCTGCTGATATCCTGTCAAAACTCGGGTCGTCTAGGGATGCAATCCCACCCGGGATATCCTTGAATCACCTAAGGATCCCTTCAATCAAGCCTTACCTGATTCCGAGTCAATTTTTATCCCAAGCAAGAATCTGAAGCTGTTCCTATGAATGTTGATGTCGGGTACATTTGGGAGGACCCGGGGACTGCATGGCGAGACTCGGGGACTGTGCACCGAGACTCGGGGAATGCTACCCAAATCTTAGGAAGAGGGGAAGAGAGGAAGATGGTGCTAACCGAATCTTAGGGAATGGACAGAGACTGATAGAAGAAATAATGGCGGCCGAATCAGTGGAAATAGATGAGCACTTATTCCCTTTGCATCCAGTACCGGAGTGGGCTGAAGAAATCATGAAGTTCATGTCGGAGGGGAGTTTGCCGAATGATGAAACCGAAGCTAGGCGAGTGCAGAGGAGGTCCAAGGGTTACACCATCATAAACAAGGAGTTATACAAAAGGAGTGCAACCGAGGTGCTACAGCGTTGCGTGGAGCCAGCCGAGGGCAAGGAGATGCTCCTGGAGATACATCAAGGAGAATGTGGGCATCATTGCAGTACAAGAGCCCTGGTGGCTAAAGTATTCCGGCATGGGTTTTACTGGCCCACTGCTCATGCAGATGCAGAGGACATAGTCCGAAAATGTGAAGGATGTAACACCCGAAAATTCAAACCTAATTTTTAGCGGTGTTTTCTGACACCTGAAAAAAAAAATTCTATTTTTCCGAAATATTTCCTCAAATCTTTTGAGGATGTTTTGACTTTGGAATTGCCCCCTCAAAATTTCCCCGGTGATCCACGAACCACTCCAATGCCCGTGGTAATTTTGTGCTTAGGTTTTCTCTCGAAAACCCTAGCCCTAATTATCGAACCTTTTAAACCTTTTCCTCCACCTACAAAAGGGAAGCCCATTTCCATAGCTAGATAAATTCCACTAAAAATACCGGAGGACTCCCATATCCATATAAAGACATTCCATGCAAAAATATTGCATACTCCAATGCAATAATTCCAAGTTAGACATTATTTTCCGAAATGCCATTTCTGATCCAGAAATTATCTAGACACCTTACACTCATCCAAAAATTATGCCATTTTGGGAAGGTGCATGATTTCACCTCCTGAACATTTCACTCCATTGCCCCAACCTCATTTGAGCAATATTTGAGGTACTTCCTTTGTAATGCCCTTTTCATGCCTTTTTGCAATTCCCAAAGGAACCCCTATTTGTATGTCTCCAAAAATTCCTCAAAAATTAGGGAGTGATCCCTAGGCAGTGTGTAACCCATTTATGCAAAAATATTTGGTACCTTGCTAGGAAAATGTTGGACTTGTTCCCTGTGCAAGTTTCTGCCCTAAAACCCATTTGTGTTCAAAAACACACCAAATGATTTTTGTAGTGGGAATTAAGCACCTAGATGCAAGCACTAGGAAATCCTCCACCTCTGGACCAAGCCTTGATCAAACCAAAAATGGTTTGCCCCTCCAAACATCAGATTTCAAAATAAGTCCAGTACGGTTTTTCAAAAAATTTAGTCGCACCAACTTGAGATTTTGCAAAAACTTTGTTCTGCAAAGTTGTTGGGATTTCAATTTGGCACGAGATGACACAGTTAGTTTTTCTTCTAGAGCCCTGGGATGAGAGAATCATCGCGATGCCGATGTTGGCATGCCCTCTGGCGTGATCACCACCGGCATAGCCGTGCCCAAACAGCGCCGCCGCACTGCTCCTCCGACCCTCCTCGCTGTTCCTCCGTTCCAGACCTGGCCAGCAGTGCCCGCACCCCCTCCTGTTCCTCTAGCTCGGGCCGGAGCCGCACTTATCCCCTCCACCGACCAAGCACCACCGTGGCGGATCCTTTGCGGGAGCTTCTCCCGGTGCCCTCCCTCTCCTTGCCCTGCTCTCCCCTCCCTCTCTGTGGCCTCTACACCGCCTGTGGCCGCCGTGCGTAAGCGCTGAGCGCAGCACCGCTCCTGTGGAGGAAATGGCGTAAGCCATGACCTCGGCCGGCCATTGATGGCCGCAGTGGCCGAGCACCCACCTCTCCTCCCTCTGGACTATATAAGGAGCCCAGACCCCCTGTGAGGACCCCGGATTAAGTACCCGAGATACTCGTTATGTTTCCTGCACAATCCCGTGATCAGTCTGTTGCTGCACATAACTCGAATTGGTATCACCGAACACCCCAAAAATACCGAATAAATATACTTACGTGATTGAAGTCATGAGCTTCAACAGGTACTTGCAGCGGAATCACCAAACAATCGTGGAGCCCAAGTCATTCGCCTTAACCCTACAGGCAGCTGACTGGGAAGCGCCCTAGTTCGCAAAGACGTCAGTGAACTCCTCTTCTTCGAACTGCTTCTTCTTCCCCAATCTGGCTAAGACAATAGCCAGGGACGAAACCAATATGAGTACATTTGATTGTACTCGCAAACTACCCCAACAGAAGCATGCACTAGTTTTTAATTTTAAAAGACTTTTATTTTAGAAAAACATCACTATATCTTTATTAAAAAAAGAAGAGTAGATTTGTAATCCTGTTGAAGACAAAACCTTTTAGAAAGTAGTTTTCTCACCTACCTTTGTTGAAAAAGGTAAGAAGTCTTTTTAAACTTTTTCCCCAAAATATACCTTCGTTTTAAAAGGGGAGAAAACCCTTTAAAACTTTTTCCTCAAAATCACCCTCTTGTCCCTTTTCTCCGAAACATCCTGGTTTCTGATCATACCCCTTCATGGTTACTTATTTTACCAGCAACCTCATACCATACCCTCGGTATAGTTGCATAAAACAATTTCCACTCATTTTCCTTTCAAACCCGAAACTTTGTAAAACTTGCACATGGTCTTAGGACAGCCTCCCAACTGTCCATATCCGAGGACTCGGCTATTCGAATAGTTTTACCCTCTGCAGAGGTAGCACGCTTTTCCCACACCCATCCGGTCACTCATCGTGTCAGCCACGTCCCGCCATACCAGAGGTATGCGAAGTTGAGTTCCCGGCCATAGCCTGTCCTTTGCTCATGCTAGTATAGGATCCTACCGCTACGAAACCGGTTCCATCGACACTTAAATCCATGCCTGTTGGAAACTAAGTGTGAGGACTTCGTAGTTCTGCCCGGCGGACCCAAGGGAGCCCTTCAATCCTCTTTCTTCTTTACGCTCATACCGGCTTTCGGTAGACTTCTTTTAAGAGGACCCAGGTCAGGGGCAGGTCACCAAACCATCCCCTCATGGAACGAGGTCATCCTCGTTGTTGAGGCATCCAGTACTAACACGAGCAAATTATATGACTACGCCCTTGCCCATATGTGGGTAAATGTGGTCGCACAGGTTATCGGCTGGTAGTCATGGTACAAAGACACAATGTGCATTTTTCATAAACATCACCACACTTCACTTCTCCACTTCCATACCGACATCCCGGTATACCATAATTCATCCAAGGATTTTCAAAGGAGTTTTGAATAAACAATGTTTTTCCCATCCTATAGTTTTATATAAACAACTGATATCTCTACATAGAGTGACAAAATAGTTTTTCATAAACTTTTGAAAAGGTTTTCACGATCATTTCCAATTTTCTTAGCAAAATACTTTTAACCAAACTTGGGTGGTTCGTAATCCCACCAAAAAGATTTTTTTTTTTCACAGAAGGTTTTGGAGTAAAACAAATTCATTTCGAAATCATTGTATACCACTGACACCTCTATATCGGGTGTCTTAATAATATACTTGTAATTTGGAAAAGGGTTTTCAAAATCATAGCTTTCGTGGCAAACACCACGTAAATCATTATGCTAATTATAAGTAAAACAGGTAAATCAAAAATAGATGTATATAGATGCAAGCTCAGTGAAGTAGCTTGCCTGGTTTCAGCATAATGTCCCTGGACCTCTCCTTGTTGATCAATATAATAAAAATCCCATCCTTCCTCGGTCAATTCTCTCCAAATACCCCTCCGGTAGCGTTATTATCTAGCGTCGCAAACAGGGAAATAAACAACAATCAATACACCAAACAAAACCACAAGTGGTACACAAACAAATAACAACCACAAGCATCAAACTAATCATTCAAGCAACAAACTAGGATCTAAGCTTACAAGGGCCTTATACTAATACATGCTAGGTGCCTAGATCACAAAGCTATCTTAAGCAAAGATGAACAGCAAGCACTTTTATCTAAACAGGAAATACTTCACCACAACACAACCACTCAATTTTCAACAGAGAAAACAACTACTCACATCTAGTAGATAAAAGGCTATTGGAACTATGCTTATGGTTGAGAAACCTATTCTTCAATCAATATGCAATGGAATCAGTGGGTGTCCCACTATCATAACAAGGCATTAAGAGGTTAATTATCCTCTGGCTATTTGTAAAAATCACTAAAACATAAACTAGACACAAGAGCTACTCATGCTAGGAAGTTCTGAGTAATCCTACCCATAAACCTAACTAATCAAGCTTTGCTAAGAACAAAATAATAAGTAACCAGAGGTGACATGCTATAATATCAGTAGATATGAAAGGCTACTGATGTTCCAACAACCTCCTCTAAAATTCATACCACTCAAAAGATTTTATCTCCAAGCAATTCCTAAATACTAGGATTTTTTTGGAAATATCCACACTAGTGGTATTATTCCCTAATAACACATGCAACACTAAACTTTTCCTAACATGCTAATTATATGAGCTAACACACTAATAATAAAGAGTACCACACTTATACATGCTAGGAATCACAAATAAAACACTAACACATTCCACAAAATTAAATAAAACTATAATCAAGAATTAACAGAAAAGCATTGAAACTAGTTATGCACACAAAAATAATCTATAGCTCTAAAAATCACACCAAGCTAGGATTAGGTACTCCTAATCATACAGAAGATCACACAAGTGGATTCACATAAAAAATCATCACCAATAAAAATTACAAAAATCCTAGAAGTGCTCTCTGGTCCTTTACAAAAATGTATGCCATTTCATTTAGGAAGATCATTTGCATAAGAGGCCAAGTGCTGCGGCTAGGTAACACTTAGGTCTTTCCAAAACAGTTGAGTTTACAAAATTAGCTATCCTAGAAAAATAGTTATTGAGTTTTTGGTGAAAAGCAGTAGTTCTGGCTCACGTTTATTTTCTCCAAAAATATTTATCCAAAAGTGTTTCTACCACTGGGATCTGGCTAGGAATATGCTAGGGTATCTCCATGATTTTTGGTTTGGGCAGAACCAGGGTTTTCATAATTTATTTTGAAATAAACTAAGAGGACAGATCAGAAATATATAGAAAGGAATCAACCTCCAGAAAAAAAAAGGAGTTGGGCCAGATCTGCCCAGATCCGAGCCGAGCCACGGAGACGGCGGCCCATCCAGCGGCCCATGTGCGCGGCGAAACGGTACCGGGCTGTTTCCTTCTTCCTCTCGATGGACAGAGCAGAGCGAAGCAAGGCAGGAGCACGGCGGCGACGGCATCGGCGGCTCCGGCGACCTGAAAGGAAATGGGATGTCCGTGAGGAAGAGCTCGGCAAGGGGAACACATGGATGCGATAATGGCGAGGAATGGTGGGCTGAGCTGCTCGCGAGCTTGCTCGCCAAGCCGCGGCCGGGGAGGACGAAGTTGAGGACGACAACGGCGATCCCGGGCTCCAATCTGCGATTCCTCGCATGGAGAGAGAGAGGACGACGCGGTACGGCTTTTGGTAGGCTTAGATTTGGTCGGGGAGGCCTCTCTCGCCGGCGGGCGCGTCGGCGGCTTCGGACGGGGTTCGTGTTCATGGAGGAAAATGAGAGAGGGGGAGAGTGGAGGAAAAGAGTGAGCTGGGGGAGCAAAGGGTGGCGTGGAGTGGTTCTTATCTTCTCCTCCGCAGCAAGGAGGGAGGGGGCCACGGCATTGACGACGGGAGGAGCACGGCAGCGTGCGAACACGGCGGCGTGGGCACGGCAGCGTGCGGGAGGTGCCACGGCTGTCCCGGGTGCAGAGCTGAGGGGAAGGGGGAGAGCAGAGCAGTCAGAGGCCAGGCTTCGCGAGGGAGAGGTGCACGGCAAGGGGCGACCACGGCAACGCCGGCGTGAGGGGCACGGCGCCGTGCCGCTGCTACAGGAGGTCAACGAGGAATTGCAAAACGCCCCCTGAACTTCTTTCTCCTCTCACCGATAGGTCCTCGTCTAATTCTTTTATTTCCTTTTCAAAACCAGTAGGGTTTCCGGAATTTAATTGAGGTGCTTAAACATTTTACAAAAATTAGAGAAAATTCATGTAGCCTCCCATATATATGAGGAAGCTCCACAAAAATTGGTTTTACAAAATAAAATGTTTTGCGCAATATTTGTTCATAGAGTTTAAATAAATCATTTTTGGAAATTAATAATTTGATACTCCTTTAATATTTAAAACCAGTGATAAAATATGGTTTTGAACTTTTGGAACTTCTTTGAAAAATATGATAACTTCAAATAAGTTTTATTTTCATAGAGAAAACCTTTGTTTTGAGGAAATAGAGAATTTGGGAGGGAAATTATTTATGAAGATCATTTTTTTAACTTATGACCTTCATTTCCCTTTTTAATAAAAGAATGGGGGGGGGGGTTGTTTTAAATCAACAAGTAGGTTTACTTGAGGAGAGCGAGATATGAAATGGAGAGGATTATCATTTCATCTCCTTCTCTAGAATTTTGATAAAGAAAGTATAATATTGTTTTCAAAAAGGTTTTGAGAGAATGGAAGTATGTGGGGTAATATATTTCCCACTAGTACTCCTTTTAAAATGGAGTTGAAACATAGGAGGTTACAAAAAATAGGGATTGTAAAATGTCAAGGTTGAAGAATAGATAGGAGATCACAGATAGTTCCCCATATTTTATAAACATGTAATTTTGGAAAATACTTTTACTGTCTCAATTTAAAGGGTATTTTATTTGTTGCTAAAACCAAATCATTATTGAAATAGACTTTTGGCCAACATAAGAATGGAAAAGATATATGGAATATTCTTGTCATAACATGATCACCAGAGTTTTAAATATATTTTACTTAGGTTGATTTCTTGGGTTGACATTTATTAGTCAAACAATCATAAACATCAAGTTACACAAAGTCAAACAGAACAATCTAAGGGAAACACAATCATTTGTGAAATAAATCAAAAAGTTTTTGTTGGTTCTGAAATTTTGGGTCTTATTTACTCGTATTATAAATAGGGGATGTTACAAAGCCTTCCCCCCTTAAAATAAATCTCGTCCTCGAGATTTGCTCTGGGGTTCAGGGGAGATACGGGGGCAAAATTTTTATTTTAGAAAAGCTGTATATTCACTTTTGTGTATACACATGTTTTGAAAAACAATAGGGTTTCTCTTTAAAATACCCATAGCTGTGCACCAATAATTGGCTTATGGACACAGTGGGTTTGGTTTATCCGAAGAATTAATTTTGCAGGGGTTTTTACTGGAAAAGCGAGGGATACGGTTTTGAATAAAGGATAGAGGGACACGGAGGTTAACTGCTTACTCACTGGCAGGTGGGGCCGGGGTCCACCTGGCGGTCTCTCCTCCTTTTCTTCTCTTCTTCTTCCTCGCTCTCCCTGGCTCCGCACTCGCCCCGTTTTCAGTGCGCAGAGCACTCATCCGCGGCACAGCTGCGCGTGCGGTCCGTCGATGCAGCGGCAGACACGGCTTTGGGACACGACGCCTAGATGGTTTCGCGCCATGGAGGCGAGTACTGCTCGCGATTCCTCCACTTTCCCGCGCAACGCGGTGTCGAGGAGCGGCATCCGAGCTCCGGTTATAAATCGGAAATCTCCGAGGCCTTTCTCCTCCTCATCTCCACCATGAGTTTTATCCACGCCTTCTTCAAATCCTACTACGGGATGCTGGAGAGAGCGGGCTTCATCGAGCATGTCCTCATCGTCGTGCTCTTCGGGATCTCGTTGTCGGTGGTGGCGCACTGCTGTTTGCGGCGGTGGTTGTCTTGATTTTTGGCCTTTGCAGTTGGTGGGCCGACGCTGGTGGTGCTGCTGCGGCGGCAGAAGAGCCAGTGGCGCCGGAGGTGCCAGTTGCGGTGGAGGAGCACGCGGTGGTGGAGGAGCAAGTTGCAGCGCCGGTGGAGGAGGTGACTGATCTTCCTGATGGAGGTGAGCAGGCTGCCCGAGCCGTCCGTCGCCGTCGGGCGGCGCGCTACTTGGCTCTAAGTGAGCCAGGCTCATCCTTCGGTGGCATCATGGAGCTCGAAAGGGAGTAGGAATCTCTGGGTGCCGTTGCATCCGGGCTGAGTGCTGGCTGTGTTGTTTGTAGGAGTAGAACTTGTATCCTTGGTTTCTTTCTGAATTTTCTCGCTTCTGTACTGCACCCCGTGGTTGTATCGATCTTGTCTTTGCCGATGACCTGGGACAAGATTTGCATTGCCGAAATTTTCTTGGTTGCCACAACTCTGGTCTTGCAGCACAGATAGGATGCAGAGGTACTAGAATAATCTTGCTTTAGTGAGAGAAAAAAAAAGAAAAAAAATTATATATATTTTTAAGGGAAAATAACACTGCATTATATGGTCTCAACCATTGGCAGTGGTAGCATACATTTCAACCATACAGGTTGAACACAACAACCAAAAACACCCTACAAGAAATCCTTCTGTGTTCCAGCGAGCATTGACACTCAGCAAGCATTTTAAGGCTTGTGAGGATTACATCTCGTGGAGGGCTCGGGCCCTTTCTTTAACATGCAGTGAGCACAAGGTTCATAAAGGGGGTGAGGAACCTTGTGATGAAGACATGTAGGAGACCACACACAAAATAATTTGCATACTACAAAATAATCCCATTCGAAATGTGCATTAATTCACAGGTGGGTATATACGTCTGGGGTCACATATATTGTTCCTGTTTTTAAGTGATCTGTCGTTTCTTTAAAACCTTTAACTGAAGAAGAGCATGACATTCCATCAGGTGTCAACCAAGTGGTTAACAAGATGATAAGAACACCAAGTTTTTATTTCGGGCTGAACTGACATCAGCCAGGGAACAGACAACAACCTTGCATTACAAGAAACACGAGAAAACAAACAACAAACAAACAACAGACTAACAACTTTGTTGCTCCACACGCACAAACATACAAGCGCTGGTCAGGCTGACTAAACCTGGGTTCTACTCTGCCTGAGAGGTTCTAGGAGTCGGTGAAGCGTGGCCGAGACAAAGAGTGGTGTCCACATCTCCATCTTCCACTGGTTGGGGAATTACAGGCACGCCTTCGGAGACTACACCTTGCTCCTGGGGTGGCTGATGAACTCGGGCTGGGGCTTGCGTCACAGATGCATCAACACTGTGGTCCAGCAAATCATCTAGGATCGACTGTCTTGCTTCCTGAGCTTGCCCACGGTGGGAGGTGGGTAGGTTCCTTGCTCGACTCAGTACCAGGTGGGCTCGACCAAGGTGGCGCCTTGTAATTATGAGTTCCGCCATCAGGGAGTGGAAAAATCTTGTCATTGAGGCTCCGTAAGTAACCAGGGTGATTACGGCAGGGTCGACTTCCCTTCCGATGGGAATTTGAGCAGGCTCCACTCAAAGCGGAGGAGTGACGGGAAGAAGTTGGAAAGCTCGACTCTGCGCCATCGCCGGTTCTGCATACCGGAGACGGACAAGGCCTTCCCAGGCTGCTACCTGGAGGGCTTGATCTAGAGTAGGCATGCTCCTACCATGGATCAAGTAGGCCTGACTTGTGCCCAACGGACACGAGTTGATGTGCACGTCGACTTGGAATTCACGCCCGGCAGGCGGGAGGGAGTTCTCTAACACCACATATCGGGGGCGGGCAGGCCGACCAAGAATATGGCAGACGGCCTTCCAAAGCATCAGTGGAAATCCGCCATGCTCCTCGGCAGTGGTTTCCAGAATGACCCTGGGGTTTGCCATTGGGTTATTTTGGCTCTGGGTAAAGAATCAGAATGCAGGATTCCTGCCTCAAGAGATAGTGGGTTGCCAAGGGCGGAGAGTGAGGGTGGGGATAGATGGCAGATGGAACGGGGTCTTAGATAAGCTAGGTTGTGTCGGCTCCTTTCTATGGAAGAACCCGGTGGGCGTCTCTTATGTAGTGGGGACAAGTCCTACTGTACTCTACTGTGAACCGACGCCTGGCCATGCTGTTAGGCAGGGATGGGTCAAATCCGTTGACTCACTGTAGGGGAACATCACAAACAGACAATAAACACACAAGGTACATTTAGTACCGATGGACGCCTAATACTCGTTGCAGTTGGGTAGTATAACTAAAGTTCCTATCATATGTTTTTCCTAGGGACCTTGGTTATACAGGGTCGGTGAAGTCTTCACTTTGTCTCCTTAGGCTTCTGCGGGAAGAAGTGAGAGGGTCGAATTTGCACTTGAGTAGAATTGTTGATGTTGAGCGGAGGTCTTCGAAGGTCTCTTGCTTTGTTGGTACCGACGATCTTGGTATTTGCAAATCAATCATTTTGAGGTCGAATGTTGAATATTCAAGATGGATGCTTCTTCTTGTAGGTGCTAGCTAATTAGGTCTCTCTTGGGTTCATCGTCAAGTCTTTTGAACGGGTAAGAGGGAGTAGAGAAATCCTTGGAAAACCTTAAAATAGAGGGGTAAGACTCGGAAATATTTGAGAATATGAGAAGAGTGGAAGTCATTTTTGGACTTCCCTAGATAAAGATATATTTTTGGTATTAACATATTTTTAACAAAATATTCTCTTCCTAACTAACGTCCATGCTAACTAAGGTCTGTTACAGTCAGGATGGCTCTGATACCAAGTCTGTGAGGACCCCGGATTAAGTACCCGAGATACTCGTTATGTTTCCTGCAACAATCCCGTGATCAGTCTGTTGCTGCACATAACTCGAATTGGTATCACCGAACACCCCAAAAATACCGAATAAATATACTTACGTGATTGAAGTCATGAGCTTCAACAGGTACTTGCAGCGGAATCACGAAACAATCGTGGAGCCCAAGTCATTCGCCTTAACCCTACAGGCAGCTGACTGGGAAGCGCCCTAGTTCGCAAAGACGTCAGTGAACTCCTCTTCTTCGAACTGCTTCTTCTTCCCCAATCTGGCTAAGACAATAGCCAGGGACGAAACCAATATGAGTACATTTGATTGTACTCGCAAATTACCCCAACAGAAGCATGCACTAGTTTTTAATTTTAAAAGACTTTTATTTTAGAAAAACATCACTATATCTTTATTAAAAAAAAGAAGAGTAGATTTGTAATCCTGTTGAAGACAAAACCTTTTAGAAAGTAGTTTTCTCACCTACCTTTGTTGAAAAAGGTAAGAAGTCTTTTTAAACTTTTTCCCCAAAATATACCTTCGTTTTAAAAGGGGAGAAAACCCTTTAAAACTTTTTCCTCAAAATCACCCTCTTGTCCCTTTTCTCCGAAACATCCTGGTTTCTGATCATACCCCTTCATGGTTACTTATTTTACCAGCAACCTCATACCATACCCTCGGTATAGTTGCATAAAACAATTTCCACTCATTTTCCTTTCAAACCCGAAACTTTGTAAAACTTGCACATGGTCTTAGGACAGCCTCCCAACTGTCCATATCCGAGGACTCGGCTATTCGAATAGTTTTACCCTCTGCAGAGGTAGCACGCTTTTCCCACACCCATCCGGTCACTCATCGTGTCAGCCACGTCCCGCCATACCAGAGGTATGCGAAGTTGAGTTCCGGCCATAGCCTGTCCTTTGCTCATGCTAGTATAGGATCCTACCGCTACGAAACCGGTTCCATCGACACTTAAATCCATGCCCGTTGGAAACTAAGTGTGAGGACTTCGTAGTTCTGCCCGGCGGACCCAAGGGAGCCCTTCAATCCTCTTTCTTCTTTACGCTCATACCGGCTTTCGGTAGACTTCTTTTAAGAGGACCCAGGTCAGGGGCAGGTCACCAAACCATCCCCTCATGGAACGAGGTCATCCTCGTTGTTGAGGCATCCAGTACTAACACGAGCAAATTATATGACTACGCCCTTGCCCATATGTGGGTAAATGTGGTCGCACAGGTTATCGGCTGGTAGTCATGGTACAAAGACACAATGTGCATTTTTCATAAACATCACCACACTTCACTTCTCCACTTCCATACCGACATCCGGTATACCATAATTCATCCAAGGATTTTCAAAGGAGTTTTGAATAAACAATGTTTTTCCCATCCTATAGTTTTATATAAACAACTGATATCTCTACATAGAGTGACAAAATAGTTTTTCATAAACTTTTGAAAAGGTTTTCACGATCATTTCCAATTTTCTTAGCAAAATACTTTTAACCAAAACTTGGGTGGTTCGTAATCCCACCAAAAAGATTTTTTTTTTCACAGAAGGTTTTGGAGTAAAACAAATTCATTTCGAAATCATTGTATACCACTGACACCTCTATATCGGGTGTCTTAATAATATACTTGTAATTTGGAAAAGGGTTTTCAAAATCATAGCTTTCGTGGCAAACACCACGTAAATCATTATGCTAATTATAAGTAAAACAGGTAAATCAAAAATAGATGTATATAGATGCAAGCTCAGTGAAGTAGCTTGCCTGGTTTCAGCATAATGTCCCTGGACCTCTCCTTGTTGATCAATATAATAAAAATCCCATCCTTCCTCGGTCAATTCTCTCCAAATACCCCTCCGGTAGCGTTATTATCTAGCGTCGCAAACAGGGAAATAAACAACAATCAATACACCAAACAAAACCACAAGTGGTACACAAACAAATAACAACCACAAGCATCAAACTAATCATTCAAGCAACAAACTAGGATCTAAGCTTACAAGGGCCTTATACTAATACATGCTAGGTGCCTAGATCACAAAGCTATCTTAAGCAAAGATGAACAGCAAGCACTTTTATCTAAACAGGAAATACTTCACCACAACACAACCACTCAATTTTCAACAGAGAAAACAACTACTCACATCTAGTAGATAAAAGGCTATTGGAACTATGCTTATGGTTGAGAAACCTATTCTTCAATCAATATGCAATGGAATCAGTGGGTGTCCCACTATCATAACAAGGCATTAAGAGGTTAATTATCCTCTGGCTATTTGTAAAAATCACTAAAACATAAACTAGACACAAGAGCTACTCATGCTAGGAAGTTCTGAGTAATCCTACCCATAAACCTAACTAATCAAGCTTTGCTAAGAACAAAATAATAAGTAACCAGAGGTGACATGCTATAATATCAGTAGATATGAAAGGCTACTGATGTTCCAACAACCTCCACTAAAATTCATACTACTCAAAAGATTTTATCTCCAAGCAATTCCTAAATACTAGGATTTTTTTGGAAATATCCACACTAGTGGTATTATTCCCTAATAACACATGCAACACTAAACTTTTCCTAACATGCTAATTATATGAGCTAACACACTAATAACAAAGAGTACCACACTTATACATGCTAGGAATCACAAATAAAACACTAACACATTCCACAAAATTAAATAAAACTATAATCAAGAATTAACAGAAAAGCATTGAAACTAGTTATGCACACCAAAAATAATCTGTAGCTCTAAAAATCACACCAAGCTAGGATTAGGTACTCCTAATCATACAGAAGATCACACAAGTGGATTCACATCAAAAATCATCACCAATAAAAATTACAAAAATCCTAGAAGTGCTCTCTGGTCCTTTACAAAAATGTATGCCATTTCATTTAGGAAGATCATTTGCATAAGAGGCCAAGTGCTACGGCTAGGTAACACTTAGGTCTTTCCAAAACAGTTGAGTTTACAAAATTAGCTATCCTAGAAAAATAGTTATTGAGTTTTTGGTAAAAAGCAGTAGTTCTGGCTCACGTTTATTTTCTCCAAAAATATTTATCCAAAAGTGTTTCTACCACTGGGATCTGGCTAGGAATATGCTAGGGTATCTCCATGATTTTTGGTTTGGGCAGAACCAGGGTTTTCATAATTTATTTTGAAATAAACAAAGAGGACAGATCAGAAATATATAGAAAGGAATCAACCTCCAGAAAAAAAGGAGTTGGGCCAGATCTGCCCAGATCCGAGCCGAGCCACGGAGACGGCGGCCCATCCAGCGGCCCATGTGCGCGGCGAAACGGTACCGGGCTGTTTCCTTCTTCCTCTCGATGGACAGAGCAGAGCGAAGCAAGGCAGGAGCACGGCGGCGACGGCATCGGCGGCTCCAGCGACCTGAAAGGAAATGGGGATGTCCGTGAGGAAGAGCTCGGCAAGGGGAACACATGGATGCGATAATGGCGAGGAATGGTGGGCTGAGCTGCTCGCGAGCTTGCTCGCCAAGCCGCGGCCGGGGAGGACGAAGTTGAGGACGACAACGGCGATCCCGGGCTCCAATCTGCGATTCCTCGCATGGAGAGAGAGAGAGGACGACGCGGTACGGCTTTTGGTAGGCTTGGATTTGGTCGGGGAGGCCTCTCTCGCCGGCGGGGCGCGTCGGCGGCTTCGGCCGGGGTTCGTGTTCATGGAGGAAAATGAGAGAGGGGGAGAGTGGAGGAAAAGAGTGAGCTGGGGGAGCAAAGGGTGGCGTGGGGTGGTTCTTATCTTCTCCTCCGCAGCAAGGAGGGAGGGGCCACGGCATTGACGACGGCGGCGTGGGCACGGCAGCGTGCGGGAGGTGCCACGGCTGTTCCGGGTGCAGAGCTGAGGGGAAGGGGGAGAGCAGAGCAGTCAGAGGCCAGGCTTCGCGAGGGAGAGGTGCACGGCAAGGGGCGACCACGGCAACGCCGGCGTGAGGGGCACGGCGCCGTGCCGCTGCTACAGGAGGTCAACGAGGAATTGCAAAACGCCCCCTGAACTTCTTTCTCCTCTCACCGATAGGTCCTCGTCTAATTCTTTTATTTCCTTTTCAAAACCAGTAGGGTTTCCGGAATTTAATTGAGGTGCTTAAACATTTTACAAAAATTAGAGAAAATTCATGTAGCCTCCCATATATGAGGAAGCTCCACAAAAATTGGTTTTACAAAATAAAATGTTTTGCGCAATATTTGTTCATAGAGTTTAAATAAATCATTTTTGGAAATTAATAATTTGATACTCCTTTAATATTTAAAACCAGTGATAAAATATGGTTTTGAACTTTTGGAACTTCTTTGACAAATATGATAACTTCAAATAAGTTTTATTTTCATAGAGAAAACCTTTGTTTTGAGGAAATAGAGAATTTGGGAGGGAAATTATTTATGAAGATCATTTTTTTTAACTTATGACCTTCATTTCCCTTTTTAATAAAAGAATGGGGGGGGGGGGGGTTTGTTTTAAATCAACAAGTAGGTTTACTTGAGGAGAGAGAGATATGAAATGGAGAGGATTATCATTTCATCTCCTTCTCTAGAATTTTGATAAAGAAAGTATAATATTGTTTTCAAAAAGGTTTTGAGAGAATGGAAGTATGTGGGGTAATATATTTCCCACTAGTACTCCTTTTAAAATGGAGTTGAAACATAGGAGGTTACAAAAAATAGGGATTGTAAAATGTCAAGGTTGAAGAATAGATAGGAGATCACAGATAGTTCCCCATATTTTATAAACATGTAATTTTGGAAAATACTTTTACTGTCTCAATTTAAAGGGTATTTTATTTGTTGCTAAAACCAAATCATTATTGAAATAGACTTTTGGCCAACATAAGAATGGAAAAGATATATGGAATATATTCTTGTCATAACATGATCACCAGAGTTTTAAATATATTTTTACTTAGGTTGATTTCTTGGGTTGACATTTATTAGTCAAACAATCATAAACATCAAGTTACACAAAGTCAAACAGAACAATCAAAGGGAAACACAATCATTTGTGAAATAAATCAAAAAGTTTTTGTTGGTTCTGAAATTTTGGGTCTTATTTACTCGTATTATAAATAGGGGATGTTACACCCCCCCCCCCCCTTATCGATGCACTGCACCCTCCCCTTCCCCTGGAACCCCTCTGCCCCTCTAGCTTTGAAATGGCAGAGCTCTGCTCTGAATCGGCCGGGGTCGCCGCCGTTGGTCCGACGACCGTGGCCATCCCCAGGCTAAGCCATTCCTCGATTAACCACGCAGAGACGATCCCCTTGATCCCCTCACCTCCCGGTCAAATCCGTTTGGATTTTAGTGGGCCGTAGCCTCGTATCCATCCTCGACCGCCGGCGGCGAGCTTGCGGGATATGCACCGCGGCGTCACCCCCCCCCCTTGCCTCTCCGTGGCCGTGGCTCCACCCTCCGACGTGGCGCGGCGGGGCGCTCCTTGCCACGCCTTCGGGGCCCACCGGAGCGACGGTGGCGGCAGAGGGCCGTGCTCGCCTGAGCCGTGTCGGGCTCTTCCCCGAGCGACCGCGACGCGTTGAAGAAGACGGCCAGCGTGGCGTGCCCGAGACGCCGACAGGCGGGCCCAGGCTGGCCCAGGCCGCCACGTCGGATAAGTGGAAACGCATTTCGTGTATTACGTCTCCCAGGACTGGAGGCGTCTTTCCTGGAACCTGCGATCGGTCCAGCCCAGAGCGGCAGCGCAGCAGGCTGTCCCCGGCCCAACAATGGCCCAGCCTCGTGGCAGAAGCAGCCCGTGCAGTTTTTTTCCAGCACAGTCTGTTTTTCTTTTTCGAGGTGAGCAGCAGTTAGCTATCTGTCGCACGTCAATAACTTGTGAACCGTAGCTCCGTTTTAGTCGATTCAAATTTGTAAATTCCTAGTTTGTAACGATCGGTCCAGTGATACTGGTCTTACCCTTTTTGTAAAACATTTGTATACTCAGCACCCTTGTATGCGTGTTTAGGGTATCCCGCGGTACCGGCGAACCGAGACCCGAAACCGTGACGTTCGTGACCTCCGAGCCAAACGGTGTCGATCCTCGCAGGCAAGCTAACCCCTTGCTATGAGCCATCCCGCAATGCTTGTTTGTTTGATTGCTTAATACCGTGCCGGGTGTATGTCTGTCTTCTGTTATTGATATATCTGTCTGCTATTATCGTTGCATGTCTGTATGCTGTCTATGTTTTATATGAATCTTGTATTGCTGTATGTGTATCGTATTGCTTTTAAATTATTGCACTACTTTATAACTGCTTATCTGTGCATCACTCACATTCCCGAGACAATGGCCGATGGTACCGCCTCAGTCAAAGGAATGGGGGAATTATTACAACTGTGCGTCTCGCGCTTGCGGGGCTTTGTTTGCTTCTTTCTTCTTCGCCGAGGTGAGGAGCGGACGAATGTCGTCTTATGATCCTCGGAGTTGGGGGCATTTGCCAAAAGAGTTATTTGCCTTGTCCCTTCGTCAAATATGGTTGGCATAGACCACCCGGACTGCGACGCTTGGGAGCTGACTTTCCATTTGGTTCTTTTGCCGAGATTGCTGACACCACGTCGGGGTAACCCTCGAGTGGAATGGATGCTCTCTCATTTTTATGAGTGCTTTTCGGTTCATTCTTTTACGGTGACACCGGCCGGGTCTCCCGCCACCGTCATCCGTTCGAAACATTATGCTATTATTCTGTGAACACTAACCCCCGAGTGACACCGGCCGGGTCTCGCCACAGTCACCCGGGTATTATTATTATTGTTATGTTGATATCTATACGTGCAAGCATTATGTTGCTAATGCCTTGTTGTTGTTGATATATGATATTGATGTCGTGATTATTATGCTGGACTAATCCTCTGTTTGGAACTTGTTGTGATGAAACTTGATTAAATGAAACACCCCTCCAAACAGCGATAAGGTCCGTTCATAGTGCCACTAATCTGAACCCTTGCACGCGATACCACCGTTGTCCCATGGAAACCGTGACTGAAAGGACAATGACGTCGCCTAGAGGGGGGGGGTGAATAGGCGAATAAAACTTTTCCGGTTTAGGCTTGCTAATTGCGGAATAAAACTAGGTGTTTAAATTAACAAGCCAACAACCTAAATAAACTAGGCTCACCTATGTGCACCAACAACTTATGCTAAGCAAGACAAGCAACAAGGTGATAGCAATATAGAATACTTCAAGCACGAAGGCTATCACAATGTAAAGTGCATAAGTAAAAAGCTCGGGTATAGAAATAACCGAAGCACGCGGAGACGAGGATGTATTCCCGAGTTCCTCCTTGAAAGGGAGTACGTCTCGTTGGAGAGGTGTGAGGCACCACAAAGGTCGATTCAACGCCACAAAGGTTTCACCCTCTTCTCCGATGAACCGCACCACAAAGGTTTGGTTCACCTTCCACTATCGGTATTCCTTCGAGGCGGAATCCGGAGCCTTTCAACAACAATCCGGGCACAACCCACAATGGGATTGGGGGCTCCCGAACGGCTCTCAACAACAATCGAGGCACAACCCACAATGGATTGGGGGCTCCCGAACGGCTTCAAGTGACCACACAAGGGTCCAACCACCACAAAGGCGTCTAGGGTCCAAGGACCCAAGAGTAACAAGTTCACACGCTTTCAACTTCCACGAATCCTCGTGGAGAGCACACCGATGCACCAAATGCAAAAGGCAAGAGCACAAGTGCTCAAATCCTTCACTCTCAAATTCCAACAAAGCAACAAATGCTTATGGGGGAATAAGAGAGGAAGAACAAAGAGGAGAACCACACAAGAACTCCAAGAACTAGATCCACTAGGTTCCCCTCACTTAGAGGAGATATTGATTGGTGGAAATGTAGATCTAGGTCTTCTCCTTCAATCCTCCAAAGATCAAAGAGTTTGGGTGGAGGGATTGGGAGATATCAAAGAAATGAGCTTGCAACAATGGAGGAGAGAGAAATCTGGGCGAGCTACTTGGCTGGAGGAAGGTGGAGGGGTATTTATACCCCTCCAGAAATTCTAGCCGTTGCCTTCAAAACCACACAGTTTTCACTTAGGCCGGAAGTTCCGGTTGAGGCCGGAACTTCCGTCCAAGAACTTCCGGACCCCCAGAAAAGCGACTAAAAACGGTACTGCACTCGGCCGGAACTTTGGCCGGAAATTTGGCCGGAACTTCCGGATGGCCGGAATTTCCGGCCAAACCGGAACTTCCGCCCCTCAGAAAACTGCAGAAACACTGAACACGAAAACGAAGATATCTTGATCATCCGGACTCCGTTTTCGATGTTCTCGGGCTCGTTGGAATCGCAACGAAGAGCTTTACAAGATCATGCAGAGAAACATCATAGTCCAACAATGGAAGATAAAACCAAATGGAGAAAGGTAAAACCTCTCTAAAAAGGAATAACCGGCAAACCTCCAAAACCGAAAACGCAACAAGTTTTCCATACGAAATTCGTTTTCGGTGAACTTGGGTTTGTCGTGAAGATCACAACAAGCACCAAAACCCAACAAGGAGAAAAGCCAAGTAAGAACCAAGAAAGATGAAATGCCAAGTATGCAAAGGTTTGAGCTCTCCACAAAGATGCGATCAAGTTACTCACTTGAGAGCCCCTCTTGATAGTACGCCGTCTATCCTAAAACCCGGTCTCCCACTAACAACATGAGACCGGTAAAATAGAAAACCTATCAAGATCATACCTTTGCCTTGCGCATTCCACTTGAGCTCGATGATGACGATCTTGACTCTCTCAAGTTGGAACACCTTTCTTGATTGTGCTTGCTAGCACATGCTTGATGAAGACTTCTCCAAATGCTCCCCCATACTCCATTATGGGAGGGCCTCGCAAAGCTCCGTCTTCATGTCTCCTTTGCAAGCTTCAATCAAATGATGTCTTTCGAGATGGATCATATTGAGCTTGCACTTCATCTTCTTATCTTGATATAGATGATGGCTTGGAGATAAACATGAAGTTCACTCAATCTTCTTTTCCAAGCCATGCTTGCAATAAGCTCAACTCTTCACATGACCATTCTTCATATAAACCCTTGGATGGAACCTTGGTCATCATGAAATCTTCTAGAGTCCAACACATGAACTCCAAACATTACCTATGGACAAGATCTACAAGTGTATCTCAATGCAAACATTAGTCCATAAGGATTGTCATTAATTACCAAAACCACGCATGGGGCAACACATGCACTTTCAATCTCCCCCATTTTGGTAATTGATGACAATCCCTTTTACGAGGGTTTATATAATGAATTAAGCAACCAAGCAACACAAAGAGCAAGGATGCAAGAGCAAGAAAGGCAAATGCTTGAGAACGAAACTAAAGCATAAAACCAACAACTCTTAAACCCTCTAAACTTCTCCCCCATTGGCAACGATTGCCGAAATGGGTGAAAAGTAAGAAGGCCAATATAATAAGAGCTCCCCCATAATGTGTGCATTTCTCATAATATGAGTGAAATCAAATGCACATATCCAATAACGAATAGTTGGAAAGGAGATCAAACTATATTGAGGATCCAAAGATTGCAAATGAAAATCAAATAGAAAGATACTTCAACGAAAGAAGCAAGCAATCAAAAGGATCCGAAAAATGTTCTAAATATCAAGAGGGAACTCCCCAAGGTACGTGCACAAATAGGATTTCTATTTCAATATAGTGTGCACAACATGGAATCCTCACTCCCTCCTAGATAAATTCGAACACAAGCCCATGCAAGAGAATATAAATGAGAAGTGAGGCAAAACAACTTGCAACAAATACACTCATTTTGCAACATGAGCAAGGAGCGGCAAATAAAAGGATGGGTGTGAGATATAAAGACATTTTAGGAGACTAATACAAGGATGAGCAAAATCATCAACATAGTCTTTCAAAAAGTGTTGCACATTAGTGCATATCATGTCTTTCACATACTCACACACCAACGGAGATAAATCAAATAGCTCCACAAGCTTAGAAGGATGCACAAAGCATAACACAAAAAATAAAGCTTGTGCCTTTTAGAAACCACCAAAGAATCAAAAGCAATAAGAGGTGGTCACTAAAGAATTGGAATATCAATTAAAGATGTAACTATTCTCATGTGTATAAGTTTCTAAGTAGACACGAATCACGAAGATATAAGTCCACAAATAAACATGTACACACAAAATAGGTACAAAGGTAAGGGTCATGATATCCAAGAGGAAGTCATAAATACACCAATAAGATTTTTGCTTAAAAGCATAGCACAAAGCTCAATTTTATCTTAAAGGGATATAGATGAACTTCCAACCTATACTCATCATAGCATCAAAAACTATCCACAAAGGATAAAGGTGATAAACGGGATGCTCCGAGTAAGATAACAAGTATCACAAAACGCAAATGATTTTGAAAATTCATCAATGTTGCACATGAGAGACTTTAAGTAGAAAGTGCTAGATTGACATAAATGGGATCGATGAATCATGAAAATGATTATATATATTCCCTTTGATATGTAATCATCCCGGCCAACTCACATTTGCAATAAAGACGTTTTGCAAGAATCAAAAGAATTGCAACCAAAGAGATTCATGCCATGAAACAACCTACACAAGGTTGAGAGCTAGAAAAGTATGCATGAGGTAGATACTTGTTACCGAGATAGCATTGGTGATGTAGAAGATAGGAGCTCATGATCATCCAAGCTTGGCTCCAATAAGCACATGGTGACAACACCTTCCTTGTAGATGAGACAAGCTTCCAATGCATCTCCAATATACCTAAAACACATTCAAGTACAACATGGTACCCAAACTCATTGGGTCCAAAGTAGTTAGAGCAACTACAATACATAGGACAAACTCCACATAAATATGTGCATATTAATGTGAAATTGAATTTCATGCACATCTTAGCCATTTAGGATTTGATGGAGTTTATCCTATATATTGGATCAACGAAAGTAAGCATGCCAAAGATATACATATAATAAATATGCATGCACATGACTTTCAAGAACCAAACGAGATATAATTTAGACAAAACACCAAGTAAACCAACAAAGCACACACAAGTGTGACAAGAAAACAAATTGTCCAAATTATATCAAATACCCAAATCAACACATGAGTGAAGATACCACTTTGAAAAGATACCAAATGAAAATGTGGTCAAGGAATAACCAAACCCTCTACATTTTTCATGATGGCACAAAGTACCAAGACGAAAATGCTTGTCTTCAAGAGACATATCATCGGGATCAAATACCAAATGAAGACAACTAATGTTCAAAAACATATAGGATTGCTCCCCCAAGATGTGTGCATTATTTATGATTTTGCATTTGAATACAAAATGCACACAAATGAGATCATCACTCTCCATAAATATATTATTCGACCACTAGTCATGTTCAAGAAGCGCAAGAAATTGCAATACCAATTTAAAGAGCGGTGTTTTACTCAAAGTAGGATAGCTTCCCAAGAATAGTGCATTATCAAGAAGTATGACTTTTGAAGATCAATGCACAAGAATTGGTTCATTGCTTTTCCCAACTCAAGAAAGCACAAAACAAATTTCAAGTAGAGCAATAAAGGATCCAAAGAAAACAAGGAAGACAAACGAGAGTTAGATCAAAACAAATCCTTGGCAATCAAATAAGGCAATTCAAAGCAAGAGCCAAATGAATATGATCAATATATTTACCACAATATGATTATCACTTGCAAGACAAGTAATGTATGGAGATATTTCTCGGTGGTGGATTGCAAAGATATATTCAAGATCATATTCACAAAACATAAGCATATGGCAAAGGATAGGAATTAAAAGCCATGCTTAGATAGATAGAATTCTTGATAGCTTCAAAAATCACGCAATAATGCAAAGCAACTCCAAGGAGTAGCTTGAAGCAATTGGTTTCCCAAAGAGATATATGAGAACATATTTAGGGAAAGCCATATCAAGAAATTCCATCACAAACAAGATCCAACGAAAGAGACAAGAAGCAAATCAAAAGGAACTTGTTTGAGAAACATGCCACAAAGGAAAAGGATAATGACAATATCAATTCTAGGTGGCAACACCTCACATATTCACATTTTCTAGGCTTGTAATATGCACATAGCTTATTACTCCCCCATAATGTGATAATCCATTCTTTTAAAGCAAGAGGCAAACAAAACCAACTCGAGAAATTAATGGACATAATAGAATTTGAATTTCTCATGAGCATGACATACCACATAGAGAATAGATAAGATTGATATATCATCACTAAGTGGTATTCCTCATGTACACACATTTTTGGTTTGTGAAGTGCACGAAGCATATCACTCTCCAAAAATGGAATGGTCCATTAATCTCTCAAAAGAGAGCCAACAAGATAAGATATCAAATAAAAGCAATAAGGCTCAACAAGTAAATGGTGTGCAAACCAACATACACATACTTGATTTCTCAAGATAAGTAAGTAGAGAGCACAACACATACAAACACTAGCAAGGTACAAAACCAAACACATGCAAGGGTGCAAGCAACTTTCAATGTATATATGATTTAAATAAAAGTTACCGCAAGGAGGAAACATTGGATATGAGTAGAACAATATAATCCAAATGACTTGGCTTGAGAAAATAATTGATGAAGATCCCTTAATTCTTCATGATGTAGCCAAGTCTCCAATGCCCTCCAACAACACCTATTGATCAAGTTTTAGCTTGTTGGTCCCCAACCAAGTTGGGTCCTAAGAGGTTAGTCACAATAGGTTTGGCAACCCAAATGGTTCTTTTCTTGACACCACTTTGAGTACCAACATATTTGGCAAACACATTGCCAACCTTATCCTTCCGAAGAGAATAACATCATCAATATAATGGGGTTGGATAAGGTACCATTTGTGCATGAAGAAGCAAGGTGACCCTTCTCACGGCATAGGTAGCAACATCGACTTCCTCCTCTCTTCTTGGTTGGAATCTTGACTTGAGGAGGAGTAGCTTGATTCTTCTTGGGAAGAGGTCGTTCTTCAACTTGAGGAACTTGAGTTTGAACTTGAGGCTTCTTCCCTTGTTGCTTCTCACTAAGAGCCTTCTTCTTCAAAGGGCAAGATCTAACATGGTGCCCTTCAACTTTGCACTTGAAGCAAACAATCTTGGCCGAATCTTTAACTTGTTCTTGGCCCTTGTTCTTCTTGATAGACTTGTTCTTGTTATTGGAGTTGAATCCAAGTCCACTCTTGTCATTGGGGCGTCTTTGAACACTCAACATATTGTCAAGTGTGGACTTCCCAACATGACGCTTTTCCAAGTCTTTCTTCAAAGAAGTGACTTGGGCCTTGAGCTCATTTAGTTCCTCTACATGGTTAGTATCAACAAAAACACTAGAGGAAGTAGAAGCTTCATTGTTAGAGCAACAAGGCAATGAAAGTAATTCATCACAAGATGTAGAAATATTGTGAGTGGATGAATCACTAGGACTAGCACATGGCAATAAAGCATTTTAGTAGAAGTTGTGCCTTTGTCCACATGAGGCTCACAGATGTTACCTTTGTAAAATAGCCTCATGAGCTAACTTTAGCCTAGCATGGGATGCTAGAAGATCATCATTAGAGCTAGAAAGCTTTTCATGACTTTCTTCCAATTTCCCATACTTGCTAGATAGCAACTCAAGTTGAGCCCTTAGCTCAACATTTCCTTCAAAATAGATGCTTCACAAGAAGTGGAGTTAGTAGCACAAGCATCATTAATATTAGAAATAGAAGGAGACAATTTGGCAAGCTTATCATTCTTAGATAGTTGAGTTTGGAGTTGATCATGAGACTTGATAAGGAGAGAGTGTTCACTTTCTAAAGCCTTGTGAGCTTTGTCAAGTCTCTCTATGTCCTCACTTAGTCTAGCATTGCCAACACCAAATTCAACTTTTTCCTTTTTAAGCACTTTAATTTAGCAAGGGCATGATCTCTTTCCTTAATGATTTTAGCAATAATAAGATCATTAGACTCATCAAGAGATTCAAGTCTCTCTTCAAGAGAAGACCTAAGTTCTTCTTCTTCTTCAAGAGAAGCTTTCAAGGAAGCTATAGTAATAGAGTCATCCCTCTCAATTTGACATTTCTCATCAAATTGACTTTCCAAATCCTCAATAAATTCCCTACTCTTAGTAACATAATCAATGATTTCACAAGAGGAGGGATAGCTTTACTACCTTTGGGGAGAGCACCAAGTACCATCTCACCCATCTTGGTTAAGGATTCAAAATCAAAACCTTCTTCATGAGAATCCTCATCCTCATCATCACAATTTGGATTTGAGGTGGGAGACACCTCGGAATCCTTAGCCATAAGGCAAACATGATTAAAGAATGAAGAATTACTTGAAGCACCATTTAGGTCCATGTCTTGTTCCAACAAATGTTGGGATTCCTCTACATTGTTAGTCACAAGTACTAGAGGATATGGAAGCATTGTTTTCATGGCAACAAGACATATGAAGCATATCATCATGAGATTTAGTTAAACAACTATTACATGATATGCAAGGACTATCAACTCTAGCATGTATGACATTTGGAGTGCTAGAAGAGTTTAAGTCCAAAGATAGAACATTGCAATGTGATAGAGAAGAAGTATAATCAATAGTAAGTTCACCATCACCAATGCAATTTCTATCACCACTCACCATATCATTACCTTGTGACAAATCACATGTTGGTGAAGTGGAAGTTGTGAACTCATCACGGCCGGAAGTGGAAGGAGAACAATCATCCTCAATAATTTTGGACACTTCATATATATCTTGAAGCTTGGTCCAAAGCTCATGAGCGTTCCGAAAAGGCATGATTGACGCAAGAACTACATCGCTCAAAACACATATAAGACCATTAGAAACTAGAGTCTCGAGATGAGAGTTTTCCTCATCCTCTAAAGATAATTCTTGAGAATCCTTTGGAGGAGAAAAACCCACATCCACAATCCTCTTAATATAATTTGGACCCATGGCCCTAAAAAGATTAAGCATGCGAATTTTCCAAACATCATAATTTGTGCCATCGAATATGAAAGTGGGATCGTGCACTAATTCCCTAAACGACATCTTTTACTCTCTAGGCGGTAAAGCCCAAAAAGAGAGCCCAGGCTCTGATACCAATTGAAAGGACAATGATGTCGCCTAGAGGGGGGGGGTGAATAGGCGATTAAAACTTTTCCGGTTTAGGCTTGCTAATTGCGGAATAAAACTAGGTGTTTAAATTAACAAGCCAACAACCTAAATAAACTAGGCTCACCTATGTGCACCAACAACTTATGCTAAGCAAGACAAGCAACAAGGTGATAGCAATATAGAATACTTCAAGCACGAAGGCTATCACAATGTAAAGTGCATAAGTAAAAAGCTCGGGTATAGAAATAACCGAAGCACGCGGAGACGAGGATGTATTCCCGAGTTCCTCCTTGAAAGGGAGTACGTCTCGTTGGAGAGGTGTGAACCGACACAAGGTTCAACAACCACAAAGGTTTCACCCTCTTCTCCGATGAACCGCACCACAAAGGTTTGGTTCACCTTCCACTATCGGTATTCCTTCGAGGCGGAATCCGGAGCCTTTCAACAACAATCCGGGCACAACCCACAAGGGATTGGGGGCTCCCGAACGGCTCTCAACAACAATCGAGGCACAACCCACAATGGATTGGGGGCTCCCGAACGGCTTCAAGTGACCACACAAGGGTCCAACCACCACAAAGGCGTCTAGGGTCCAAGGACCCAAGAGTAACAAGTTCACACGCTTTCAACTTCCACGAATCCTCGTGGAGAGCACACCGATGCACCAAATGCAAAAGGCAAGAGCACAAGTGCTCAAATCCTTCACTCTCAAATTCCAACAAAGCAACAAATGCTTATGGGGGAATAAGAGAGGAAGAACAAAGAGGAGAACCACACAAGAACTCCAAGAACTAGATCCACTAGGTTCCCCTCACTTAGAGGAGATATTGATTGGTGGAAATGTAGATCTAGGTCTTCTCCTTCAATCCTCCAAAGATCAAAGAGTTTGGGTGGAGGGATTGGGAGATATCAAAGAAATGAGCTTGCAACAATGGAGGAGAGAGAAATCTGGGCGAGCTACTTGGCTGGAGGAAGGTGGAGGGGTATTTATACCCCTCCAGAAATTCTAGCCGTTGCCTTCAAAACCACACAGTTTTCACTTAGGCCGGAAGTTCCGGTTGGGCCGGAACTTCCGGTTGAGGCCGGAACTTCCGTCCAAGAACTTCCGGACCCCCAGAAAAGCGACTAAAAAACGGTACTGCACTCGGCCGGAACTTTGGCCGGAACTTCCGGATGGCCGGAATTTCCGGCCAAACCGGAACTTCCGCCCCTCAGAAAACTGCAGAAACACTGAACACGAAAACGAAGATATCTTGATCATCCGGACTCCGTTTTCGATGTTCTCGGGCTCGTTGGAATCGCAACGAAGAGCTTTACAAGATCATGCAGAGAAACATCATAGTCCAACAATGGAAGATAAAACCAAATGGAGAAAGGTAAAACCTCTCTAAAAAGGAATAACCGGCAAACCTCCAAAACCGAAAACGCAACAAGTTTTCCATACGAAATTCGTTTTCGGTGAACTTGGGTTTGTCGTGAAGATCACAACAAGCACCAAAACCCAACAAGGAGAAAAGCCAAGTAAGAACCAAGAAAGATGAAATGCCAAGTATGCAAAGGTTTGAGCTCTCCACAAAGATGCGATCAAGTTACTCACTTGAGAGCCCCTCTTGATAGTACGCCGTCTATCCTAAAACCCGGTCTCCCACTAACAACATGAGACCGGTAAAATAGAAAACCTATCAAGATCATACCTTTGCCTTGCGCATTCCACTTGAGCTCGATGATGACGATCTTGACTCTCTCAAGTTGGAACACCTTTCTTGATTGTGCTTGCTAGCACATGCTTGATGAAGACTTCTCCAAATGCTCCCCCATACTCCATTATGGGAGGGCCTCGCAAAGCTCCGTCTTCATGTCTCCTTTGCAAGCTTCAATCAAATGATGTCTTTCGAGATGGATCATATTGAGCTTGCACTTCATCTTCTTATCTTGATATAGATGATGGCTTGGAGATAAACATGAAGTTCACTCAATCTTCTTTTCCAAGCCATGCTTGCAATAAGCTCAACTCTTCACATGACCATTCTTCATATAAACCCTTGGATGGAACCTTGGTCATCATGAAATCTTCTAGAGTCCAACACATGAACTCCAAACATTACCTATGGACAAGATCTACAAGTGTATCTCAATGCAAACATTAGTCCATAAGGATTGTCATTAATTACCAAAACCACGCATGGGGCAACACATGCACTTTCAGTGACCTAGTAGGGTGTTGAGCCCCTTTTGTGCCATCCATTGGGCGCAGTCGTTCGGTTGTGCTGTCCGAGGGTAGAGGTAGACAGGCACGGGTTCGACTGTGATAGGGAGTCCGGAGCTAGGCATACCCGGTCGCGCCGGGGGATGTGCTGGATTTACTTGCCCGTTGTGCCACGCGCATAGGGTGGTGCAGGAGTGTGTCTTAACAGGTGGACCGTCATGTGAGTGTATTTTGCTTAGTACGACATTGGGCGTGATAAACCTGAAGTGTCGGCTGAGTGGGGTGCATTCTGATAGGTGGTAAAGCAAACTCTCGAGAGCATCAACCTAGCCAGCTAGCCCCGTTCCTGGGATATGGAACAACAGTTCAGTGTCGGTCACACTGTGTGTCCTCGTCGTGTCCGGAGGTTAAACTTAAGATTTGTTTGAAATAATTAATGAACGACCGGATTACACTAAATGAACAAATAAGATGATGCAGGGAATATTGTCCTGAGATGTTGATGCTAACCCGTGATAGGGATGGCGGTGTGATGCGTTGGGAAGCCTATAGTTAGGCCAGAGCCCACATCAACCGTGCGTGCCCAGAGTGAAATGATGAGGCCAGAGGGCCTAGCAGTGATCACAGGTGCCGTGTGTGTTATTTGGTACCAACTAGTATACTCGATTAGACTCGTCACAGGTAATTTCTATGTATGATTACCAGTATACGATCCAACCCCACCTGGCTTGGACTCTGTACTGGTGATAACCCATTGCTTGCTTATGACATGTTTGGTTGTCAATGCCATGCTACTTTTATATCATGTATCTAGATTACACCTTGCCATGTTATAGGATTTTATATCCAGTGTATACCTTGCTGCATGATTGTTGGAATGATTGTAGTAAGTGGCGATTCTTGCTGAGTGCATACAAATGTACTCACGGGCCTTGTGATTGTGGCCAGGTTTTGTCGAGGATTCATCTTCCACCTTAGGAAGGATTTGAAGCAAGAGCGTGCTAGGATCAGTAGCCCAGCCAGAACCTGTGGAGTGGAGCCGCTCCAAGCCGTAGCCTCTCATATGTCTTCCGCTGCCAGTTAAAACTCTGTATCGTGCCATGCTGGGATTGATATTTCGTCATTCCTTGATGGCCTTGTAAACCAATTGTAGTACTGATGTGCCTGATTGTGTAATGATTTCCATTATGTTACACTGTTGTGACGTGCGGCCAGTTATCTTGGGATGGCGCACGGGACGACTACCTCTCTGGTGATATGTGCCAGGGAGGGGTGTCACAAAGGATGCCAAAGGTTTGCCAAGCAGACACACCTACCCGCATCGGCGCTCAAAACAATTCCTATCACTTGGCCGTTTGCTGTGTGGTGTTTGGATATGGTTGGAGAATTCAAGCCGGCTAGGGGTAAAATGACACATATGCTGGTGATGGTGGATAAGTTCACCAAGTGGATAGAGGTGAAACCGATCCGGAAAGTGGATGGTCATTCGGCTGTAACTTTCCTGAAAGAAATCATTTTGAGATACGGTTACCCCCATAGCATCATCTCGGATAATGGCACGAACTTTGCTGTGGGAGAGTTTGCCCGATTCTGCATGAATAAGGGGATCCGGTTAGACATAGCCTCAGTGGCACACCCAGAGTCCAATGGACAGGTGGAAAGATCGAATGCTTTGGTATTAGCTGGGATAAAAGCCCGGTTAATAGAACCTCTAGTAAAGACTCCGGGGTGCTGGATAGATGAGATACCGTCAGTACTATGGGTTTAAGGACCACGCCGAATCGGTCAACTGGCTATACACCATTTTTTCTGGTATATGGGGCAGAAGCAGTGCTACCCACTGACATAGAATATGATGCACCAAGGGTGACAATGTATACCGAAACCGAGGCAAAAGAGGCCCGGGAAGATGCAGTGGATCTGCTAGAGGAAGCAAGAGAATTGGCCCTATCCCGGACAGCAGTATATCAGCAGGGTCTCCGACGTTATCATAGTCGGAAGATCAGCCCTCGAGTGTTTCATGAGGGAGATCTAGTACTAAGGCTGGTGCAGCGCAGCAAAGGACGACATAAGTTATCACCTCCTTGGGAGGGACCATTCATTGTGAGCAAGGCTATGCACAATGACTCGTACTACCTTGTAGACGCACAGGAACCAAGGAAGGATGGCCTGGACAGACCCGGAGAAGAAACCAAGCGACCCTGGAATGTAGCTCTGCTTCGACCCTTTTACTCTTAAGGGGCAATGTATGTATCTCAGTTTATTATAAATGAAATTTCGGCAATCCGAGTCTGGACTCGGGGACTGCCTCGTCCTTATGCATGTGTTTTTTATTACTGTTTTGTCCATACCGTTCATGTGTCGGATTGTTTTGAACCTCGTCCCAAAATTCAAGCAATGTATGCTGTGTTGTTGATCTCGTGACTCGACTGACAAACACCAAAATGGTAGTCAAGAGCAGAGGTGGGAATATGGGAAACATGAAAATGGACTCGGGGACTCGGTCCAAAACCGATTCGGCATATGTCGTTTACTAACCCTTGTTATTTCTTTTTTGTTTATGTTAGATGATTCTAAACCACAACTCGCATGTTTCAAGTATTGTATGCTATGATTCCTATCTTGTGACTCGACTGTCGAACACCTAAAAGGTAGACAAGAGCAGAGATTCGGCAAAAATAGTAAACAAGAAAACAGACTCGGGGACTCGGTTTAAGATGATCCAACATAAACTTAGTCCGGATCACATTAAGCAGAATAAAAGTAGTCTCGAAGAACTTAAATTGTATATTACATCTGCTCCCGGCATACCGGGGATTTAATGTTTTTTTTCCTTGAGATAATTCAGGAAGGAGGAGCCATGATTGCAGGAGACTCGGTTGCAGGGGTGAACTCGGATGATGGAGGAACCTCGGTTGAAAGAGGACCCTCACTTGCAGGAATAACCTTGGACGGAGAGCTTGAAGGCTGGGCAAACTCGGAAACATCCGGATCAGCTGAAGAAGTGGCGATCTTGACTAAAGCTTGCTCTGTGGTCTTAGCCGAATCAGTGGCTGGCGTCTTGGAAGTTCGGATTAAAGCTTGTTCGGCAGTTTCAGCCGAGTCAGTGGCTGGCATCTTGGAGGTCTTGGCCGAGTCAGAAGCTGCAGGTGGTTCGGCAGAATTAGCCGAATCACCAGATTCGCCCTCAGACTCGGCGTATTCGTCAAGTGAGGCATCATCCGATTCCTCTTCTTCAGATTCTTCCCCATCCGAGTAGACCGGAGCCTTCAGATCAAGATGCTTGGTGTTTGCAAATTCGGCCATAAAATTGGCAGCTTCCTCGCGGATCTTGATCCGGTCCGGATCTGAAGCCCATGAAGAACCCTCGCGAAGGGAGCGCACTTTGGCAAGATCAATCAGCTCATACCAAGACATAATAAATAGCAAACCTGCGTCAGCACCAGCGCGAGCGGACGAGGATCTCCACTGCTTTAACCGGGTCTCCGCCTGATCCAGGTCTTTGATTAGCTCGTCCGCAGACCGGACTTGCCGAGACTCAGGAAACAAGACTCGGTGAGCTTTGAGACTTGCATTGAACAGATCAATGTGGGACTCCTTCAAAGGCGCAATCCGAGCTTTAAGTGCAGTAATGTGATCTTCGATATCCCACGTCTCTGGTAGGGGAGCTCCAGCTAACTTAGCTCTCTCAGCTCGGGCATCCCTCACAGCTTTGGCGGCTTGAAGCCGGATGCTGGTAAACTCTCCTACATTCAGATAAGCTAACACCGAATTAAACGACGTAACACGAAACGATGTGTCGGATAAGAGCAGAGGAAGAAGAGGAGATTCGGCAAACTTACGATCCATGTCTTCATTGAGGCTAGCAAGATCAGCAAGCCATTTCGCGTTGATCGTCTTGTGAGCAGCCAGATCATCTTTCGCCGCTTTAGCTTCGGCTTCAGCATCTGCAACGTGCGTTTGGATTTTCTTGTCCAATTCGGCCCGCTTCTCAAGCCCGGCTTTGAAAGTATCTCGCTCCTTCTGGATCGAGTCTTTCTCCCTCTGCAGCGTGTCCCGGTCTTTCTTGACCTTCTCCTTCACTTTTTCAACCCGGTCAAGCTCCCGCAGGAGCCGAGTCACTTCTGACTTTTCCTCCGATAAAGCGCGCTTGTGCTCCTGATCTTTCTTTTTCATCTCCGCACCTTGCGCATCGAAGGAAGCTTGGAGGGCCTGGTGCTGCAGGACTAGCTGCTTAAAGATCCGGCTGCGAGCAGTCGTGGTTTCCTGAAAGAAAAAGGGTTAATGGCGTAAAAAGAGTCTCGGGGACTGGCACCCGAGACTAGCAGCATGGAGCCAAAACGAATCTCGGGGACTGGAGGCCCGAGATTAATAAAAAGAAAGTTGACCGAATCAATTGGAAGAGAGACTCGGGGACTGGGAGTCCCACAAAATTTATGATCAAGTTTTACAGATTCAAGCCGAATGACTTTCTTACTCGGAGGAGTATCAGTCGTTCGACCAGAATCTCGGGGACTGGGAATAGTGTAGATTGATCATAATAAAAGCAGGATTCGGCGAAGATACCTCGAAGACCCGGTTAGCTTCAGCGACCGAGGCCTGCACAGAGTGTAGAGATTGAAACATCCGGCTAGGGCCAGCCGGATGCGGCGACGCTGAAGTGGTTGAGCCTTCGGCAAGGTCCGCAGCATTCCAAGCTTTAACAAATTGCTCTGCGGAGCCGAGGTTGTCGCCGCTCGGAGTGCGGAGATTCGGCAGAACCTGGCCACTAAGGCGGTTGGAGTTGTGCCAAAGGTGACCCGAGTCGGCTTAGGTAGAGGCGATGCGCCCGGGGTCTTGGCTGGATCTGGCTATTTCGGTTGGTTCTGGGACGCTTGCTGTGGTGGTTTAGATACTTCCTGTTGCTGCTTCTGCTGCTTCTCGAGAGGTTGCTGCTGCTGCTTTTTCTTCTTCTGCTGCTCTTGATTCAGAGCCTTGGCGGTAGGGCGAGGATCCGGCTTAGTCAAAGACTTAGCCGAAGTCTTAGCTTTTTCCTTCTTCAACTCCTTCAGAGGGCGGGGCCAAGTGGAATCTCGGGTAGAACCCGAGATTTCCTCACTCTCCAGGTCAATAACCGACTCTGGAACGAGAGTCGGCGGAGGAGTTTTGGCGGTTGTGGCACGCGCGGGAGAGGTGACAGCCTTTTTAGGAGACTGGTGCTCCATGGCCGTATCCAGTGGAGGAATGGGAGAAAGAATGGATGAATGAGTTTGCTCGGTGACGAGGACGTCACTGCATAGAACAAAGTAAACAGTTAATTCGGATAGAGGTGGCTCGGATAATACAGGGGAAAGCGAATGAAGTTAAGTTGGCATTACCCCTTGGTGGTAGGCATGGGCTTGAGCCGATTCGGCTTGGAGGCGGTCTTCTTCGTTCTCTTGGCTTGAGGGACATCTGATCCGGACGCGTCATCACGTTTCCGAGATGTCCCTTGAGCATCCGGTTTGGCTGGAACACAAGGTGGTAACCATGAAATCGGAACAGCATCAATGGGATCTAGGATCCAGCAATCATCATCTTCATCTTCGGTGTAAATAGTCGATTGCTTACCCTTGCGGATGGGCTTGGCACGCGGAATCTGCAAATAATCGTCCGTATCCGCATCCTCTTCGCCCTCGCGCAGCGGGCTGCGATCCGGTCCCCACACTTTGGTGGAGAGATCTCCATCTTCGGTGATTTGGCGGTCGAACAGCTGCAGTATGGACAAGGCAAATATGAATTAATCCAAGGGTATTTTTATGAAGTATGGATTGATTCGGAGAATGGTGAACAAACCTGTGGGGAAGTGCATCTCGGTGGAACGGCTCCACGCCCCACCGCCACTTGTCCGACATGTCGGTGTAGGCAATGGCGTTTACCCGTCTCTTGACGGAAGCTCTGGTGAGGTCATGTTTGCTGATCCGGGTAGGATCTAGCAAACCACTCATGTGGCAAATCTTATGCTCACGTTGTTGAAGAGGACTGACACGGCGGAAGACGAAGGTCCAGAGGAGATCGTCCGAGAGCAGGCCCTTCTCCAGAAAATCCTCCAGAGTCTTATCTTTGATTTGAAGCTCCGGAAGAGTGTCAGCCGGATCATATCTGAAGTTTAATTCGGCTGTGGGGGGCTCGATCTTGAACTCGGGCAAGTTGAGAGCATCATGGCCTTCAGCGCTCTTCACGTAGAAGAAAGACCTTTGCCATTTCCTGCAAGTATCCAGGCCAGTGATCCGGGGAAAGGTGGAGCCCGCCCTCGGAGTAATACTAGCCGAACCACATGCGGTCATCACTTTCGGGTCACTGCCCGGGATAGTCTGTTTACGGAGGTGGAAGTACTTAGCCCAGGCTGGTACTGTCGGCCAGAGACCGAGATATCCCTCGAGAAAGGAGGTAAAAGCCGATAGGGAGACAAAGGCGTTAGCCGGAAGGTGGTGAGGCTGCAGGCCAAAGAAATCTAGGAAAGCCCGGAAGAAGTCACTCGCCGGGAGTCCGAATCCGCGCTCGAAATGCGCTAGAAATACAACGCGTTCACCCGGTTGGGTGATCGGTTTGAGTTCCTTCCCCGGTTTTCGGCATATAACTTCAGGTGTTATACGCCGGGTGCTCAGCAGCCATTCCAGGTCGTCTGGGGTAACATCGGAACCCTCCCAACTGCCGGGAGGCAGCTTCGGCATATCCAAATCAGTCCTGCAAGAAATTGGAGATAGCCGAGTTAGGAGATTCGGAATCTCTAATCCAGAACGAATCGGATAGTGGCATAACCGAATCAGACGTAAGGCAATTCGGTAAAAGATATCCCGGATAAAGTTGTCTAGTTACTGCGGAAAAGTAATTCGGCTGGTAACTACAAACACCTTTTCGTAAGAATCTAGGGTTACCCAAGATCTACCGCGGCAGTAAAATAGAGAGGAAATCCCGAGTAAAAATATTGTGGAACTGCCTAAGCGGTGGCAAGCCAAACTAGGGCAATCTAGTGCAAAACCTGGAAAGGAGATCTAGGAAGTGCACTGGGACTTGACAATGGACCCGTTTGTTAGTGAATCTAGAAAAGGCGAGCGCAAGTTCATGGCGGAAGATGAACTCGTTTGAGGGGAGCATGGCTGGGGATGAAGAACTTACGGTGGCAGTACGGCGAGGAAGTGGCCTGGAGAAGAAACGGCGGCGCAGGGCGCGGTGCGCGGCTCTGGTGTGAGGTCTACGGCGTGGTCGACGTCTCCGGCACGGCAAGATCGCAAGGGCGAGGTCGCAACGGCGACAATGGCGTAGATGGAGGTTTCAGAGTGGGAAGTGCGGGAAAGAAGGAGAGGAACCCCACACCCCTATATATAGCCGCTCGCTGGTAACTGGCGCACTACCGCGCGGTTTTCGAGGCGTGGCCGGATCAAGGGTGCCCTGAAACTTTGTGGTCGCAGATGTGGCCGTGTATTTCGAACACATGGTGTGTCACAGAATTGGAAGCGGTCGTGCAGATCCAGTGCACCAGTCAACGGAGAAACCGAGGAGGCGTGGTCGTTTAGTCAAATACACTCAAGTACCTGATGGATCCGGATAATGTGCTGTCAGTGACATGTCAAATCAAAGACCCGGATTATGAGGCTTTGCGCAGAGATTCCCTGCCAAGTGTCCCGGGAAATCCTGAGACAAGATTGGGTGATATGGGATTCGGTTAAGGGCGTTGGTTTTTAACCTGCTACGGCCCTCCATCCGAGGCTGTAGGACCGCACCAGCTTCGGGGACTACTGTCGGGGGGTTGCCCCCGGGTAGGGCAAAGAGGTAGTGTTGGGAGCTATGAAGTGGAAAGGAAGGTCAATCCGGGTCTCACAAACCGGATCATGTTTAATTGCAGGGAGAGGCCAAAGGGCATCCGGCAAGGTCTAGTCGGATCAGAGGAAGGGATCCGGCTTAACCTAGCCGGGTTCGTCAGGAAGGATCCGGCACAGGGCAATGTCGGATATTGCACAAGGGCCAAGTAACGTCAGTAAGTTCACGGGTCCTGCAGGTTTCCTGCCCGAGGCTCAGAAGACAGCCAGGTCGAGCCACGGGTTTTCCGGGTCGCAAGGCCCTAGGCGCTGACTCGGCTATTTCGGGAAAGGGCAGTGGCCTAGGCTCCGGTGGGCTACGCTGGCTTAAGCTCAAAGAGGAAAAGATAGACCTGCCGTTGGACTGACGATGAGATGGACTGAGTGACAGTAGCCAGAGCTTGTCATGTTCCTCTTGTCCATGCCATTGCCATCTCCGGCCAGGGGCAGTATGGTAATTCGGTTAGTGTATAAATAGACCAGCACATCCTCCAGAGCGGGGGACGATGAAGAAGAAGCCTCATTTCCCCCCTTGCTCCATCTTCCTCCTAGAGCTCTCACCATTGTAGCTTCATACAGCTCAAGGAGCACTCTGTACTGGTGATCATTGAGATATAAAGAGAGTAGGCTAGTGCTGCAGTAGGGGTGTTACCTCCACAAGAGGGCCCCGAAGCAGGGTACATCTTGGTGTGCTTTGGTTGTTCTTGGTTTTGCTCCTTCTTGCTTGTTCTTGCGTGTTCTTCGTGGTTCTTCATGCGTGCTTCCTGAGCGCGCACACCCTCCCCGGATCCCCCAATGTCCTAGCGAGCCCCCAACTTAAGCCATCCTATGGCATCTGCCGTGACACCACCACGACACCTGTCAAACAGACTTTACCACCGGACTAGCGGCATATACATCCGCTTATCCATTAATTTTGCAAAAGGAGCTGGCAAATGGGGTGCCCAGTCCCAATTAATTACAAATTTAACCATTTAATTCTCTTCACATTTTTGCCCTGATTTATCAGACAAGCAATGATACCGGTGAAATATCTGCATGTGTAAACAAAAGAGAAAGAGGGATGATCTGCCTTGCTGGTAGAAATAACGTCCTTCATGGGAGCCGCTCTTAAAAGTCTGGTTGGCAGGGGTCATATTGCACTATTCATTTTCTGATTCGTTGACAATTAACAAACACCTCTCAAAACTAAATTTTTACTCTCTATATGATTTCAAAAACTTAAAAAGCTCTAGCACATGATTTAATCTCTGCTTCCCTCTGCGAAGGGCCTTTCTTTTACTTTTATGTTAAGTCAGTCTTCCTACTTCTTTCTATCTCAGAAGCAAACACTCGTGTCAACTTTGGTACAACAATTTTTATATGCTAGTATATTGTACTTATTATATTGCTTTGTGTTGACAAATATCCATGAGATATACATGTTGAAAGTTGAAAGCAATTGCTGAAGCTTAAATCTTCCTTTGTGTTGGTTAAACACATTTTATTTAGAATCTATTGCTTTATGAGTTAACTCTTATGCAAAACTTTTTGATGCTTGTCTCGAAAGTACTATTCATGAAAAGTTTTTGCTTATATGATTCAGTTGTTTGCTCATTATTTATTTATGAGCAAACTATAGACCATTGACCTGGATCACTTCATTCATAACAAGTGCTTTACAATACTATTTGATCAAGTTTATGTTGGTAGCCTGTCACCTCAGAAATTATTTTGTTTTTATCGTTTTACCTACTCGAGGACGAGTAGAACTAAGCTTGGGGATGCTTGATACGTCTCAAACGTATCTATAATTTCTGATGTTCCATGCTTATATTATGCCAATTGCTACATGTTTTATATACACTTCATAGCATTTTTACGCATTTTCTGGAACTAACCTATTAACAAGATGCCACAGTGCCAGTTCCTGTTTTCTGCTGTTTTTGTATTCCAGAAAAGCTAGTCTGGAAATATTCTCGGAATTGGATGAAACTTGGATAAGACCTCATATTTTTCCAACACGTACATGGAGTCCAAAGGAGAGACGGAGGGGGGCCGCGAGCCAGCCACACCATGGGGCGGCGCGGCCCCACCCTCTGCCGCGCCGTGGGGTGGTGTGGGCCCCACGGGCGTCTCCAGCCGCCGCCCTTTCGCCTATATAATCTTCCCGACGCGTAAACCCTAAATACCCGAGCCATTATCCACGAAAAGTTTAAGAGACGCCGCCGCCGTCAACCCTAGCTCGGGAGGGTTCAGAAGCTCTTCCCGGCACCCTGCCGGAGAGGGGAATCATCATCGGAGGGCTCTACATCGCCATGCCTGCCTCCGGAGTGATGCGTGAGTAGTCATCCTTGGACTACGGGTCCATAGCAGTAGCTAGATGGTTGTCTCTCCTCCTTGTGCTATCATGTTTAGATCTTGTGAGCTGCCTAACATGATCAAGATCATCTATTTGTAATGCTGCATGTTGTGTTTGTTGGGATCCGATGAATATTGAATACTATGTCAAGTTGATTATCAATCTATCTTATATGTTATTTATGATCTTGCATGCTCTCCGTTACTAGTAGATGCTTTGGCCAAGTAGATGCTTTTAACTCCAAGAGGGATTTATGCTAGATAGTGGGTTCAGTCTCCAGTAATCTGGGAGAGTGACAGCAACTTCTAAGGTTGTGGATGTGCTGTTGCCACTAGGGGTAAAACAGCAATGCTTTGTCTAAGGATAATTGTGTTGTTTACATTACGCACTTTACTTAATGCAATAATCTGTTGCTTGCAACTTAATACCAACGGGGGACACGGATGTTAACCTGGCGGTCGATTATTAGTCATAGATGCAGTTGGATACCGGTCTATGTATTATGTCGTGATGCCCAATTGAATATCATAGTAGTCATCTTGTTATATATATGCATTGTTATGCGCTCAATATTTTATCAATTGCCTAGCTGTAATTTGTTCACCCAGCATGTTAGTTATCTTTTATGGAGAGACACCACTAGTGAACTGTGGACCCCGGTCCATTCTTTTACACTGATAATACAACCTACTGCAATCATTGTTCTTTTTTATTCTCTGCAATTTACTACTATTTTCCACACCATACGTTTAATCCTTTGTTTTCAGCAAGCCGGTGAGATTGACAACCTCACTGTTTTGTTGGGGCAAAGTAGTTTGATTGTGTTGTGTGCAGGTTCCACGTCAGCGCGCCACAGACAACCTTCAGAAGTGATTTCTTACTCCTACTGGTTCGATTAAACCTTGGTTTCATACTGAGGGAAACTGCTGCTACACTGCTTCATACCTTCCTCTTGGGGTCTCCCAACGAACGTGTGATCCACGTCATCACTAACATAAATCCTTATTTACATTTAGGGATATCAAGTTGTTCCCTTTCAAACTCCACCATACATATCCACCGTCGCTATTGTGACGTTTTGGTACACTGCATAAAATACTTTTTTAAGTAAGAGTGTTTTATACAGTGTCGCCGAAATGTCACATCGGTGACGTATTAGATTAGATTTCGATGACACTGCATAAAAAATCCAGAGCCGGTGGTGGCCTCCATGGAAAGGATGATCGTTGTCAGGCATCCTATGAAGCTACTGACATCGCAATATCTTGTTGACAAGCCGTGTGTTGGCTGCTCCGGTTCATCAATAAGAGCCACCTCAAGACATAGGTAAGATATCGTTTCAGTTTGCTTAAATTCATAGTGTATTTGTTTTAGCATATGTATTTAACAATTGTAACTCTATTTACTAATGTATAGGGTCCAAAGCTTCAACATCCTTCTCTCAAAAAGTTGAGATAAGAAGAGATTGCTAGAGTGACACCTGCGAGGATTGTGGAAAAGGATGTCGGGAAGAAATCATATATTCTTTCCGTCCTTTGACATGATAGGCTTAGTATAGATGAAATCTGTTATCGTTTTACCTCTTATGTTTGTCACATCTTGTGATGCAATTGTAAAGGTGAAATTGTGATGGAAATGTAAAGTTACATTGTGATATGAATGAAATCTGTTACCGTTTTAGTATTTGAGCTTGTGCTGTGAGATTTTAAGTATCTAGTGGCATTTGTAAACGTGGCATCCTGTAACCGAAATATGAGAAATGCTCAGTGCAAACGGGTGGATGGCAAACTCCGTATCTGATGAAGGAAAACTAAGGAAACGGAGGTCTGCGCACAACCGTTGCCAAATGGAGACCTCATCGGAAACGGTGTTTTGCCTCCGTTACCGATGAGGGCCTTCACATCAGCCACGGAGGCGGGGACACGGACCCTTTTTCCGTTTCCGATGGGGTTTTTGGCCCGTTTCCGATGTGTCGTTTTGTACTAGTTGCCCCAACCATTTATTAAGAAGAAGGTGTCTGGTTTATTAGTGGAAGAAACTGGGCGAAAACCATACAACAAACACCAGCAACACGGGAGGGGCCAACACAACCACAAAGGACAACACCTAAAGCAAGCAACTCCCGAAGCGACAACCCCACTCTACCTAAGCAACCACAGACTCACGACTACTCTAGGACCACGCAGCTGTCGAACCTTTTCTTGCAATTCTCTTCTTTCTCTTTTTGCCCCTAAGAATAGTAACCGTACTGAGAGATTCCCCCACCTTCCTGATAACATCCTCCGAAGCCTTTCCTGCCAAGACGCAAGCAATGTCCTTGCCATAACCAGGACTAGCCGCCTCTAAACAGGCGATTAAGCCGCAAAGCTCTTTAGCAAAAAGGGCGTCAAAGCTAGGAGCCAACACTCCTCCACTGCCCACAGAGGGCGTTGAGGCCACCGTCGAAGCCTCAGCCGAGGCCAACTCCATCGGAAGCACGTCCTCAGAGACTACCGTCGCAACAAGCTGCGGTGTCGGGCAAGGACTACCCCGAGGACAGAAACAACCATAGTGAAGCGCTTCCTCAACCACAGACGACTTCTGCTCGGTGGAGTCAAGCGACAAAGAAGCCTGCATAGGGGCGAGCCCGAGATCATCAGAAGCATATTCCTCCGTCGGCTGCAAAGGATCATCAACGCCTGCCAACAACAACTTGAGAGCTGCCACCTCTTCACGAAGAGGGCGAGATGCCTCCTCGATGCGATCATCGACCAGCTGACGGAGCTCCAAGCGCAGCAAGGCAAAGTGGGACTGAAAGACAGAGTCACCGAGCTCCTCGCAACACCTAGGAGAGGGCATTGCATGCACCGCAGGACACAACGACGAGTGGCACACAACCCCGGCCCAACTTAGAGGCGACGAGGGGCGACGAGTCTGAGCGGGCGGAGAACGTGAAAGGACAAGGATGTCGCCTAGAGGGGGGTGAATAGGCGATTAAAACTTTTCCGATTTAGGCTTGATAATTGCGGAATAAAACTATGTGTTTAAATTAACAAGCCAACAACTTAAATAAACTAGGCTCACCTATGTGCACCAACAACTTATGCTAAGCAAGACAAGCAACAAGGTGATAGCAATATAGAATACTTCAAGCACGAAGGCTGTCACAATGTAAAGTGCATAAGTAAAAAGCTCGGGTATAGAAATAACCGAGGCACGCGGAGACGAGGATGTATTCCCGAGTTCCTCCTTGTTAAGGGAGTACGTCTCGTTGGAGAGGTGTGAACCAACACAATGGTTCAACAACCACAAAGGTTTCACCTTCTTCTCCGATGAACCGCACCACAAAGGTTTGGTTCACCTTCCACTATCGGAATCCTTCGAGACGGAAATCCGGAGCCTTTCAACAACGATCCGGAGCACAACCTACAACGGGATTGGGGGCTCCCAAACAGCTACAAGTGACCACACAAGGGTCTCAACCACCACACGGGCGTCTAGGGTCCAAAGACCCAAGAGTAACAAGTTCACAAGCTTTCAACTTTCACGAATCCTCGTGGAGAGCACACCGATGCACCAAATGCAAAAGGCAAGAGCACAAGTGATCAAATCCTTCACTCTCAAATTCCAACTAAGCAACAAATGCTTATGGGGGAATAAGAGAGGAGGAACAAAAAGGGAGATGCACCAAGAACTCCAAGATCAAGATCTACTAGGTTCCCCTCACTTAGAGGAGAGATGGAATGGATGAATATGTAGATCTAGATCTCCTCTCAATTTCCCTCAAAGATATGCAAGAATCATGGGAGGAAATGAGAGGAAGGAAAGCTTTTTCCGAAGGTCAACAATGGATGAGAGAGGGGAGAAAAACTTGCTCAAGCGATGTATCAAACAACGGGGAAGGAAAACCCTTTAAATAGTTCACTTAAAAAAATGGCCGTTGGGCCGAAAAGGAGGCCGGTCGAGCTGGCCAGGAGCCGGCCTGGCAGTGGCCTGGGCGCGCCGGCCTGTGGCCCGGCCTAGGCCGGCCTGGCAGAGGCCTGGGCGCGCCGGCCTGTGGCCCGGCCTAGGCTGGCCTGGGAGCCGGCCTGCTGCCCGAGGCGCTCGGCCTGTGGCCCGGCCTGCCCGGCCTGGGAGCTGGCCTGCTACCCGAGGCACTCGGCCTGTGGCCCGGCCTGGGAGCCGGCCTGGAGCCCGGCCTGGGCCGGCCCAGCAGCATGTAGCCCAAAAAAACAACTTGAAAAAATCATATCTTTTCAATAAAAATCCAAATGCGATGAAACCAACTTTGTTGGAAATATTAAGGGTCACAAATATAGAGGGGATACCACACATGGGAAGGTGTGGACCCTATCTCGAAGGTGGATCGGTAATATTTCCAACGCCGAGAACGAACAAGTTTTCCAAACAAAATCCATTTTCGAAGAACTTGGACTTGTCATGAGGATCACAACAAGCACCAAAACCTAACAAAGAGAAGAACCAAATAAGAGCCAATAAAGATGATATGCCAAGTATGCAAAGGTTTGAGCTCTCCACAAAGATGCGATCAAGTTACTCACTTGAGAGCCCCTCTTGATAGTACGCCGTCTATCCTATAACCCAGTCTCCCACTAACACCACGAGACCGGTAAAATAGAAACCCTATCAAGATCATACCTTTGCCTTGCGCATTCCACTTGAGCTAGATGATGACGATCTTGACTCCCTCAAGTTGGAACACCTTTCTTGATTGTGCTTGCTAGCACATGCTTGATGAAGACTTCTCCAAATACTCCCCCATACACCATTATGGGAGAGTCTCGCTAAGCTCCGTCTTCATGTATCCACTTGCGCTTCATATTCTTCTCTTGATATAGATGATGGCTTGGAGATAAACATGAAGTTCACTCAATCTTCTTTTTCAAGCCATGCTTGCAATAAGCTCAACTCTTCATATGACCATTCTTCATATAAACCCATGGATGGAACCTTGGTCATCACGTAATCTTCTAGAGTCCAACACATAAACTCCAATCTTTTCCTATGGACAAGATCTACAAGAATATCTCAATGCAAGCATTAGTCCATAATGATTGTCATTAATTACCAAAACCACGTATGGGGCAACACATGCACTTTCAGAACGGCTCCGCTGGCAAGGAGCACAAACGTCCGGAGAACGAGCCCGAGCCTCCGGAGAGCGAGAACGAGCGGCAGGAGAGCGCGCATGGCAGAAACGCTCCCGATGACCAGGATGACGACATCAGATGCATCTGAAGGGCCCACGACATGAGCTGACCTGGTGACCACGCTCGAGGCACCGAAAACACCTCCCTCGAGCCCAACGCTTGAAGGCAAGGCTACGGTCGAGACCTTCTTCCCGAAGCGGAGACAATGGCGCTCGGCCGGGACGGCCGCCCCGACCCACCTGGATCCAGCCTTCCTCATCATCAACAACGGCAGCAGCAGAGAGGTCGCGGCATGGCTCCGCAATCACGTCCTCCGAGTCGAAAAGAACGCCTTTGGAGGAGGCCAACGGTGTAGCGAACTCTTCATCCTCGTGGACGACAGAGCACACACCCGTAGAGACCGGGCCGCCCGAGGCAGTCGGCGGCAGCGACAAGAACCCGAGGCCCTCTACCAACACGGCAGGGTCAGACCCGAGCCCTGCATCTGACAGGGGAGCCGAGTGTGAGCAAGGAGGCGTCGGAGAAGAGGCCGCGGAAGCAGCAGATGCAGCAGGACGAAGCTGGGGGCGCTGCTCCTGGACGGAAGACACGGGGACGCGCTCGTCGACGCAGCTCGGACGCGGAGGCGGCACTGGAACTCCTGTCAGCGCCGTTGATGCAGCCGGAGCGGTGGTGGCGGCGGACGAGGCCGGAGCGGTGGGCTGGGGCTGAGAGCTCGAACCTGCAGGGAGAGGCTTCAGGGACGACGGCAGCAGGTCGGAGGAGGTTCCGGCGAGGAGAGCAGGGGCAGCGGCGGACGTGGACAGAACGGCCGCCATCGCAGCCGCCGGCGAGCGCTCCACTAACAACCTCCCACGAACTGCAGGGCCCGACCGGCGAGAGGCGAGAGCAGCTGCAGCCAAAGCGGCGGCGGCGGACAGCGCCATGGAGGCCGCCGACGCGGCCACGGGGGGCGGAAGCTTCAGGCGCGCGCGGAGTCAGCAGACCGAGCCCCTACATGGCAGGCAGATGGGCGGGAGGATCTTGTTGCGGAGCTCGGAGAGGAGGCCGGAGGAGGGAGATCAGGCCGGCGGCGGTAGTTCGGCCCTCATCGCCATGGACGGGGTCGCGCGGCTCCGGGACAAAACTCTGCCTTTCACATAGTGCTATCTTGAAAACATGTCTATTCCCTTTAGAGTTTTTTGTGTGAAAATGACCCTAGCATTAAAAGAAACATCGAACAGTACAAAACATCTCAACGAAAATGAAAATTACAACGAGATCCCTTTAGAGTTTAATTGCATCTTTTAATATGTACTAAATTTTAATAATTTTATGGACTAAGCCACTAATAAATGTCAGCACGCCGTGATGCAGGTATCTCACCCTGTTCATGTTGTTTTAGGAATTTCATAAAAATCCAAGAAAACTCAGTGAGAAGGTTAAAAGAAAAAATAAACTCAGTGAGAAATTTCCGTGAGGATCCAGGAGATACACGAGAGGGCGGGGATGTTGACGTGTCAACCGTAGACTGGGTCGAACAAGCAGAAATAACGTGTCAGCAGGGTCAGGGTGCTTGGCCTCAGATAACCCAAAGAAAAGTCAACGGTCTTCTCAAAGAAAAAAAACCTAGCGTCAACTTTTACCAGCCCAGATAATCCGAAAAGAACTATATAAATCTCGTTTATTGCCCGTTTAAAAAAAATCTCTTTTATTTGGACAGACAAACTAGACACGCCATCCTGTTTTAAATTTCCTAAACGAGAGTCCACTGACCAATTTATTCTATTCTACTACCTCTATTCCGAAATATAAAATGTTTTAGCTTTGTTTCTGATTTGGATGTACCTAAACGTGTTTGTGTGTAGATTTACTTGTTTAAGTCAGTATGTAGTCCATATTGAAATATCTAAAACATCTTAGAATTTGAAACCGAGGAAGTATATTCTATGCATCTTTTTTCTGCGAGTAATTCATTTATGTAGAGGCAACTCCGGGTGAAATTCCCAGTACTTCCGCTGCAAACGAACACCATCAATCTAGTCAAGGAAGACTATTATACAGCCTTTCACAGCTCAGACGATTTACCTTGCAAGTTGCAACTTTCAGTTTGACCATTGGCACCAACGTTAACCAGCGAAGTCCTACAGCCTTATATAAGAGGGTGCAATGGATCTCAGCACAAATGAATTGCAAACCTTACAAGCTCCAGGTAAATGGAGAAAGCATCTCAAGCCATCCTCCTCCTGTTACTCATTGTCGATTTCGGCTTAGCTCAAATTACCACCAGTAATACAGACATATTCCATGTGGGAGTAATCCTCGACCTGGGCTCACTTGTGGGAAAAGTAGCACGAACCAGTGTTTCCTTGGCAGTCGAAGATTTCTACGCGGTGCATCAGAACTACAGCACAAAGCTTGTTCTCCACATTAGGGATTCCATGGCCAGTGATGTCCAGGCTGCATCAGCAGGTATGTGTTCTGCAGGCCATGCTGTCGGGATTTAGGAAAACTGACGACCTTTCTTTGCTACTTCCCAACTACTCCCTCCGCATCAAAATATAAGACTTTCTAGCTATTCCACACACATTGAATCTTGCACTGTGTGTATGGAATAGTTAGAAAGTCTTATATTTTGATACGGAGGGAGTAGAATTTCCAAATGACGAATTTAGTACTTGGCTAGTCTAGTCAGTTTTTAAGTCTGGAATACCGTAGTGACCTTAGATGAAACACAAGATGTATGAAAGTTACAGACACAGAAAAAAGGTTTATTTTCAACTGCACAATCATAGCCAACTGACAAAATTCTCCAAAAGAGTGCATTTCAAACAATCCCCTTTGATAGTATGGTGAAGTTAAACGATACTATCAAGCTCTCCCTACTATCTGCAATACCGGTGATAAGCCAAAGCTACGTATACGTCTTTTATAATAAAGCTATGGATAAGTCTTGTGAAGTTGCGGGAGTCAAGAATAAATTCCATAGGAAATAGGAAAATACAGTGTATTTAAAACATTCTAATGCAATTTAAACAGCATAGTTAAGAAGACTATATTCTGTAGTTGCTAAATGTAACAACCATGGTAATTTTGCTACGTGCGGGTGGGTTAATATTTCTGACTTTCTTGTCTCGTACCTCGTATTGTGAACAGCAACTGGTCGTAAATATCTCTTCATAGTGTGTTTTGGCAAGCCAATTAAGCTTGCCAAAACGTCTTATAAAAGGGAACATATGAAGTATAATATATTTAACAAACAGCAGGGCTTCCCCTTACGTGTTTTCTAGATAGAGGGTAAGTAATGTATTTTCATGCACATGTGTGTTCTATCAAGCATTTACTTTTTGTAGCATTACTTTACTATTTGTTATCTCAAGGGAACATAGAGGAAAAATTGCACATTAACTTGCCAAGAAATTTGCAGTTTTTTACCAAACAAACCTGGAAGGTTGAAACTTAAGTTCTTCACACCTTTTCCACTCTTGAAAGAACCGGTTAACATTCTGCATACTACCCACTATCCAACTGATATTGTTTTGATCAAAAATTTATTTCTTGTTCCCTCCAAAAGCTATTGAATTACTGGAGAATTACAAAGTGCAGGCCATCATCGGTCCCCAGAAATCATCAGAAGCTGTATTCATATCTAATCTTGGAAATATGGCACAAGTGCCCACGGTGTCCTTCACTGCAACAAGTCCCTCTCTCACTGCTGATAGTATGCCATATTTTGTGCGTGCAACATTGAGTGACTCAGCTCAGGTGAATAGCATTGCCTCGCTTATACAAGCCTATGGATGGAGAGAAGTAGTACCATTATATGAGGATAGTGACTATGGGAGAGGCATTATATCATATCTCATTTATGCACTTCAAGAAATTGATGTGCGTGTTCCATATCACAGAGCCATCCCTTTGTCAGCAACAAGTGAAAATATTATGCAAGAACTCAATAAATTGATGACAATACAAACAAGGGTATTTATTGTTCATATGTCATCCACTATGACTTCCCTCCTCTTTATAAAGGCAAAAGAGCTAGGGATGATGAGAAAAGGATTTGTGTGGATTACCACAAATGGAGTAACAAACATCCTCGACTCACTAAATCAGAGTGCCATTGAGGCAATGAATGGCGTATTAGGAGTAAGGTATCATGTCCCCAAATCACAAGAACTTGATAACTTCTCCATAAGGTGGAACAGAATGTACCAACGGGATAACCCAGATGAATCACCTTTTAATAAGTTAAGCATTGTTGGACTATGGGGATACGATACGGCATGGGCATTAGCACAGGCAGCGGAACATTTAGGGACATCCAGTGTAACGAAAAGGCAGCCAAGGTCCGGTAAAAACTCCACATGCTTGGAATCCATTTCTGTTTCCACAAATGGTCATGAACTCTTAACAGCAATTGTACAGAACAAGTTCAGAGGTTTAAGTGGTGAATTCGACCTTACAGACAGACAGCTTAAAATTTCTGCTTTCCAAATAATAAATGTGGTAGGGAGAGGTTGGAGAGAAATTGGGTTTTGGACTGAGAAAGGTGGACTTTCACGGAAGTTAAATCAGAATGGCTGGAAAATAACAGGATCAGCCTCAATGCTTGATCTAAATCCTGTAATTTGGCCAGGGGAGTCAACAGAAATACCAAGGGGCTGGGAAATTCCTATAAGTGGTAAGAAGCTTAGAGTCGGTGTGCACACAAGTGGATATGCAGAGTTTATAAAAACAGAAAGAGACCCTGTCACAAATGCAACAAGAGCGAGTGGCCTTTCAGTTGACATATTTGAGGAGGCGGTAAAGAGGCTACCATTTGCACTTTCTTATGACTACCTAGCATTTGACACAGCTGATACAGCAAGTTCAGGGAGCTACAATGACTTTGTTTACCAAGTCTATCTTCAGGTAAGGAATACATTATAGAAGATGTATCTTCGATTTTTCAATCTTCCTTGTGCATAAACTAGAAGCTGACATTTCACTGTTAAGAAAAGGCTCATTTTTATTTCTTAAAATTTAAAGCTGATTAATGTTAATGCCATTGCAGAAATATGACATAGCGGTTGGAGACATAACTGTAAGATACAATAGAACATTGTATGTCGACTTCACCATACCGTACACAGAATCCGGAGTATGGATGGTCGTTCCAGTCAAGGAAGACATCAAGAATATGTGGATTTTCTTGAAACCATTAAGCACTGGAATGTGGTTTGGCAGCCTCATATTGTTTATGTACACGGGATTTGTTGTCTGGCTGCTGGAGTATCTAAATGGCAATGAACATGTCCATGGTCCCTTTTCACTCAAACAGCTGGGGATTACAATGTTTTTCTCCATTTTTGAAGAGAGCTGAGTACAGTTTCCTAGATCTTTGAATAAATTTTAACAAGTATTTCAGTTGCATAGACAAATTATATGCTGCACTACATTAAAATAAGAAGAAAGCACCAAAATGTTCCTGCAAGAAATATTATTATATTCATCTGACGAAGCTGCACCTCTATAAGTTTCAGGAAAGGAAAATTCATCTCTAGGATTCTTATTTATTTGAATTCATCTAGAATTTTATTCGAAAATAAGAAATTTTATGTTTATAATTAAAAATTCTTAACAGATGCAAAAGTATAAGAAAGGAAGAAGAAATATAATGCTACTTTGATCTGCTGAAAAGTGTTTCAGACGCATATTCTTCAGTTTAAGACGCATGTTCTTTATAATTGCACTTCACTAAAGAGAAAATCCATCTCGAGCCCTCGGTTTGCATCAGTTCAAAAACTGATGGTAAGACTTGCATTTATCATCTAACGAAAAAGATAATACATATGATTTCCAGCAAGTCTTGAAATAGCTTGCATAGAAGTATCCCAGCTTTCGAATTTGTTTAGCATCTTAACAATAACTTTATTGTTAAATCTGCAGAGGAGAAGCTGGAACGGTTTCTATCTAGAATTGTTCTACTTGTATGGACGTTTGTACTTCTGGTACTTACATCAAGTTATACAGCAAGCTTTGCATCAATGCTAACTGTACAGAAGCTTTCACCAACAGTGACTGATGTTCATGAACTCCAGAAGAAAGGAGAATATGTGGGGTTCCACCGTGGTTCCTATATAGAGGGTCTACTCGTGGAAATTGGTTTTGAAAGATCAAGGATCATGCCCTATGATACACCTGACGATTTCTATGGTGCTCTTTCTAAAGGAAGCAAAAATGGTGGAATTGCTGCGCTTGTACATGAACTCCCATACATCAAACTTTTTCTTGCGAAGTATAGCAAAGGTTACACAATGGTGGGGCCTATTTACAAGAGTGCGGGGTTTGCATTTGTAAGTTGAACTACACCTACTAGGATGTTTAGTTTTCATCCTTTGAAAATGTGAACAAAAAACAACACCCACTATATCTAAACCGAAGTCTGATTATGAAACAGAACAACAGAATTTCACAGCTTCCTCTAAAAAATTAAACAAGTACATCACCGCACAGCACAACAACCACAAACTAAGCCTGAAAGCAACCGTAGCCCATATGGTCAGTTTACTGGATCTTTGTACTATTTAAGGAAATTTCATATGATTATCTTATGGTATGGTATTGCTAAATTACACAACATTGACCAACTTTCACTGTACCATGTTAGCTAAGAATGTTCAGTCTCATTAAAAAAATTACTTTTTTCAGGCCTTTATTGGGTCAAGTATTACGATGTGGAATTCTTTATATGGTAGCATGTGCAAACTTCTAACAATGATTTTTTTTTTGTGATTAGGCGCTTCCTAAGAAATCTCCACTATGCGCTGAAATATCAAGGGCAATACTCAACATCACAGGAGGCGAGAGTATCTTTGACATCGAAAAGAGATGGATTAATAACAATAGCTATCAAAATGAGGATAAAATTGATGGTTCAGGCGCTATTACTTTTGGAAGTTTCGGGGGATTGTTCCTCTTAACTGGGATCGTGACAACATGTTCCCTTTCTGTAGCCATGCTGCTGAACCGCTACAAAAAGTATCAACAGAATACAGGGGCCAAAGAGGATGGGCAACAAGGACAAAATGGAGATTCACAAGGAGAAGAAGATCGAGATGATGGAAATGGAAACTGCAGTGATATAGAGAACCAAACAACATTGCTAGTGCCTCTCAGTTCGAACACAAACAGTGACCAGCTACAAGACAATAGATGCACAGAAAATAACAAGGCAGCATCACAGATTCATATTGGTTCAAAAATCATTCACAGGGGGCAGAAACGTGGCATGTCACATTAACTGGCTCAAGTTAGTTCCAGGCTGAGCGAAGTTCACCTTTCAAGCCCAAAGATGAACAACTAACTGCGGGGGAAGCATGCAAAATCAAGTACGTTTCAGTTAAGGCATCCCTCAGTCGACAGTTGAAAAGCTAACCAGTATTATTATGTCATGCACTTTTACCTTAGAAAAGTCAAAGTTCACTATGAACTAGGCTATATACGCCTCCAACAAGATTGTGCCTTGAATACTTTACATTTGTGTTTTCGCACGATCATCCTAGATTCTGATCTACCTTTGTGTTTTGTTCTCATTATAGAAGAATCATGTATTACAGGTGCCCATAGAGCATCCGTAGGTGACTAACTTGTTTGTAACGGGAAAGGTTACATTGGCATTCTAACGAACACCTTGCCCCCACCAGCTCCAGCGTATGAAACTGTAGCGTTCCACGAGATTCCACCGATTTCACGGGAATTTTTATGTGCTACGCCGAATTGAAAGTCTGAAACATTGGCAAAATGGGAGCGAGTCCAGTAGAGGATCAAACTCGAACGCCAGAGCCGAGAGTTGGCTTTGGAAGTTTTGCACTAGGCAGAGCTATGTTGGATTATAAGTCTCGTCGTACCTCTCCGTTTGCTGCTAGGCTCGCCGCGCGCAGGATGGGTCCTCCGTCCGTCGCGATAGTGGATCGGCGAGCCCCTCGGCGCCAGGGACGGAGCCAGGACTGAAATATAAGGGGGGCCAAATGCATAAAAAACAAGTTGGAGGGGGCCATATGGGTAAATTTGATCAAATTTGGGGTTAAATCTGTAAATTTACAGGGGGTGTTTTAGCAAAAAATTCCACCATGGGGGGGGGCCATGGCCCCAGCGCGCCCCCCCCTGGCTCCGTCCCTGCTCGGCGCCGCATGCGGATGCCTTGTTGCGGTGGTAGGAGGGGCAGGGCCGCAGGGGCGCAGGGCGGACACGGAGAGCTTGGAAATGGCGGAGAAATAAGGCGGATGACACTCTGCCACTCTCGTCACTCGTCAGTATAATCTTCCATCTCAAATGAGCGGAGATTTCATCCGTTCACCCATCATCACAAAATCTGACAGCTGTTATGAACTGTTAAGGCCTTGTTTAGCATAGGTATAATTTCATCCGTTCACCCATCATCTCAAATCACTAAATCCATCTCAAATGAGCGGAGATTTTTTGACTCCCGAGATCCAGTACTCCTACTACCATAAAAAAACAAAGATCATATTTACGAGTTTTAGAAACATCCTACTATATATAAAAGTAGGTGCGATTCACCCCCTAGTTTGCCCTCCACGTCACCCGTTAAACACGGGCCGTCCGATGACGCCAACAGACGGTCCAGATCGCGCTAATAATCGTGCGAGCTACAGCGTTACTGTAGCTCGGGGTTTTCTTCCAATCAGCGCTCGCGCACGTTTTTTGGCGCAGCCAAATTTACAAAAAAGAACCCCCACCTTCGGAAAACCAACCCGCGGTCCAACTTTTATCGCTGCGAGGGACCAGTGTGCAAATTCATGAAAATGCACGGATGTTTTTGCAAAAACATCCGCAGAGCCCCCCTCCTCCTTCCTCTCTCGCGCGCGGCCGCGACGTCGCCGGCGCCGCCGACGCCTCTCCCCGCCGCTCCGCTTCTCTTCGTCCAGATCGACGGACACGGCGAGGTGCGCCGTCGCGCCTTCACCATCCTCGCCCACAGACGCGCGGCGGGACAGCCGGAATCGCTCGGAATCGCCGCCGCATCACCACGACCCATCTCGACATCCGCCGCCGCGAAAATGGTCGCCGCCGGCGATTCCGGCAACCATATGGCTCGCTGCGCCGTTCCTTCGACTCGCCACGACGCTGGCTTGCAGATCTGCCCGATTCCAGCCTTCCGCACGCTCGTCGTTGCTTCGCCGCGAGCTCGGCAGCTCCGGCGGCTCCGCCGCCCCGGCTGACGTCACCAGACGACGCCAGCGCGGGCCCACCCGTCAGCGATCTCGCAATTACACACGTAATTTCAAAAAAAAAACTTACATGCGGGACCCACTGACAGTTTTGGAATAACTACTGAAAAAATGCTATAAATTGAAAAATTAATAACTTTTAAATTACAATTCAGAAAAACCCAACTAATATACCAAAAAAATCAGAAAAATAAAATCTTTATAGCTAACACATGTTCTTAAATACAAATTGTAAAATTCATACCTTCCAAACCAAAATTCAAAATGGATGTAAATTGTAAAACTATTGTCTTTAAAACCATAATTTAAAAAAAAAACTAACATACCAACATTTTCAACAAATTAAAATCTTTACAACTAACACATCTTCATACATACTTAACCAACTATAATTCCTACTTAATTGTATCAAACATAAAAATTATAAAAAAATGACATCTCGCCTACATTTAACCCCATCTTTATATTTCTTTTCTTTTGTTGTTAAGTTCCCTTTTGTTATGCAATAAAACAACATTGGAATGATGATCAAGAAAAGAAAAATAAATGCAAGACATTTTAATTTGCAAAACAATTGTAATAATATTTATTGTAGCTATATTTAATTTCACAGTATTTTCCTATAGAAAAGCTAACACATTTGAAATAAATGTTAAAAAAGAGCAACACATTTGATCATTTAAAATTGCTAGAAAATTAGAATTTTTCTATATAACGCTAACACAGTTGAAATAAATGTTTAAAGAAACAACTAATTTGAGCATTTAAAATTGTTAGAAAAACCTTTGTATTTCTTTTCTTTTGTTTTTATCTTCCCTTTTGTTATGCAATAAAATAACATTGGAATGATGATCAAGAAAAAGGAAAATAAATGCAAGACATTTTAATTTGCAAAACAATTGTAATAATATTTATTGTAGCTATATTTAATTTCACATTATTTTCCTATAAAAAACTAACACATTTGAAATAAATGTTAAAACAAAGCAACACATTTTAGCATTTAAAATTGTTAGAACATTATAATTTTCCTACAAAAAAGATAACACATTTAAAATAAATGTTCTAAAAAACAACAAATTCGAGCATTTAATTTTTTTAGAAAATTAAAAACACTCTAAAATATATCTCACAAATTGCATTCACCTTAATTATGAAGCTAAAACAAATTTTATGTTATACTCCAAATATGACCAGACATCCCAAATTTCCAAATATCTAAAAATACTCGATATGACAAATTGTTTCTTATACAATAAATATATATCATAATTCTCACAAACAAATACATGCAACACATTTGAAAAATTGAATTTGCTAAAAAAGAAAAAAAATAAATCCTCTAAAATATATATATATCTCACATATTATCTCACATAATCCATTCTCCCGAATTATGAAGTTCAAATAAAAACTTATGGAATTTCACCACTCTAATTTGAATAATATTTATACAAATTCCAAATGAATTTTCTCTAACTACGAATTAACTTTAACAGACGACCATATACTATACATCCTCCAATTATGAAATTCAAACAAATAATATATATATCTCACATAATCCATTCTCCCGGATTATGAAGTTCAAATAAAAACTTATGGCATTTTCACCACTCTAATTTGAAAAATATTTGTACAAATTCCAAATGAATTTTCTCTAACTACAAATTAATTTTAACAGACGACCATATACTATACATCCTCCAATTATGAAATTCAAACAAATATGTCAACAAAATACAAATATAGAAACCCATTCCAGCTTACTAAACATGTAACGTAACTCTAAACTGTATGAACCAACTCACAGAAAAAAAAAACTAACTACTTAGGAATATTTTCACATAAAAAAAACACATTTGAAATTGAACTACAATAATTCCCAAATTTAAGCAATCTCCAAAATCCAACCATTTTTAAAACAAAAGCATTTTTTAATTTCAATGATTTCCAAACTTGAACAACTTTACAACATCACCATTTTCAAATTCAAATTAAAAAACACACGCGCGTCATTTGCCGCGCTTAGATCCCTAGTCTGAAATAAAATCAGAGAGATAGACAATGATGTATCACATAAATGTGTAACAAAATCAATTTCAAATACTTTGTATTCTAAGCTACATAAAAATGGCAAAAGTGTGCTTATCTGATTTGTCATTTTTGTGTAACCCACAATATAAAGTATTTAAAAATTATATTTGCACGTTTGTGAGATACACCATTGTCTACATCCGGATTTTTCAGAACTTTTTAAAACTCGTAAATATTGCTTTTGAATTTTTTTAATTAGCAGGAGCACTGGAACTCGGAGGCAAAGACACTTTCCACGTCTCAATACATTAATCGACATAATTATGGTGTAGTGTATTGAATCTAGACAGAAATGAGTCGATATGTGGGGATATCTTGAACTTATTTTGTTAAAATAGGTTAGGTTAATGGACTATTGGAAATTTCTGATCCAAGACCCCTTCCGATACTCAAAATACACCTTTTTCTAAGACGTCTCCAAGGATCCGCCTTTGAGCAATGCTAGTATATCACCTGGTACAATTTATAAAGAGGACCCTAGTAAAATTGGAGATAACAACTTGGTCCACAAATTTTACAAGAAAGACCTTAGAAAAACAAAAAACACGAGCAAGTCCTCCTCCGACGCAGCTGGCGTGATCTTGAAGCTTGGTCCACAAACCTAAAAAAAACCTGAAAAAACCTGGAGACAACAACAAAAATCCATGTTGTAAACTTTGCATTTTCCTCCAAAAAAAATGTTACAAGACTAGTCGTCGTGAAACACATAGGCAATAATTTACTGGCTTGGCAAAACCGGTGAAGACGAACCAAAATACTGAAGTGCTTATTTCTTTTGCACGAGGTTTTGATCTTCCCTCTTCATCTAAGTAAGATGCACGAGCTAATCTACCAGAGATGCGTGCGGATATTTGATTCGGCTCTCAGGTGCAGATGATCCTGAAATCTAGACCCATGGTAAGCATCGAGATCTGTACCAACGGAAGTATTCTGCCAGGTATTTCTGCGTATCATGCCTTTTATGAACAGTGTGAAGGCCTAGCTCTGAACAGCATTAACTTTGGCAGGTGTTGGGAGTTATTGAGAACTTGCCTGTGGCAAGATGGTTAGTTGGGTGGTTGTACCCCTAGCCCACCAGAGTTCAAACCCCAGGTTTGACGCTGGTGTTTCTCATTTAAGGCGGAATATTCTTCAGTGGGAGGCGACGTTCCCGTCGACAGCGAGGCGCCCGTGGTGACTTCGTCAATCTCAAGACTCGACCCGCCGACTCAGTCTCTCGGAGGTGCTCATAGGGGTAGGGTGTGCGTGCGTGCGTTCATAGGGGTGAGTGTGTGCGCGTGTATATGAGCGCTTGCGTTGTACTGTGTTTCGCAAAAAAAAAGGTGTTGGGAGTTAACGGACGGTTGAGACGGGGGGCAGTTTAGACACCGTTTCCACCAGCCATCTCCCAGCCCCCATCTGCAAGACTGGACCAATTTCCCCGCTGCGAGCACATCAGGTGTGGCAGGTCGCCACCGGCGCGGAAGAGACGAGCTTGGGCCGGTGAGATTGGCAGCGAGAGGAAGACGTAGCTGGAGTGGAAATCCTGGGGAGTGCTGGCGATGTTGACGCGGTCGTGCCAGCAGATAGCGGTGCGACCGCCGCCGCCGGTGACCATCTACCGCATGTGGTCCGACGGATTGCTCGTTTAACAGCAGTACGTGCGGGTCGCCGGCAGGACCCTCGCCAGGGAAGAGGCAGAACCGGACGACGCAGGCGACGTTCCGGTGCGAGACCTCCAGCAGGAGCGATAGTCACCACAGCCGGGTGCCGCTTCTTGCCGGCCGTTTCTTGAGGCCACCGCTTGTCCGGCGCAACCTTCGACTTAATTGCAGGTTATAGGTTCTGGTTCAGGTTCGGCATCTACCATGCCGTCTTCGACACCGAGATGCTTCTACCTTGGCATGGCTACTGTTAACAAAGGACACCGAGATGCCCGAGAGCCAAAACGCCAGGCATGGGGCCAATTTTAGTGCTACAGTCATCAACAGTGTCAATTAGTGTAATTATGGCTACTGTTAACAAAGGATTTTACCACCACGCCCCAGGCCAAAGCCCCCCGTAGCTTGGGCCTGGCTATGCCTTTGCGTGTACTTATTTTTGTGAATAGAATGACCGTTCTCAGCGAGTCAGGCTTTAAGGTTCCAGCGGACCTGGCCTGGCCCAACCAAACATCATGACTGACGCGGGCTACAAAATATACGCCCCAAGTTACTGTGTCTTCCACCTGTAGTTGCGGCAATTTTATCTTAGTGTCCGCTCAACGTTAGCAGGAGGAAGATGAATGGTGCTCAGTTAGCCTATATGGCTTCGTGTTATTGGTGATCGAGACCCACGCTTGGTGTGTTCAGGAAAAGCTTGCTGCCTTGCTGGAAAGGAAAACTTAGACATTATCTGCCAAAAAGTTCTCCCCTCACTGGTTTTCGAGTACCTCGTAGATTCTATCCTTAGTATGGTGTTTCCTTTTGGATGTTCTTTAGTCTAATACTTTATATGGCTGGGATGCCTATATTTGGTAGACTGTGATGTAACAGGTGCTAGCAGGTTTTCGCCCCGTAAGGGTGTTGAACATCGAACACTCGCAGCGGGTTTCCTGTTAATGCCCCAGCTCGCTCTCACACCCCCTACCCCCCCGGTAGACTGTGATGTAACATGTGTTAGCTTTGTATTTCCGTTGATTCGTTAATGGAAATGAGGTTAATCCGATTGGGGAAAAAATGTAAGCCTATATGACTACATGTCAATGACAGATCCTTTGCATAAACAACAAAATAGTGGCTACATCCGTCTCATTCCTGATGTGATTCAGCAGTTCCAAAACCCACCTACGTCGACATCTTTCCCTCAATGTAACTGGTTGTACTGATGGTTCCCATGGGATCCAGTTATCTTGCCATTTCTGACATTTTTCCCGTGGCGACCCTCCATGTTAAGCCTCATCAGGACCTTCACAGTTCATTTCGAAAATAGCGTGAAAAAAAGGATATCCCAATCCATAATCAACAAACAAACCTTACCCCAGGAGAAGGTCAAGATGCAAGAGTTCTTATAGAAAAGGGACAAAGATTTACACTTGTTGTATACAAGTTCTACATAGAGATGGACAGAAGTACTTCATTATAGGGGGAAACGATCTGAACTCGGCACTCGTTGCCTCTTGCACCGACAAGAGGGAAAGAAGTCAGAGTGGTCCTGGTGGTGAGATCAGGCCATTAGACTTTTTGTCCATAGTTAAATCTGTGCATTGCGCTGAGAAGTGAGAACAACTATATCCAAATGCCAATTGAGATAAAGAATATGACATTGAGCCAATCATAACTACACAGGTCACTTTACTAGTGCAGTCAAGTCAACCATCACAAGTGCCAGCAGAAAAGACTGCAATCAAAGTCTTTGACTGCCTTTGAGAAAATAACTTAATAGTGAGCTAGTTCCATCATCCAGTGAAGGCAAATGAATTGCAACTGACGTTATTTTTTGCTATGGGGCCAAACGTAGTTGACTTTACTGAGACTAGATGTGACTACCTCCGGGAAAGAGACTACTAAAAAACTTAACTGAGCACAATGGGTGCAAGAGGGGTCTGCAAGCCTCTGGACAAAAAAGTGTAATGGAGATCACGCGCATTCTCATCCTGCTCCTCTTGCTGCCAATTAACTTGGCTATTGCCCAAAATGCTTCTACACAAGGAGTACAGGAATTCCATGTAGGAGTTGTCCTTGATTTGGGATCCATGGTTGGCAAAATAGCACGGACCAGCATTTCATTGGCTATGGAGGACTTCTATGCTGTTCATCAGAACGATAGCACAAAGATAGTCCTCCACATCAGAGATTCCATGGGCGATGACATCCAAGCTGCATCTGAAGGTAAACCATTCCTGAACTTTGCATCTTAAGAACTTGAGCTCAACTCGGTGTGGACTGGGGGTAGTGGATATACAAGTGGTTGTGGGTGAACCAACATGGGGAAGAACTCTAACTACACACACAATGTTTGCATGATTACGACGCAAAACCTGATGCAATAAAAGGAAAATAGAAATAGAAAGTTACACAAAACCACAAGACATCTGGAGGAAACTACCTGTTTTAGCAACTCTATAGGTTACCTTTGACAGGGACATGTAGTGGAAGCCTCTGACTGCTCTGACAAAATAAGAATTTTAGCATACTGTTAGATGAGATTCTGAGATGACTAGAAAAAAATTGGTAGTAAAGCGACATTAGTAAAAGTAAAACAATGCTGGATCTTTTTTATGTCATGAGATCGCAGACAGAGTGACAAGCAATTCATTATGTGCGCCAGGAATAATATTTCGTAACCATCAAGAGGACAATACAAAATATAATATGATACAACTTATCCTAATTTGGAACCAGTTAACTATTTATGTAGTTTTTTTTTGCATGGGACTATTTATGTAGTTAGAAGAGAAGGTTGTCCAACACCGTCTAAGATGGTTTTGTCATATAGAACGTAGGCCTCCGGAAGCGCCATTGCATACCGGACGGATAAAGCGGGATGAGAATGTTAAGAGGGGTCGTGGTAGGCCAAACTTGACATGGGAGGAGTCTGTTAAGAGAGATCTGAAGGATTGGAATATCACCAAAGAACTAGCCATGGATAGGGCTGCGTGGAAGTTAGCTATCCATGTGTCAGAACCATGACCTGGTTTCGAGATCTTATGGGTTTCAACTCTAGCCTACCCCAACTTGTTTGGGAAAAAAGGCTTTGTTGTTGTTGTTGTTGTTGTTGACTATTTATGTAGTTAATCAACTATCCCACTCTTCTACATACTGTTCACATCGGTTAGTGGCAGCATTTGTGAAAACACACAGGTCCAACAGTTGGATTGCATCTGGTGATCTGGAACTTTTCACATGAGTGCAGCTTGGCGACTTCTTCATCTTCTGTTCTTGCACTGTCTTACACATTAGATTATTAGGTTCCCTATCATTATTTGGGATTTATGCATATTATGAATTTTATTCAATGTAAGATCTTCATCTAAAGCTTGTCTCCATATACAATTATGCAGCTATTGACCTGCTGGAAAATTACAATGTAGAAGCCATCATCGGTCCTCAGACATCTTCGCAAGCTTTATTTATCTCAAAACTTGGAAATACAAGTCATGTCCCAGTAATATCCTTCACGGCAACAAACCCATCTTTATCATCTAGAAGTCTTCCATATTTTGTGCGAGCGACAATAAATGACTCAGCACAGGTGAATTGCATTGCCTCCATAGTTAAAACCTATGGATGGAGAGAGGTGGTGCCTATCTATGAAGACACTGACTATGGTAGAGGTATCATACCATATCTTGTTGATGCCCTACATGAAGTCGATGTCCGTATTCCCTACCGAAGTGTGATCCCTCTGTCAGCAACTAGTGAAGAAATTACCCTAGAACTATATAAGTTGAAGACAATGCAAGCAACAGTATTTGTTGTGCATATGTCAGTTACATTGGCCTCCCTCTTCTTTATAAAGGCAAAAGAAGTAGGGATGATGAACAAAGGGCATGCATGGATAATGACCGATGGAGCAACCAATCTAATAGATTCACTGAATTCTTCTGTTCTCGAGTCGTTGAATGGTGCCTTAGGTGTTGAGTTTTATGTTCCCAAATCAAGGGAACTTGATGACTTCACCATGAGATGGAATATGAGGTTTCAAATTGAAAACCCAACCGATCCACCATTGAAATTGAGCATCTTCGGACTGTGGGGCTATGATACAATCTGGGCAGTAGCACAAGCTGCAGCAGAAGTAGGACATGCAAACACCACATTTCAAAAACCAGGTGTTCAAATAAATTCAACAAGCTTGGAAACCTTGGAAACATCTAGTAATGGTCCAAAACTGTTGCAAGCAATCATGCAGAATAGATTTAGAGGTCTCAGTGGCAATTTTGACCTTTCAAATAGGCAGCTGCAAATTTTGAGATTTCGAATAATAAATGTAGTAAGCAAAGGATGGAGAGAAATTGGATTCTGGACTGCACAAAATGGAATCTCACGACAATTAAATAAAACCAAACTGGCAACAACAAATTTTGGTTCAGTGCATGATCTAAACCCTGTGATCTGGCCAGGAGAGTCCATAGAAGTACCCCGGGGTTTTCAGATTCCTGTAAGTGGGAAGAAACTTCAAGTTGGTGTGTGCACGAGTGGATTTCCAGAATTTATAAAGGTCGAAAGGGATCATCTCACAGGTGCAACTAAAGCAATCGGTCTTTCAGTGGATGTATTTGAAGAGGCGGTTAAGAGACTTCCTTATGCACTCCCTTATGAATATGTACTATTTAGTACCAGGGATGACGGAAGTACCAAAGATTACAATGATTTTGTCTACCAAGTTTATCTTAAGGTATGAAAGATTTCAAGCCGTGTGCATTCCCTAATTGATTTCTTGTAGTTAACAGTTTAGGCCTTCAAGTATCAAACTAAACTTCCACATGTTCCATTTAACATTAGAAGCATGATACTCAATATTTATATAGACAGATGATGGATGTTATAGATAATCCTATAGTCGTTCCACTTAGTATCGTACAACCATTGGCATTCCTTCACTACTTTCGAGGAGACTGTTCAATATGCTAGTCTCAGCATCTAATTTCAGTAGAGTTAGGTAACCCTTAGGCATTAAGTCTGCCAGGTTCGCAAGTAGCAGTAAGGTACTATAAGTCTGCCAGGCTAGCATAGCAGTAGCAAATTCCAATTTTGCAAGGTTTGCTGTGCACACTGTCTTACCCCTGTACCCTCGATATAAATACATGAAGTATGTGAGCTGCAGTTGTGAGCAGCAGAAAAATCTATCCAGTGGCTTACCTGTGTGTGCTTGCGTGAGAAGAGAGGGATTTGTAACAAGTAGTTGGTTCTCATAACAAACAACCTAAGCATGCCACATGATTTTTTGGTGTGTACAGCCAGTTATATGGTACCAAACTTTAGATACCAACGGAAACCCCTATTTGATGAGAGAAAGTGCGACTACATATTGAGTGCTACCCTCAATTAGTTCTCCATATTCCATTACTACTACTGTAGCTTTTTTAGTAGAAGAATATTTAAGCTGGAAAAATGTTTGTGTCTGCTCAGCTAATGGTTCATTTTTCCTTTTACAGATATATGATATAGTAATTGGAGATATAACAATAAGGTATAACCGAACATTCTACGCTGACTTCACCCTGCCATACACAGAATCGGGAATAGCAATGATTGTTCCAGTCAGGGATAGCAGAAACAAGAATACATGGATTTTCCTGAAGCCACTAGCACCTGGCATGTGGTTTGGAAGCATTGTATTCTTTATCTATACCGGTGTGGTCGTATTAATATTGGAATTTCTAGGCAATAACGAGAACGTCCGAGGGCCAATTCCCAGACAGTTGGGGATTATGATCTTTTTCTCCATATTTGAAGACAGTTGAGTACACTTACTACAATATATCCATTTTCCATGGTGGTGCATAAATACATCATTTAGTATCAAGCTGAGAAGTCTGAATGGGAAGAAAATTATAAATCCTGATCAACTAACAAAGCACAATTATTACCAAACAAAAAATACATATGAAATTTCTCAAAACACATCTGGGTAACTTTGCATATCTAAAATTGTGGTAGGTTCATTACTACACTGTAGTGAATATAACACTACATATTTCATATGCACTAAAAGAGGAGAACAAATTAAGTATCCTATACTAAACCATGAAACAGCAACCATGAAACAGAACCATGTCCCACCATTGACAATTATTATGATCTGGATGTTGTGGTTTTCAGCTTTGAAATAGCACACAAAAAAACTAAATTAATTTTCCGCAACTTCTGCAGCAGAGCTCGTGCAACGCTTTCTGTCCCGGATAGTTTTGGTCGTTTGGCTCATTTTTCTGATGGTACTTACATCAAGTTACACTGCGAGCCTGACGTCAATGCTAACCGTACAACAGCTTCAGCCAACTGTGACAGATGTGCATGAACTCTTAAAAAGTGGAGAATATGTAGGATATCACCGTGGTTCGTACGTCAAAGGACTTTTGGAAGAACTCGGTTTTGACAGGTCAAAGATCATGCCCTATGATTCCCCTGATGATTTTCACAATGCACTTTCCAGAGGAAGCAACAATGGAGGTATTGCTGCCCTTGTGCATGAGGTTCCATACATTAAACTATTTCTGGCGAACCACTGCAAAGAGTACACCATGGTGGGACCAATTTACAAGGCTGCAGGTTTTGGATATGTAAGTTTAACTGCATTAGATATGCTTCTTTCATGGTATATCCCTACAGTGAAAATAAATATAAGCTACTAAATTGGATTTTCATAAAGAAATGAATGCCAACTAGCAATCACGTGAAATATGTTTGAACATCCTATAATTGTCTTGGTATAATGTAACCTACTAAATTATTGTGCCTACTGCCTAGTAACAATGCGTAGAGGTTAAGGTCAGACAGATTACTAATATGTAGTTTTACTAACATTGATACTAAGTTCAATTACGTTTGCATAGTTATATGTTTACTTGCATCAGACAAGACATAATACAGTGTTGTCTGTTGGTGTAAATGAGTCAATAAATGGCCATATTTCTTGCTCAGGCATTATCAAAGGGAAGTCCCTTACTTGGCGACATCTCAAAGGCAATCCTCAATGTAACAGGGGGGGATACTATGACTCAAATTGAGAAAAGGTGGATTGGAGATCAAAACAACTGCCAGAATGTGGGCCCTGTCACCGGTTCAAGTAGACTCACCTTCGCCAACTTCAGAGGACTATTCATCCTTACTGGAGTTGCTTCAACTTCTTCCCTTTTGATAGCACTGATAATTTATTTCTACAAAAAGAACAGGTCAACAGAGGTCACATTAGACAATTTGAATCGACCAGGAGACAGTGCAACAAGTGACGAAAGCAGTGAACACCAAGAAGGAAACCAAGGAGGAAGAGTTGAAGAAAATGCACAGTTAGCAGGGAGAGAGGAAAATGGGCTAGAAGAACAAACCAGTTTAGAACTGGTATCTGACACAGAGTGACTGACGAATATAGTTGTGTCCAGCAATGGGTCAATTATCATTTTCAGAGGTGAAAGAACTAATGGTCTGCAAGTGGAACCCACCTGAAGTTTGGTTTATTTTTTCATCAGCTGTTCTCTTACTGAGCTCAGCTAGCATGCTCAACTGTGCCATATTTTCCCAATTATCTCTCCAATTTCAAGAAATTATGGATGTAACAGAAGGACATTTTTGAAAGTGCATCTATTTCATAGGTTCAAGCCGAAGTCTCAAAGTCTGCTAAAGTTTGTAGGGCTATTACACAAGTGATGCAGTGTCATGATATACTGATTCAATGTCATTCATCCTCTGAGATCAATCAGTCAATACCTCATCCAAACAGAACAGACACTCCAGTGAGATGGTGAACGGTACCATGCATAATAGCTGAGGCAACAACTACACACACACAAAAAAAGAACCAACAGATGCATACCTTCTTACAGAAACTTAACCTTGACAGTTCTGCTGAAGTCATTAGATAATGATTCTTGCCGATTTACACTTCCACCATGAATATCAGATTCTTCCTGTAACGACACCTCTTTTAAACTTTCTATTTGACAACTTCTTAGTTTTCAAACCAATATACATCAAAAGAGATGCACTTTAATGCTACATGAATACACATATAAATATAAATCCAAAAATTTAAAAAGAAAACGATTATATTGCCAATTCCAGTATATTCTCTACAAGTTCAGGTGACCGCGCGAATTAATCAGCCTCATGAAGTGTACAACATTGCGCACCTACGAATATATCAAAAGTTTTTTCTTTCATTTTTCGCATTTGTTTGTTTGGCTATATGGCCTACAAAGTGCTAAGTTTATCCCTCCATGTCATGTAGCAACACTTGTTTTGGTTTGTAGCACTCTGAAGAAGGATCGCATTGTCAACAACAATGTTGGAATTTTCATCAATTTTGTATGATACGTCAATTCCTTCCAGATGAAGGTGGTAGGCAACAACGGAGCATGGGTCAGTGACTTCACAATCTTCATTCTTTCCGTAATCCCTGTCAAGTTTACTAGCATAATTATCAGTCTCGCGTTCCATGGTCACCTGGTGAGGACGGATTCGCTGAGACAATGATCTGATGTCCCAGGAGAGCACCTCTTTGATCAGATCCTGAAACTCATCTGCTGAGGCATAGAGCGTCTGCTTTTGCTGAAACAGATTAAGTTTGATGAACTGTAAGTCGGAAATTGGCTTAGCAGTGTATACTTGTTGACCAAAATACCAACATGTTTGTAAGGTGTGCATAAAGTATATTTAAGTGAAGGACTATAACACTTACTACATGCACCCAACAGTTGGAAAGTGAAGAAATGAAGTGCTCAGAGAAGTGGATGGACTCCACCGCTAATGCACCATCAACCTAGTTGGACAAAATATCCAGCATAAGTAGGTGGCAAACAATCCAGGCAACACAAGAGTAAATCGGTTGGAACATTGTCATAAAAGGTGAACAAGTCATCCTGACACATGAATATCCAGCATAAGTAGGTGGCAAACAATCCAGGCAACACAAGAGTAAATCTAGCAAACGAAATATATGTGATACTTTGACAAGAGCACAAAAACTTAAGACATCACTACAAGATTCTGCCTGCCCTTCGGTTAGCAGTCTGCAGTCAGCACAACTAAACAAGTGAATTTTCAGCTCACATTGCATAAATAAGATACTCCCTCCGATCCGGAATAACGTTCGCAGCTGTACACAAAATTTGTACTAGGGCAGTACGTTCTTCCCGAACATTATTTCGGATCGGAGGAAGTAGGTCTATTGGATTTTTAAGATTCAGACCCTTCCTATAATATCAACTCCAGCTTCGAAGCAGGGAAGTTTGTAAGACAAAAGAACTGTGTAAACTTCCTAAAAGGTAGAGAATACATATCTTTGGTCATGTAAGGGCGTTTAGATAAGACTAGGAGAAACCATCATCTCAATACAAATGATTAGCTAACCATCTATCAATCTATAAGGTGTACCACGATGTACATCCACTATTATACAGAATACACATGTTATGAACAAACAGAAAAACAAACAAATTGTAAAGATCAAGAGAGTACTGCATGGACTAACATGCCACATAGAGTGTACCTCTAACCAATCAGGGATAGCCGCACCTTTAACGCTATCAGAATATGGCAGATATGGTTTAATATCAAGTACAGGCTGTAGATGGAGTAAACAATGTATTAAGACGAGTTCACAGTTGACATTGATAAATTATGACATCTGTACAATGATGGAGAACAAAAGCATTCAGCCTGATACCGTGCCATCAACCAAGTCTACTCCAGAAAGTAAAACTGCGTGTCCATCCACTGCCTCCACCTATAAAAAACTCAATTGTAAATTAAGAGATAAAAAAATCTCAAAGCATAACATTATGCTAAACACACTATGGTTTATCATGTGTGGTGAACAGAGGCATGCAGTTCAATTCTCATCAAAATCCAATCAGCATATAAGTTACTTCTCTTATAGAAGTGACAGTGCAGCATGTATTGCAGCATTCGTGCCAAAACAATCTCTCCAAATGGCACCCCTTTGTGAACATCTTTAGTATTACACATGATGCATAAAAAGGGAACATACTTAAAGCTATGATAATTCAGATTACTCTTTATAATTTCATAAATCCCATCAATCCTAAAACTCAAGTACGCTTATATGTCATGGTCCATCAATCTATATCCCAAAATAGCTATAGTATTTGGATATATACATTGAAAAAATTCAAGTGACACTTCCAATCCATCCTTATGCGGCGTAGGCTATAGGGACACTAAGGCCATGTACAAAGGGGAGTGCTTTGAGATGTGCTTAAACCATAATTTTTGTTAAGCATTGGTGCTTATTTCTATAGGAGAGGTGCCAAATTAAGCATCTTCCTTGTACAAATAAGCACTAGTGCTTAAACGAAAACCGGTTTATTTGTTTAAGCATTTCTCTAAGCACTCCCCATTGCACTTGCCCAAGAAGAAGACAAGAAAGGATCCTAGAAAGATACTCATTACTTACCTTTGCAACACTGAGTCCAATTGGGTTAGGCCTATGCGGAGACCTCGTTGCCAAAACGCCCATCTTAACCCCTTTCAACCTAGGTACTCTCACCTTCCATAGAAACAGAAGAATTCGCTAGTTCAATCCCATATCCACAATAGCATTCAGAATAACAACTTTTCCATTAAGAACTAGAACCGACTACAGGCCAACAAACAGATCACACCTTTGCTTTCAGCTTGGACCTAGCAGGGTCTTTCCACATTTTATCAAGGTCAGTGTTCAGATGGAACACATAGAGGATCCAACAATGCGAGTAACTAGCGAGTCCCTCTAGCGCTTCAGCTGGGACACGAGCCGGACTAAGCACCACAGTCGCTCTGGCCAGCGGCACCACCAAAGGCTGCCTCGGTGTACCGTTCCTGCAGAAACAACAGACATGGACATGAACACCACACGCCTTCAAAGTTCAAACACACATCACCAACTCCGGCTAATTAAGTTAGCTGAGTGACAGAACAGACACCTAGTGGAGAAGCAGGACTGCACGATGCCGATCGGCGCCATGGGGTACGACGCCGCGGCCTTGGCCGGGTTTGCCTTATCTGGGGCGCTCGCCCCCTGCTCGCTCAGAGCCTTCCGTAATGACTGCCAGGAACGAAGCAAAGCAATATGAGATGGAATGCGCAAGGGCAAGCTTGTACATGGCGGACTGGAGCTTCGGTGGAGGGCCGACCTGCTGAGCGCGAACCCTTCCGCGGCGCTCCGCGGCAGCCTTCTCCGCGGCGTTGGCCAGGGAGTCCTCCAGCTCCCGGACCCGCGAGGTCAGGCGAGCGCATTTGCGTCTGTAGAGAAGGCCTGCAGGGATAGGTGCGTTCGTGGGGATGGAGAGGCGAGTGTTTGAAACTTGGATCCATGAGGTCAGAAGAGGGCGGGGTACCTGAAAGGACGGCGGCGGCCGCGGCGGCCGCGAGGGCGGCGAGGCTATGCCACCGCGCCATGCCGGAAGGTGCCGAAGAGGTCAAGACATTGGTTGACGGTTGAAGCGGCCCAGGCCCGAGGATGGACATTGTCGGGCTCAATTCTGAACTCACCGTAGCAGCGTTGTTATTTAACTTCAATGTTTTCTTTCTCTAAATTATTTTTAACTTGAATGCTTAGGGCAACTCCATCGGCGCGCGTCCGTTTGCATCGTGCTGGACAAAAAACACGGCTCAACTGATGGCGCAAATGCACCCCGCATCTGTTTTCTGTCCGTCATGCGTCCAAACTCATTCCTGGCCCAAATTTGTCCAGGTTTGTGTCTCCATGGATGGAGACGGAGCGTCCGCGCGTCCGCCACAGGCCCACCTGGCAGTGACCCAACAGCCATTCCATCTCCCTTGATGTCCCTTTTTAATGCGAGGGCATGTGCGGATAGCGACAACCGCCCCACTCCTCGTCCCCACTATGCTCCCCGTCGCCAACTGCAAACCCTAGTCAACGTCGACCGCCACCATGAGGCTGTTCAAGTGGACCGGGAAAGGCAAGCACAATAAGGAGGCAAGCTCCTCACCGAGGACAGTCCCCATTGGGACACGTCGTTCGACGAGGAGCACGACACGCACCTCAGGGCGTACTTCGGCGCTCGCGTCGCAGCTGCGGGCCCCGTGCTCCTCTACGTCTCCCCGCGTGTCTCTCGTGCTCCTGCTCGCGGCCGTGCTCCACCGGCGCCCGCGGTGAAGGAGGAGGAAGACGACCCCGAGTACAGGGCGATGCTAGAGACTCCCTCCTCACAGTCGACACCGACGAGCTGGCCCGCTGGCAAGGGCTCGCGTGGTGCTCCACCAGTCCGATGTGGAGGCAGAGGTGGCAATATAGGCACAGCGGCATCTGGAGTAGTACCAGCAGGAGCCAGACCAGCCGTTCGCGCCGTTGCTCGGGCGGTTGTGGTCGTGGACCGCCTGGGCGTTCAGTTTTTTTCCGGTTTTTTTGATTTAGTTTTCCCATAAATCGGCTTATAAAAAATAGGCACCGAAATTATCGGTTTTCTAATTAAAGGGAAGTTCGGTTAACATAATTCATGTCGGTTAATTCGGTTCCGGTTAATTCGGTTCGATGCGGGTTTTTATGCCCACCCCTAGTGGACCGGCGACCCCAACGAGCTCCTCCCGGAGCAGAACAAAGGGCTGGCCACCCCTCTGCGCTGGTCAGCGAGCATCGCGGGCGCATCTGTACGAGGCCCCGGACTACGTGATCCTCGATTCGTCTGATGACGAGGAGTAGGCTTCGGCGACCTGCAGGCTGCTCAATATATTTTATCTATGTTTTTATTTTATTTTTTAATGTAAAAACTGGCTGTCTATGGCCCCCCTATCTATAAATAAATAAAGAAAAAACTGAAATGTCGCCCTGTTGGGTGCACTGCCTGGGACGACGACCTAAACGGACAAAACACTGTCTGGACGGCGGACATTTAATATACGCATGGTGAGAACTCAAACGGACAAAACGCAGATAAAATTGGTGTCCGTTTGCTTCTTGCCGTTGGAGTTGCCCTTAGCATGGAAATTTGCACAAAGTATTCATCACATCTCACAAGAACAAAACTGAGGAACCAAATGTCAATGTCATACTGAAATCCTATCACAACTGAATGGTTATTGAAGGGTTCGATATTTGCTGAAATCACATGCAATGTAGTCAACAAATTTGCGTATGGTTTCCCACTTTCCGCTTGCAATTCAAGCAAGCTCAACGCCTCAACAGGGAAAATTCTCACTAATCAGAATCCTTCCTCGCCAACGAAGTGATGCAACAGTTTTGAAAACCAAAAGGACTAATAACAAGTACTCCTTCCGTCCAGTTTACTTGTCGCAAACAGAGAGTAGTTAGTACAAACCTTCTATACATCTCACGACAACTAACACAGGACAGAGGTAGTATTAAGTATTAACTACCGAGCCTCTCTTTTATTTTGTGGTCTTCAGTCACAGGCAGATTGCACAGATACAGGATCCACTCACAGGATTCACTCACACACTCATCAAATTCTTTCATGACACAACTCAAATGAACAACATAACTTGCGAAAAAAAACTGTAGAAAATTGTCACAACTTGATATCAAATATAGGAGTGAATAAGTAGTCCTCACTTCCATGATACAAACCAGATAGCTACTAGTCCAAGTTTCTTGATAGGTTTATGATAAAAGCTACAGAAAAATATAGCAAACGAGGGATCAAATTTAGAACGCTGAGGACAGAGTGATTCAAAGCAACCTTGATCAAAATTTATCTCAAATCTATCAGACTTCTAAACTCTGCCAGGCCTGTTCAGGTTCACCATGCGTGCGTTGCCATCCCCTCTAGACGAGGAACCAGTCTGAGTGCGAGACCTTCCATCCTGGTACCGTGAACCACCACCATAGCCCCCACGGGAACCCTGACCACCCCTGTCGTTTTGGTACCCACCACCCTGCCCAGAGCCTCCAGTTCTGCCAGCGTAACCAAACCTTCCACCGCCGCGCCGCCCTTGTGACGATACAAAGTTCTCCTGCCACTTTCCCATATTGGACGAGTCTTGACCATCGCCACCCCTGCGCCTCGGTGGTGCACCCTCAAGGGCACCACCAGTCCTAGCCTCATACGCCCTCTCGTTGCTTTCCACAAGGACAGAGAGCCTATCTGTCATCTGGAAGATTAGTCCCTGCAGCCTAGTTTGATCCACATTCTGGAAAATTATGCACTTTGTTGGCTGGTCCCAGCTTGCATGAAGCTCATCATGCATCATCATCTTGCTAACAATACTGTGAGCTTGCGCCTCAGTAAGGTCAAACATAGTAGTGATCTGGTCAAGGCCCAGGGATTCATAGCATGACGGGTAAGAGAAGAGATAGGTTCTTAGAGCTTCCTCCTTGATTTTAAGCTTCAGCATCTCAAGAATGTGCTCCTTGTTCCTCAAAAGTTTCCAGGTATCCAGAGAGCTAATGACACTGAAAGCTTTTCGTGGTCACCCTTATTTAGGGCCCTTGTGGCAGCCATTACATGATCCCTCACAGTTTCTGGAGGTCCAACAAAAGTCTGCCTCTCACTCATTTCAAGAAGCCTCCGGAATGTTTTGCTCATAGGCCTCCGCTTGTCATAAGTAGTAGAAGCCATATAGGGCACCTCAATTAGCATTGCACAAATCAAGTGCGTGGCTTCCAAAAGTTCAAGGTTTATATGCATATGGTAAGGCATCATCCTTCTCCTCTCAAGTCTTTCCTGCAGGAGTAACTACGATGTGAGCATTGATGCTGACTAACAAAAAATATGTACTTAGTATTTGTACTGTGCATATATATGTCAATTAAATCGTATAGCTAAAATGAAGAGTTGACGACCGCAATATCAGTTCTAGGAAAACCAAGAGTCAAAGCAGATGCTCTTGAAGGGACCTTGATCGAGATAACAAAACACCAAGGAGCTCACGGGATAAGAAAATGGCATGGCATTGGAAATGCAATATCAGAGGTATTTTTGTGCAAAATCTTGAGCATTTGAACTTCTGAAAATAACAAGTTACACATGAAATAGATACACACATAAGACATGAAAGTAAATGACTGAATATGGCCAAAATTACAGTTTCCTTCTATTAGGAGAAATAACTTGAATTGACATTTTTGTAACTACGATTTTTTTCTGTCAGAGTAGCTAGGATGATGATAAAGCCAGATATGTATGTGATGAAGAAACATAGCCATACACGGTCAACACGTACCAGTCAGGCTAAGAGCTGAATTAGATCAAATCATTCGACTTAACCTATCTATCCTGGTGCAGCACCGACATCTGAGCACATGGTGTTATAACATGAAGTATACATAAATAGACCATATATAAATGTACCGCTATCTTCTGGGAACATGGTGGTTCCCTGTTTCAGTATTGTATAGATGTGCTGTGTCAGTGCTGCACAGGAGACTAGCTGACATGCGTGCAGGTATTTGCATAAGAATGATTTCAGGTATTCACATGAGAAACAAGAGGGATGTTCACCTGTTCAGGAGTTCTTTCGTGGTATCGACTATACTGGACACCCTGCGCAAGTAACTCTTTGACCCTTCCAGTTGAATATAACTCAGACAAGCAACCATGAGCTTCAGCTATCAAACCAGACCTGAAAGCACATAACCCAAGTTGGGCCATGACCCTATTGAATAAAATCTGTGATGAGATGTCCATAAGTTGAATCCCATCTTGTAAGCGACTCATTAAGAGCAAGTCACGAGCAACTGAAAATTCATCAGATATTGCGTAGTGATATATGTGACACAGCATTGCCCGGGCTTTCGTCCTTTCATCTCCATACTTGTAAATTAGAGACATCAACCCATCCATCAAAGCTCTGCCACTCTCTGGGAAAGTAGGTTTCCTAGGCACAACCTCTGGAATCACAACAAATGGTGGTGGTCCCCTGTCATCAGCTGCTTGATGCTCCTCGCCAGCCTCGCTTTCTCCATCCTCCACACTAACCTCAGTTTGCTCAGCCAGTTTTCTCATTGCATCATATACTTCTTGAGGTTTGTAGTAGACTAGCTCAACACGACGCAGTGCAACCTTCGCAGCAGCCTTAAGATTCCCAACCCTCTCCTGGTAATCTTGCACATTCTGTGCAACCACCAAAAACAAGGGTTCATCTCTAAGCCTCTGAACATAATCTTTGGTATATGGATCACTGGACTGTAAACTCTTGAAAAAGTCGGAATCAATTCTCTCCAGGAATGCAACCAAGTCACCCGTAACATGGATTGTTCCATCATAGTCTGCACCCTTCTGAGTTTCCTTCTCATCAGGCTCCGATGAGGTGTCCACAACAATATTAGGATATCGTTGCAGTATATCAAGCACAAGAAGCATATTATTAACACACTTCTTCCACACATTGACTGGCATATGACCTAGCAAGCTAGGGTTGACATCAAACTGGGCAGAAATCACATGAAAAAGAATTTCAAGCTTCTGAGCAGGTGTTTTTGCCACCCTAGTCAAAAATGTTAGCTGCTCCACACGCTCAACTCTCCCGGTGCCCTTCTTACCCCTTGACGCCACAATCTCCTTGAGCTTTTTATCAACTATATCCCATGTTATCTCACTCGGGTCTTTCAAGAACTGCTTGTCCATAACCTTATCTTTCTTGCTCAACTTCTTTTCCCAGCCTCCCCCTTCTTCACCTTCACCGTCTTCCTTGTCAGATTCCTCTGATTCAGACCCATCCGGTTTATCAGGATCCACAATATCTTCACCACTGTCATCAGAATCAGAATCATCCCCACCCAGGTCATCTGCTGCATCTTCAAAACTTCCTGGATTGTCCCTGCACTGCTGGATCAGGTCTTCATACTGCTTGTTGTTCTTCTTAAGTTTTTGTTTCATCGCATTTAACGCCTTGGCGTTGCTGCTGCTCATCTTCTTCTTGGCTTCCTTGTTTGCAAGAGCCTCAGCCAGGAAGTCCTCCAGTAATACAAGAGTCGTGATATACCCATTTGGAATTTTCGCAGATTCATTGACACGAACAACTTTCTCGAGCTGCTTGTTGAGCTTGTCAAAACTCTCCTGCAAGCTAAGCCAGTCATTAATCTTCATTGCATTGCGCATCTGGTCAGCAGTAGCTTTCATCTCATCATTGCGCTTGTCCTTCAAAGAGCGAATCACACGGTGGTTCTCAGTATCAGACTCATCGCTGTCGTTCGTATATTTGCTCAAGTAACGGTTCTTGGACCCATCACGTCCCGCATCACCAGCTTCCGACTTCTCATCATCGCTCCCTTGTTCTGACTCAACATCATCAACCTCCTCCTCAGAGTCACTGTCTCCCTGATGTTGGGTAGCAACAGATATGGGTAGTAAGTAATGCATTCGATGAGCACAAAAGATATGCATATCACTGCACGTACGCAAGATAGAATTTGGGGCTCAGCGCAAGTGAGAAAAGAACAGTACCTGTCCCCAAAAACGAGATGCCATGGCTTCGCTGTTCTTTTCCTTCAACTGGATTAAGGCTCTGCAAAGTATGCAAATTATACCAGCTGAGATAATTATCATATATACAAAGTACAGAAGAAAGCACACCAAGTATATCTGCCACGCAGGGAATCGGCAAAAAGCAAGAGAAAAACTATCCTTGGAACACAGAAATGGCACTCTTAACAGAAAAGTGAAACAATGCTTATGGGACAACTCAAATGGACGAATCTAACCTCATGATAATCGAACGATACTTCCTCAAAAGAAGTTAATACATGCGCTACAATCAAGCAGACCAAGTGCCCAAACGTGAACTTTGATTGCACGATTCCTATCCCGGAAAGTAAGTTTAAGGTATGCTGCTGATTGACTGACCACACGATACCATGCAGCTTCACAGAAGGTGCAAGTTCGCGCGCATGAGCAGAGAGCCAGACCTATAACCTGATCTAGACCTATAGACTGGAAATAATAAGACAACTAAACAAATAAGGCAACTAAATTGAGAAAATTCGCGAGGCAGAACTAAGGAAGATACAGCCAAGCAGGACCCCTCGACTTGCCCTAGGGGTCAGTGAGATTCCAAGGCACATCGGCGACTAGGCCTGGGGCGCGGAGAGGCGGCCGCTACGACCAGCGCGCGGCGGCACGCAATCCTAACTCAGAGAGAAAATCGACCGGGTCGTTCGGTTAACTTGCCTCGAGTCGCGGCGGAGGAGGTCCGGATCCAGCGAAGAACGGGGGCGTCGAGCGGCGGAGTTGTCGAGCGTTGCCCGGTGACTGAGCGCCTCAGGGGATTAGGGCGGATGGGAATGGAGGCGTTGAGGGGCCGGCGGCGTGCAGAGGGGATGCGCGGAGGCTGGAGGAGGAGGACGGGAGAGGGAGAGGCTAGGGTTTGGTTGGATCTTGTGCGTTGAAGGCACGCTGGACTTTTGGCAGGCTAGGTCGGTGGCTCTGGGACTAACATGGGCTTGAGAGCTGGGCCCTTTGTTTCATTTGAGAATGGGCCGAAACCCTAAAACCCTCAGGGCGTACTGAGTAGGGTTGAAAACGGAACGGAAAAACATGAATTATCGTTTTTGTTTCCTTTCGTCTTGCCGGAATCGGAAACGAAATCGGAAACCCGGAAACGAATACGGAATCGGAAATCGCCGGAAAAGAATATGGAACGGATACGATACGAAAGCGGATATTTGTCGGAACACAATAGCGGTATAATATGTTGGTTCATGCTCCAAAAAATATAAATATAAGTAGCTAACAAGACAAGAATTGTCCACCGATCGAAAGCGGAGGCGCGAAACGGAGCAGTGCGCTAGTCAGGGAGGAGTCATCGGGGGCTCAAGGAGTTGAGGCGGCTATCCTCTAAGCGATTGTCGAGGCGGTGTTCTGGGCTTGTGATCGCACGCTGCATGTATGTAACTAGATTAATTAGGGTTTAGTATTAACTAATGGACCTAACTAGCGATATAGGCAGGCCTCAGTTTGCACTTGCGCTGTGAGTGGCTCGAATCCAGAGTGTATTGGTCGTGCGGAAAGATTCCGTATTTATATTTCCGGAATTTTCCGTTTCGTTTTCGTTTCCGCCGAAAACTGCTAAATCGTTTCCTTTGTCATTTTCACTTTTGAATATGCCGTTTCCTTTCTGCAAAATGCCGTTTGACCGTTTCCGTTTCCATTTTTGACTCTTCATTTCCTTTTTCTACGGAACAGCCGGAAAGTTTATTATCATTTTCAACCCTAGTACTAAGTGATGGGCAGGAGTTCGATCGACCAGGTCACATCACGACTGAACTTTTCTCCGAAAAAAAAGGTAGAATCGGCGTGGTACTATGGATGAGGGGTAACACCAACATTTGGTAACATAGTTGAACAAAACACAGAATAAAAGCTTGTTTTGTAGCTGATCTCGGGTTTTTGGTCTAATTAGTTGCACTTAGACCAAACATATGAATTAGAGCACTTAACGGCAGTTTTGTCAAGCTGTGATCCGAGAAATTTGGGCACCACGCTGGTTTTAGCTAACGAAACTGTACCACAATTTTATGACACTTTATAATTCACAATGAAAATGTCTCTTGGTACATACATAATTCACTAAAGTACACTTAATTTAGCTAAGGAAATCTGGGCTGCAACTAATTATACTAGATGTTTCAATTAAGGAGCCTAATAATTGACGAGCGCGCGAGCAGTCGTGCGGTGCGCGCAGCGCTGCTCGTGGGTAGGACCCAAACCACGTGTCTTCTTCCTCCTTCCTTCCCCATCTGGTTGAGACGGCATCCGCGACGTCGCGGCGGAGAAGGCGGCCGTCAAGCATGGACTTGACGGGTGGGGGTGGGGTTCTCGCCGGCGATGAACAAAGGTGTGTGGGGGCTTAGAGGGATGGTCGGGGACGGTGGCGGACCGGCGGAGGCCGCGGTTCGAGGAGGGCGGCGAGGCCGTCGCGGTAACGGGGACGGAGGCAGGCGGTGGCGACGGGAGCGACTCGGCTTTCTCCTCTACGGCGTTTTGTTGTTTAACGGTCGGAACGCCACGTGCACTGGTACGAATTCGCGGCGAGCGCTCGCGCGCGCCATGCCCCTAATACATTCATTTGGGCCAGCTGCAACTAGCTAGTTAGACTAAAACCCAGCGTGAGCTAGAAAAGGAGTTTGTATTTTGTGTTATGTTCAACTCTGTGCAATTTGCACGGACGAGGGGCCACTAGTACCAACGTCGACGGACACAAGCGCGCCGACCTCCGGCGCGCGCTCGAGATCGAATTTCGAAGACGGACCGTCGGCTGCGCCGGCGCCGCGTGGTAACCGTGGTAGCGCCCGGCCCCGCGCGCGACGCGTTGGAGTTAACCGGGAAGTGGTGGCCGCGCATGGGCAGCTGCGCGCGACTGCCGTGGCCGGAGCGCGCGATGATGATGCGACGGCCGGCCCCAGAAGGTGGTGGCATAGCTGGCGGGGCGTCGTTTTCTACGGCCACCCGCACGCGCGGTGTTCCGTCGTGTTCCTGCTCCCCTCGCTCGCGCTCGACACGTACGACCGGCGACGACGTTGAGCGACAGGAGTGGCCCGGGGGAACGCATCGGCCACATGCATGATCGACCGGTGCATGCTGCCCCTTGCACCGTACCGTACTACTAGTACCCACCAATTTATATACTCTTAATGCCTTAATACTCCCTCCGTCCATAAATAACTGTCTTAAATTTGCTCAAAAGTGAATGTATCTAGACATGAAACATGTATAGATACATCCACTTTTAGCCAAATGTAAGACACTTATTTTGGGACGGAGGGATTATATAAAAGTATGACGAAACCGACCCCGATTCGAGCGTCCGCGTCGCTCTTTTCCGCGCTCCGTCCGATCGAGACAATTAACGGCCTGGATGACTTTAAAAACCGTGCGAGATGCGGGTACTGTAGCTGGGCAATTTCTTCCAATCAGAGACTGCCACGTCGCACTACGGCGACCCTTTTGCAAAAACACGCCCGCAAAGGACCTATTCGCAAATTCGACAAACTCTGAGGATCTCCGTGTAAAAAAACCAGCGAAGCTCCCCCCTCCCTCTTTCTTCTCTCCACCGCGACCGCCGCGTCGCCGGCGCCGCCGACCGCGTCCTCGCCGCCACGGTCCTCCCCGGCCAGATCCACGGCCACGGCGAGCTGCGCCGTCAGCCCCTCTCCCTCCTCGCCGGTCGCCGCTTCCCGGGACAGCGCACACGCGCTGTAATCGCCTCCGCCGCGGCCGCGGCCCGCCGTCAACCCGCCGTCGCATCCGGCCGTCCCCGGCGACGCTCCAGTGCCCTACCCAGCGGCGGCGCCGCCACCTACAGGTCGCCCGCGACGACGCGCGTCCGACGCGCTGAACGCAGCGGCGCGCTGCCGCCGTCGACGCCGCCGCCGCGGCGGCTCGGCCCCCCGGTGACCTCGCGACGGCCGTGGGCTGGCCACTGGGCCTTTTCGTGGGCCGGGCCGGCTGCTGTGCGGCCGGTTCGGCCTTTTTTTTCCTGTTCTTCTTTTTCTTTTTTTCTTTTTCCTTTTTCTTTTTATTCCTTTTTTTTCTAACTTCCACATATTTTCAAATACAGCTTAAATAATTTGTAAACCTGCACAATTACAAAAAATAGACATTTTCAAATCTGTACACAAATGGGAAAAAAATACATATCAAAATGGTTACAAAAATACAATAACAAATTATATAAATGTGAATTTTTCCATAAAATCAATAACTTTAAATTTACACAAAGGGGAAAAATACATAGCAAAATGTTCAAAAAAAACAAATGCCAGCTGTTAATGCCGTACGATTAAATTTTTAAACTCGAACATTCATACAATTTTAAATATCTTTCAAATCTAAACATTCCGTAAACGTAAAAAGAATTCAAACCTAAAAGGCTTCCAATTCGAACAACTTTTTGAAATTAAAACAAGATCCAAACGCAACCTCCTTGAAATTCCAAAAAAAATAAAATCCAAACAATTTCCGAATATAAACATTTCCAAAATAAAATTTCACCCCACGGGTAAGGAAAATATGACAAATATGTCAATATGAACAAAAAAACTATGGTATCTTCAAAAAATTGGAATGCATTTCAAATATAAGCATTTAATATTTTAATGAACGCAAAGAGAATTCAAATGTAACAAAACTACCATTATAAATTTAAAAAAAAAATCTAAATTCATATATTCGAAACTACAATGCAAAATAGTGGAAACAACATATCCAAAAAAAAATTCTAAATTTTCAATTTTGCAAATTATCGACCTTTCCTCACAAAAAAAATTCTAGAATTCAATTTGCTAAAAAAAACTCTAAAATATAAATATCTCACGTATTATCCCACATAGATAATGGATGCCTCACTTATCAAAACATATAAACACCCTCACATTTCAATTTGCTAGAAATTTAGAAAAACAATAAGATACTTCAAAATGCTCATGGAAAACATAAATGCAACACACTTGAACATTACAATTTACTATAAAATTGAAGATACTATAAAGTATAACTCACATATTACAATATCCCTAATTATAAAGTTAATACACATTCTTATGATACACCACAAACATATCTGAAGATTCCAATTTAATAAACAATAAGAAATATGCAAACAAATATAATAAATGCTGAAAATGGAAACTATTTGGAGATAACCATAAAATATATTTCCTCCAATTATAATGCTAACTAAGAAAAGTTACAACAAAATAGAACCATAATCTACATTTCAATTTAATTATAATATACCTAAAATCCCTTTTATTATAATTGAATTTAATAGGTACTCATATAATGTATTTTCTCTGAATATTGAATTCCATTTAAAGATTTACAAAAAAACCCCAAAAATATTATTTCATTTCAAACAAGATACTAATTATATATGTATACAATCAACAAAATATAGAAAAAATATACTAACATGCTAAAGAAACAAAACTGTTAACTATTTTCCCACAAAAAAAAAAGTTAGAACAACTCAAATGTTAACTATATGAAGAGACCATTCCTATTTGAGCATTCCTACTCGAATTACAAATTCAAATATTCCAAAATGTCATAGAACTATCAAACCTGCTCATTTGGTAAAAAATAAAATAATTCAAATTTAAATAGATTCCAAATTGCTCATTTTCTACAATCTATTTGAACATTTCAACTCAAAATTCACATTTACATATTTCAAAATTTCAAGTACATTCCAAATCTAAACATTTTGTACACATCAAAAGAATATAAATTCGAATACATTTCAATACGAACCATACTCAAAATCCAACCTTCTTTAAAACGAAAACATTTTCCAATTTCAATTATTTCCAAACTTAAACAACTTTACAACATCACCATTTTCAAATTCAAATTCAAAAACACACGCGCGGCATTGCCGCGCTAAGATCCCTAGTATACTTACGACGTCCCGTTCATCATTTTGCAGGGAGTTTTATTTATTTATTTATTTATTTTGCAGGCAGTTTCAGGCTGAGCAGAAACGTACCCGACCCAGGCCATGCATGGTTTCATTTACCTACTCCATAGATTACTAGGTAAATGTGGTGCGGCGTCACGCCGCACTCGAGGTGACAAAAAGATTTATTTGAGTGTATGGTCATTGTTACTGGAAAGGATTAGAAGTGCAAATTTTGATATATTATTTGTATAATAGAACTGATCGAAATACGCTTTGTTTTTTTTTCATAAATTTGTAATTGAACTTCATAGTCGGAGGAAATATTTTGTATTAGCAGTTGTTAAATTAAGTCCATAATTAGAGGAAATGAATTTGTATTTGCTCCGAATATCCATCTAATCAAGCATTTTTAAATTTAAGTAGAAAATTAGAGAGAATTTAATCATATTGCCTCCAATATGTTAACTAAATTGAAATGATAAAACATGTTTTCTATTTTGACATGAATATTTTATTTAACTTCATAATCAGAGGAAATACATTATGATTAAATCAAAATATTTACCAATTTGAGCATTTATTAAATTTAACATTATGATTATATCAAAATATTCACCAATTTGAGCATTTATTAAATTTAAATGCATATTTGGAGAGAGTTTAGTTATATTATCTCTAAATGTGAACCATTTTGAAATGTTATGGTATGTTTGTATTTTGCCTTAAGCATTTATTTAATCAAGTCCATAATTAGAGGAAATGAACTTGTATTTGCTCCGAATATCCATCTAATCAAGCATTTTTAAATTTAAGTAGAAAATTAGAGAGAATTTAGTCATACTACCTCTAATATGTTAACGAAATTGAAATGATAAAATATGTTTTTTTTGCCATGAATATTTTATTTAACTTCATATTCAGAGGAAATACATTATAATTATATGAAAATATTCACCAATTTGAGCATTTATTAAATTCAAATGCATATTTGGGGAGAGTTTTGTTATATTATCTCTAAATGTGAACCATTCTGAATTGATATAATAAGAGGAAATGAATTTGTATTTGCTCTGAATATTTATCTAATTAAATTTTTTTAAATTTAAGTAGAAAATTAGGGAGAATTTAGTCATATTACCTCCAATATGTTAACTAAATTGAAATGATAAAATATGTTTTCCATTTGCCATGAATATTTTATTTAACTTCATATTCAGAGGAAATACATTATGATTATATCAAAATAATAACCAATTTGAGCATTTATTAAATTTAACTGCATATTTGGAGAGAGTTTAGTTATGTAATCTCTAAATGTGAACCATTTTGAAAATGATATAAGATGTTTGTATTTTGTCTTAAATAGTTAATTAAGCTACATAATTAGAGGAAATACAGTGTATAAGTTTTTTTTTTGAATTCAACTCCATTTAATCAGAGGAAGTGCATTTGGATTTTTTTCTAAATATTTAGCGATTTAAAAATGTCCAAAAGTGTTTGTATTATGCTATGAATAATTAGAATTTGTTTTTCTGATCATTTTGATATATTTTTCATATTTTTCTGGTAGATAGATTTTAAACTATTGATTTTGTATTATTATTCATTTTCAGCAAATTGTTTAAGTGAATTGGGCCCAACTTAAAAAAGTCCAAAAATATTTGTATTATTCTATAAATAATTAGAATTTATTTTTCTGATCATTTTGATATATTTTTTATATATTCTGGTAGATAGATTTTAAACTATTGATTTTGTAGTATTATTCATTTTCTGCAAATAAGTGAACTGGGCCCACATGTCAGGGTTTCAGCAAAACAAAATCGTGGGAAAGAATAAAGCGCTGACTAACCGGGCCCACCGCCACGTCTAGGTGACGTAAGCAGTGGAGACGGCGGCCACGGCGAGCTCGCCGGCGTCGATCTAGCGCGAAGTAGGACACGCAGCTGGGAGCGTTGGAGGCGCGTGGACGCGCTCTACCCGAAAGAAGTGGCGCCGCTGCTATTTGGTCGCCGGAGCGTCGCTGGCGGCGAGAAAACGCGGCGGTCGAAGCAGGGGTATGGCCGCGACGATTCCGACACAGCTCCGGCGTCCCAGCAGTCAATCGTCGGTGAGGAGGGAGAAGAGGCGGCGGCGGAGCCGCCCATGTGATTCGATTTGGCGGGGGAGAAGCAGTGCGGCGGCGTGCCGCGTCGGCGTCGCCGGCGACTTCCGGCCGCGCGTGAGAGAGAAGGAGAATCTGGTAGATAGATTTTAAACTATTGATTTTGTATTATTATTCATTTTATGCAAATTGTTTAAGTGAATTGGGCCCAACTTAAAAAATTCCAAAAATATTTGTATTATTCTATAAATAATTAGAATTTATTTTTCTGATCATTTTGATATATTTTTTATATTTTTCTGTTAGATAGATTTTAAACTATTGATTTTGTAGTATTATTCATTTTCTGCAAATTGTTTAAGTGAACTGGGCCCACATGTCAGGGTTTCAGCAAAAAAAAATTCGTGGGAAAGAATAAAGCGCTGACTAACCGGGCCCACCGCCACGTCGAGGTGACGTAAGCAGTGGAGACGGCGGCCACGGCGATCTCGCCGGCGTCGATCCAGCACGAAGTAGGACACGCAGCTGGGAGCGTTGGAGGCGAGTGGACGCGCTCTACCCGAAAGAAGTTGCGCCGCTGCTATTTGGTCGCCGGTGCATCGCCGGCGGCGAGAAAACGCGGCGGTCGAAGCAGGGGTATGGCCGCGACGATTCCGACACAGCTCCGGCGTCCCAGCAGTCAATCGTCGGTGAGGAGGGAGAAGAGGCGGCGGCGGAGCCGCCCATGTGATTCGATTTGGCGGGGGAGAAGCAGTGCGGCGGCGTGCCGCGTCGGTGTCGCTGGCGACTTCTGGCCGCGCGTGAGAGAGAAGGAGAAGGGGGGGAATGTGGTGGTTTTTTTACAAAAAAGAACCTGGACTTTCATTCAATTGCAGTCAAGTCCTTCCTCTCGAGGAGATGTGGTCCGCGAGGTCCGAATAGCAATTCTCCACAAACCCGGGGACTTTTTTGTAAAAAAGCCAGAGAGCACTATTCAACACTGTAGCTGGGCACCGTGACGGTGCGCTGGAGCGCTGCGGGAGCTCAATTTTGGGTATTATTCGTTTTCTGCAAATTGTTTAAGTGAACTGGGCCCACATGTCAGGGTTTCAGCAATTTTTTTTCGTGGGAAAGAATAAAGCGCTGACTAACCGGGCCCACCGCCACGTCGAGGTGACGTAAGCAGTGGAGACGGCGGCCACGGCGAGCTCGCCGGCGTCGATCCAGCGCGAAGTAGGACACGCAGCTGGGAGCGTTGGAGGCGCGTGGACGCGCTCTACCCGAAAGAAGTTGCGCCGCTGCTATTTGGTCGCCGGAGCGTCGCCGGCGGCGAGAAAACGCGGCGGTCGAAGCAGGGATATGGCCGCGACGATTCCGACATAGCTCCGGCGTCCCAGCAGTCAATCGTCGGTGAGGAGGGAGAAGAGGCGGCGGCAGAGCCGCCCATGTGATTCGATTTGGCGGGGAGAAGCAGTGCGGCGGCGTGCCGCGTCAGCGTCGCTGGCGACTTCCGGCCGTGCGTGAGAGAGAAGGAGAAGGGGGGGGGAATGTGGTGGTTTTTTTACAAAAAAGAACCTGGACTTTCATTCAATTGCAGTCAAGTCCTTCCTCTCGAGGAGATGTGGGCTGCAAGGTCCGAATAGCAATTCTCCACAAACCCGGGGACTTTTTTGTAAAAAAGCCAGAGAGCACTATTCAACACTGTAGCGGGCACAGTGACGGTGCGCTGGAGCGCTGCGGGAGCTCAATTTTGGTGCGCCTTAATATAGTTACTAGGTAAATTTGGTGCGGCGCACGCCACACCTGTTGGGTTTGAAAAAAAATTGAAATTCGCTGAAATTTGTTGTGTGGAGTATATCTAAATACCTAATGAATTAAAATGTTAAAATTATATTCTTAGAGTAATATTTAACTTAAGTCTATGGTAGTGGGAATACACATTTGTTGAATTGAATTATGTAATTGGAATAAATTAATTTTGATTGTATCAAAATAATTATCAAATTGGAATGTTCAATTTAAGTCTGCAAATGGAGGGAATGTATGATTTGAATATTTAATAAATTTAACTTAATGTAAGTGGAGAGAGTGCATTTGTTTTTTTCCCTTGAAGTATTTTTTGTAATTTTCCAATTTAAAACGTTAAAATTCGTTGGAAGATGTCGTCTGGATGAGCTTCAAAATTTCAGCAATTATAAATGTACAAAAATATCTAGGTTTAATTCCAACTCCATTTAATTAGAGGGAATGTATTTAGGTTTTCTCTAAATATTTGTTAAATTGAAATGTCCAAAAATGTTTGCACCTTGGTGTAAATAGTTATTATTATTTTTTTTTTGGATATTTTGATATTTTTTGTCACAATATTCTGATGGCTAGATTTTAATTTACTGATTATGCATTTTTCTTTCTTCTGGGAATTGTGTAAGCAAAGTGAGCTTATATGGCAGGGTTTCAGCAATTTCTTAAATTCATGTGGAAAAGTGTTTGTACCTTGTTGTAGGTAGTTAGCATGTATTTTTTCCCTTGTGATTATTTGTGATATATATATATACATATATATATATATATATATATATATATTCCGGTGGATAGTTTTGAAATTGTTGGATGTATTGTATTATTCAGTTTCTGAAATTCAAATAATGTGGGAGGGCCCACTTGTCATAGAAAATATTGTTTCATGGAAATGTCATGTTAAAAGAAAATACACTGACAACTGGGCACCACGGCGAGACAGGACGTGCGCTTAGGGGCGTTGGACGCGCCTCGACGCGGGGTGTACGGGGGTGGCGGCGCCGCCCCTGAATGGTCGCCGGAGCATCGCTGGGAGGCTACGAACACGGCGGCGGGTGTCGACGATGGCGGAGATGATTCCGGTGAATTCGCGACGTTCCAGCAGTTGACAGTCGGCGAGGAGGGAAAGGTGGTGACGCGGAAGCTCGCTATGGGCATCGATTTGTCCGGCGAGGAGCACAGCGGCGGCGGTGAGCGTCGGCGGCGGCGGCAGCTCCAGCGTCGCGGGAGAGAAAAGAGAAGAAGGGGGATCTGTTGAATTTTTTACAAAAAAGTCCTGGTGTTTCGCAAAATCACGAATAGGTCCTTTGTGCGCAGAAAGCGTGGACTGCGAAACATTTCGCAGAAAGCGTGGGTTCTTTTCTGTAAGATATCCACGTGGACCGTCGGGGACCGTCGGATCGACCGGATCGGACGGCACGGAAGCGTTCTGGTACTGTAGCGGGGCACAGTAACCGTGTTACTGTTCCTCAGAACAGTGAATGAATGTGGAGGTCGTATTCTTCTCAATCTTAATATAGTTAGGTAATGTCTGTCGAAATAAAAAGGTTAAAACATATGCGTCTGCTCGTGAAAGGAAAATTCAAACGGATGACTGAGCGCGACGAATTTGACAAAATTCGTTGAATGTGTTGACGATTTTGTATCACAAATTAAGAAGATAGAGTGAACAAAATTCGAAACCGATCACGGGAATGGAATATGTTCGTCGACGCGAAAAACACAGTGTTTTTTTTTTCTGCAAAAAAATAAGTGCTACAGTACCCGACGTGCTACAGCACGAAGGGTACTGTAGCGGGGAACAGTACTCGTGTTACTGTAGCTGCCTGCAGTGGCGTTGCGCTGGCTCGCTCTGGGGCTTGATTCTTCTTGTCCTTAATATATATATATAATATAGGTAAAGTTAGGTAATTTTGACTGTACTTGCCACTAGTTTCATGGTTGAGGACTGAGGTGACGGGCATGCGATGCGATCGGACATGCCTGCCTGCCGTGCGTGCAATCAATCATGGCCGACGGATCCAGGCCATGCGCCACTGTGCGTCCATGAGGAGCTTAGCTAGCGCGAGCATGGCCATGGAGCGGCCGGGCTTAACTTTTGCCCACGGCCGTACGTGGAGAAGGCGACGTGCACATGCAGCGCCTGTACCCGAAGCTAGCTGTAGTCTTCTGTCTCCACCCTTCCCGGTCCACTCCGGCCGGCCGGTGAGCTCAGCTGCCAACCGCTGGAGCGACTGACCTATCGGCCTCTCCGGCCCTGTCGATGGCCTGCAGGCTGCAGCTAAAGTCGACGGGATCAGGAGCAGGGTGCTTTCTGTGCTGACGATCGAGCTCAGCGCCGCCGGCTTGCGATGTGGGATCACAAGGATATCGAGCCAGTAAAGGTTGAACTGTTCCTGATCACTGACGAGCAGTAGAAGTTGAATTACTCCACGAAACGCTAGCTCTAATTTTGTCGTGTCTGTTTGATCAAGTTCAAAAGCCCTAGCTAGTACTTCGGATCAACAAAACGCCGGTAGCTAGCTCGGCGTCGCTCTTATCTATTCACACAGTGCTGGTCTAGCTTGCATTGTAGTACTCTGATCGCCCTCATCGCCTGCATGCGAGAACAGTGTGCAATCAGTTACGGGCTACCTGCAGGGGACCGTCAGTTGGACCAAGTGCCGGGGGAGCGCTCGAGTCGTGCCCTGCATCAACTTGACCGAATATAGGAACTGTTGGTGCGATCAGAAATTCACCGGCTTTCGCAGATTCCACAATTTTCGTGCGTGTTTGCAACTCTTAAAATACAGATCAAACGCAAGGCAATCCAATAATTAAGCCACACTCGGTTACTCACAAGAACGCGTGTGCGCGTTTCATACACACGTTTTTTTTTACGGAATTTCAATTCTAACGCGCGCTGTTGATTCAAGGTTTTAGTCGAACTCAGACTCTCAAAGTCCATTGGTCTCTTGTGTTTTGATTTGGAGATGCTTTGTGCATTTCGAAGGAAAGAACAGCAGGTTACTTTGAGCGTACGACATGATATACGAGGCATACTTGTGATTTGTGAAGAATCGTTATGTTTTAATACAAAAGATCGTAAACCATATTACAGTCCAGTCTACGACATTGGCTCCGCAAACTTTTGGAACCCCTTTCTCCTAAAACCCTGGTGGCATCCATCTATCTCACATTCTTGTTGGCCGTGAAATTCTCAAGCCGAAAGATGGATGCATATGTTATTTTCATTTTGCTAAACTTTGCTAAGTGATATCATTTAAATGGTGCATCGTTCCATAATTTATGGCTATAGCAACACACTATCAGAAAAATTACTTAAAATTATTTAGTAGAATAAATGGTTGTTCTATCTAAACTAAAAAAAAGAATGTGTCATTCTATCCAAATCCAGTTGCATCAGTAAAAGAAATAAATTCCAGTAGGTGGCGACTAGCCTTCGCGATTTATAATATCCCTACCTTGGGGGTATACACTTTGTGTATCATGCCTTTTATATCCGAGTGACGGTGTCAGGGCGGCTATCGCCACAAGTTGGTGAACAACTACACGTGGTAGGGTGGGTGGGGGTGGCTGATCCTCTCGAAAGGGAATGGATAGGTGCGCTATGGATTCTCGAGCAGTGGTCTAAGTGTTGGTTGCAACAATGGTACAGTACAACATGGGCGAAAAATCTTCGGTATTTCCATAATTTTGTGAGCCTCATAAAGGAGAAGAAAGCCCACTAAAGCCCATGAGTATTCATCCCTCATGGACCAAGACAACCATCCTTCACCGTGATTTTCACATTGTTATTCACAAGTCACATCGGTGGCAACGAGGCCTTTTTTTTTTTTTTTTTTTTGCGAAACACAGTACAACGCAAGCGCTCATATACACGCGCACACACTCAACCCTATGAACGCACGCACGCACACCCTACCCCTATGAGCACCTCCGAGAGACTGCGCCGGCGGATCAGGTCTTGAGATTGACGAAGTCACCACGGGCGCCTCGCTATCGACGGGAACGTCGCCTCCCACTGAAGAATATTCCGCCTAAATGAGAAACACCAGCGTCAAATCTGGGATTTGAACTCTGGTGGGCTCGGGGTACAACCACCCTCCTAACCATCTTGCCACAGGCAAGTTCTCGGTGGCAACGAGGCCTAAACATGGCTGCCGACATTTTCCGCCTTGAGACAAAAACATCTAATACACGAGACATGCAAATATGTAATGACCTAAAACAATAAAATCCTAAAACCTCATCGGCACGCCAAGCATGTCAAATCCTACCCAATGACTAGTAGACATATCAGGAAACTAAATACTCACAAAAATTACTCACAAAAACAACTCATCAACCTGATGTCGCGTATGCAACGTCTTGACGTGCTTGTGAGCTGGGTCATTGCTATGACTAAAAGCGGCCTCGCCTGCCTCCACCTTATCGACGTCCACCGTCGGCGCATGAAGGGTGGCGCGGCGCTTCTTCGCCTGGGAAGGGGGATGCACCATGAGAACCTCTCACAGCCGTGCCCCCAACGAGGAGGTGGAGACGAGATCGGCTCAGAAGATCGCGGGGAGTAGACATGACAACAACGGTCCGGGCGAATTAAAATAAATATTTTTATACTAAACTTTTATACTTATTTGTGACTTAATTTAGTCATATTATAATCTTAACAAGTATATTTTTTATCCATTAGTTTTTATAGTTAACCACATTTGTATGTTGCTAATATTAGTTATATCACTTTATGATACAATCGTAATGTATATCAATAAAAAATTGTGTTGTGATAAATTTAGATCATATGTCGTAAAAAAGATTATCCTTGGTGTTTTTGTTATAATAACATAACTTTTATAGTGTGCATGTATGTATTTGTATATACATATATGTGTATAGGCGCGTTTGTGGTCAAGTCTATCTTAATATCCTTAGTAAGTTAGTATCATCGTACGCTCTAATGCTTATATTACTAGTGGTTTCTCATGATTAGCTAAGCACATGTACAGAAGCTTCTCTACTATAAAAGTATGGAGTGTCCTGTCTCCTGCCAGCGACGGACGAAATCGGACGATCTGGAATCAGCACGGACGAAATCGAACGCCTCTCCTATGTCAAGCTTTTCGTCCGTCGTCCATCGCGCGCCTCTCGCGCAGCGTTTCGTTGGTCAATCGTCGCCTCTCCTTATAATTAGCGGTAATAACGCACCTCCCGTCGTCCGAGTTACTCCTTGCCCGATGCAACCTTATCCCCTCCCGTTCCCTTTCCTCAGATACAGTAAATCAGAGCGAATCCACAGGCGACCACCGAGGAACCCGGCGATTTCGGGGTTCCTCCTATCCGTCGTCGATGCTTCCACGGCCTCCGCCGCCTCTGCACTGGCTGCTAGCCGGAGCCCTCCCGTCGTCGATGCCACCACGGCCTCCACCGCCTCTGCTGACAACCCTACCTGACGCCGCCGCCGAACAGCGCCCAGATCTCGTGATCAATCCCCTCCTCTGCACGGATATCTAGGAGGACACTGAGGAAATCGGACCTTCTCGCCCGTCATGGACAACTCCCTCCGCGCGTCCCGTTCCCACGGAACCAATTCACCGGCTATGCATGGTGTCACTGCTGCATGCAAGGTATAATCTTGAGAAATTGGACATGTGATTTCACGTACCAGTAGTGGATTGGATATGCAATATCTGGTAGTTTTTCAATTGATCTTCTAATCATGCATGCTTAATCCCCCACTTCTTGGTATGCTCATTAGGACGATTCTCAGGAAAAGGAGCTGCTCGCCGCAGCTTGCAAGGTACACGGGCGAGTCCAGCGTCCACAACCTTCTGCTAGGATCCGTTTTCTTGAGCTTGTTCGGTACGTAATTGAAAATTGTGTATCCATTACGCCTCAAGTTCAGTATCTTAGTGCCAGCTGCATGTAGGATGAGTCATCATTATATATTTTGCCTGCTGCATAAAACAAATTCTCGTGTTTTCTGTATCAAATGTGAATGATGCATACAAACAAATATATAAATATCTGAAAGATGTACTAAATTCTCACCTGACATGTTCATGCTTCACGTGTTATACAAATTACACATTCATATATCGTCGTACTATAATTTTTCCGCAGTTCTTATACTTGATGGAAAAAATTGAAGTTGGTTTGGAAGTTCTGTTTAGGCCAGGAAGTAAAGTTCTGTGTAGCTAGGTCACTTTTCTGAAAGAACATGCACCAGCTGCTTGACAGATTGTCACTTGTGCCACATTTTTAGATTTCCAATTGAAGACTGTAATGAGGAGAAGTCACGGTAAGCATCAAGAAAAATATCCTCAGTTGCTCATTATTTGATTGCCTATTGAAGGTACGTATTTCTGGGATTTTGTCTTCCGTTTTGCTTATGGAAATCGCTGTTTTATTAAGTGATGTGAGTATTTTTTGGAAGTTCCCTTTAGAAAGTTTTCTCGTGAAAATTATTCTTAATCTGCCTCCAATTCCCAAGTTCCTTTAAAAAGTTTTCTGATGAAATTCCTACTGAAACCATGCTCTTATATTTATCGATAGACTGTTGCTTTCTTGCTCCAATTCCCAAAGTTCATTTAGAAAGTTTTCCGATGAAATTCCTACTGAAAGCATGCTCTTATATTTGTGGATAGACTGTTTCTTCCTTGCTCACATTTCTAATATTAATTTTCTTTGCTTACTTTCCTGCATATTGTTGCATATGCAGCTTTAAAAATATGAGGGCAGTTTTTAAACTATGGGAATAGTATTTTATTGACAAAACACTAAGGCGCACTAATGTTGTAGCCGTACTGAAACCGAACGCCTCTCCTACGTCAAGCTTTTCGTCCGTCTCCGGCCAGCGACAGACGAAATCGGACGATCCGGAATCAGCACGGACGAAATCGAACGCCTCTCCTATATATTTCATTCAAGAATATTGATTATCCAGCAATATATTTCAATAAAATGTCTTCATGGTTGCATTTAATATGACGACTATGACATGGATAATGTGTGGTTCGTTGTGATTCTGTCCTTTGACAAATATGTTGTTAGATGTTCTGACTATAATGGAATCATGGTTATCTGCTTTATTGTCACTTTGGTGATGTTTGTGCTTACAATGGGGTATCAAAGACAGCACATAATCTTTGTAAATGCTTAATTCGATTTATATTGGGTTTAGACTAATGATCTTTGTTGTCTTATGAAAAATAAATTATGTGGTTGCTTAACGGTAAAATGATAATAATTTGTGTTCTAAATTATGTGGTTGCTTAACGGTAAAATGATTTGTGTTCTCTAGACCCCTGGCCCCACAAAATTAAACTTTGAAGATCAATACTCAAATTGTTGTCTTTTGGCCAGCGCCTACCTTTTTTGAACGCCGAAAAGTTATGTATCTAGAATTTGGTATGCACCAACGTTTTGTGTGATAGAATCAGAGATTTGCATTATCTGTAGTATTCATTCTTCAGTTTATTCTCACATTCATGCCCATGATTTTATTTTAACCTTGAGGTGACTGGTTCATGAACCACAATGTAGAGAATGAATATTGGTATCTTTATTGTGTAGATGGCGACGTACAACAAGCCTATTTTACAGGACAAACCCTGCAGGACCAACCAGATATCGTGGCTCAAGTGTTCAGGTCCAACCTGAAGACGACGAAAGAGATGATGACGAAGAAGCATATCCCAGGTGTTCTGAAGGCGCACGTCCATGTGGTAGAGTTCTAGAAGAGGGGCCTCCCATGCTCAATTCATGTTAATGTAGTTGGACAACATTTCAGTTGTTTTCTTGATAATGATTAGTCTTTTAAAATATACATATCTGCATTTGAATGACTACTTGGCTATTTTTTCAATATACATAAATATATATGCGCACTTCACCGTATCCATCGCACAGACACCATCGCGGACGTCTCCTCCGCCTGCCCAGTCCTCCGGGAGCTCGGCCCTCATCGCAACAGCCGTCGAGGAAGAGCCCTCATCGCTGCAGCCTGACACCTTCTCTTTCTAATACGACAAGGAAGAGGAGGAGCTGGTGATCTAGGGTTTCGATGAGGAGGCGGCGGCCACCGAAGCTAGGGCGTCCCCGGCTCTGGCGGCCGTGGGAAGGGGCAGGACACGGGAGCCGGGAGGACGCAATTTCGATCAGCCTCAAAAAGGTGTCCAAGTTACTGCCCGTCGACCGACGCCTGGGGGCTTCATGTGATTTTTCTTCTGAGATTTTCAGTCCATGGATTTTACTACTCCGCTGCCGATTGCGTCCATAAAGAAATGACGTTTATTTCCGAGATTTTCGGGCTTACCTCTGCTGCCAGAGCATTTGCACTGAGTCTTGCTGTACTGCAATTTCCGATATTTGGTCTCTGATGTTCTGCTGCATCCTGCAGGTGTGCTAGAAGCCGGGGCACAAGGCAAGGTTCAAGGGTGCGGTGTACATCGATTGCTCCACGAGGAGCTTGCTTTTCCAAGTCTTGACATAATATCTGTAATCAATGTTTATTTGTTTGTTTGTTTGTGCATCTGTGATTTGGAAGGTATAAAAGCTCGATATAGTATAGTGATTTCAGTGCATGTACACATGGGTTTAGACTACCTGTTTTTTCCAGATAGTCCTCAGAAAATCTGCACTTATATTGAGCTAATTAAGTTGTCCGATGTTGATCGATGAACAACCACATATTATTTCCTCATGTTTTGGCACATATCTATACTTTTGAGTGCTTGCGCTTTCAAATATATCTCGTGTAGGGAACAATTTTGGATTTTGATTTAATTAATGGTGTCTTGCTAATTCTTTCAGGTGGATACACCATTTTAGACGGGGACAATTTTAAGTAGGAAGAGCTTCTTGAAGAGGATGAAATAATCCAGAGGTGCAGAGCACTTAACAATATACTAATTAATTTGTATTATTTTTCTTATTGAACGGCCTGCAGGGGATATCTAGAGTGACCGGGATATGTGGCGAGGCTACCGACAACAACACCTGGCATTAAGTTGAGGCCAGTGACATATGGCTGATATTACGTAAGTTTGTTTTCCAATCTTGGGTTCTTATGTTCAAATTCGTCTTCGTACAATCCCTTTCACTCGCATCCCGCTCCCGATAGGCCGATAGCCACTGACACATCTACTGATTGATGGTTTTGTGTGAAATTGTCACACCTGTATCTCAAGATCGGGTCGTTACAGAAAAGCTTTCGGTTCAGTGTTTACCTTCTTATTGTACCATTTGTGACTCATTTAAATTCACTTTATATTCCTTCCTCTTAGTCTTTTCAAATGGTTACCTTTAGCTAAAGTGCTATCTACATTCTGGAATTGATCACAAATGTGGGTTCAGTAAATTTAAATATTACTATGCATGACTCAAATTTTTTCGGAGGAAAGCTTCTTGTAGGTCGAAAATAATCCTAACTATTAGATACAAATATTTTTTACTGTGCTTTCTTGTCATGTGTGGCTCAGCTATGCGTCTTTTTTGCGGTGAAATGGCTCAGCTATGCTAATGCAATACCTATGCAAAAATACCATTAGGAAGATCTTCGTTGATTGCAGTTGATCAGTTTATTGATTAGTGGATTTTTTATTTGAGGAAATTATTAGGAATAGTATTTGTTAAACTGTGTCGATATCGGGTGGCTATGAAACTTTAAATCAGCTGTGTGAAGTGTGACTGTACTTGCGTACTCCCATTTCCCTAAAACAATGCCTCGCTACCGCCCATCCTCCCCTTACTATATGGTTCTCCTCTGGCTGGATTTATGAAGAATGGTGCTGCAAGATGCTAAATGTAATGCAGAGAATTGTCTATTGCACCATGGTTCATGCAAAGAATTGTCTATTGCAGAGAAATGTCTATTTTACCTACCCATTAGTCAAACCTAGCCATTTCTCCTGAAGTAAGCGATGGTTTATATGAGAGCTTGATTTTAAGTTTTAACATTTCGCATGCTGACAAAACGCACGTTTTCAGAAGTTTTTTTAGTCTTGCTTTTGAAATGATATAGCAGAAGATGTAATAAGGTTCATCACAGGAAATATTCATACCGAGCATACCTTAATAAGATGAGCCTATGCATTACTTTAAGCCATCAATGCTATTCAATGTGTAATCGATACAAAATATAAGAGTCTACCTCCCTAATACTGTTTTCTCCAGGACAGGTATGTCGCTCACTGAGCTATTTCTAGAAACACTCTTAAACTATTTACTTGTTGCACTTATAAAGGATGATAACATTATTGTTGTTGGGACTTTTACCAAGAGTAGTCTATACAAGGATGTACTCACGCCACGTCGTAGATATGTTACATAGCTTGAAAGAAGATATTGTTTGTAATTTGTGTTCATGTTTGGTAAATAGTTATGTATTTTATTTATGTAAAATATAATATAATATGTATAATAGTTTGATTCTCGTGTTTCCATTTTGTTCGTCGTCGCTCTTCAATAGGTATTTCGTTGCAACGCACAGGAACCTTACCAATCGTGAATTGAAACATAAAGTGATAAAGTGCTTTATGTTCGTTAATATTGATGTTGAATAACTAAAATACGTATTCCCGTAGCAGCGCACGGGCATTCAACTAGTATAGAGGATACATTTAAACATCGGTACACGTGTCTTGCAAGTTTGGTTGCTAAGAAGTTAAACATATATGTATGCTTTCTACCTAATATTGAAATTGTATCAATAGTAGTAAAGAACGGATAAACTACTTTATATATGATTTTATTATCTTACTAGCTAAATGCCCGTGCGTTGCTACGGGATATCGAGAAAATTATATGGATATACCCATGAAACAATTATCCTAAGATTACAAATTTAAAAATAATATTGACTTAAGAAGTTAAAAATAATACATAAATAATATGCTCTTTACTACACCTAGTAGAAAATCTTTATCTTTTGTTTAAATTGGAGACAATGCTTCATTTTTTTTGCTAATATTCCCCTTCCAAAACAGGTGACGACGACAATGAACTCTAGATAGGTTACAATCTGGTTGAAGTTTTGTAAGTACAAATGGGTTTAATAAATTACTTTTGTTCAATTAATTTATTTTTGCAAAAGGTTTGAACTTTAAGGTTTCAGCTTCTTTTGGTTACATATACAGATTTTATTTGTGCAGAACGAATTTGACATGATCAAGTTATTTAGGTTTTTCTAAATATGGCAGATTTAATTTAAACTAGAAAAAGGGGTCACCTTTTTGGCCGGGCTGGGACTCAAACTCACGCGAACGCCCTGGTAGTTTTGTAGGTAACTGCGGTTTACTGACGACACTGAAAACTTGGGCCGTTGGGCGTGGCGGATCAGATCGCCGGCGACGACCTCGAACGGGCGAGGCGAAGCACGAAGCGCTGCCCAGCTGCGCCCTATAGGTAGGGCACGTCCCCGGGCATGACGCGCTGCTCGAGCTTCTCCTCGAAGTCGCCACAGAACATGGCGCCGGCGACGAGCACCGAGATGGCGTTCACTATCGCACCGTCCGTCGTCTTCCCGCATGTCAGCGGCGCGGAGTACCTGTACCTCTGCGGGCTCGGCTCGGGCGGCGTTGAAACCTCCGTGCTCCTGGACTCCCCGAGGAGCTCGCCATCCGCCACCGCTAGCTAGGCACGGCGTTCGCCGACGCGCACCAACCCCGCCGCAGGTCGCCAGGTCCACATCAACCTCGACGATGAGCACGTTGTTCTCCTCCGCGTGTAGCAGCAGCCTCTCGCGTATCAAGCCGAGGCGGCGCCGCACGCGCTCTGGGACGTTTCCATGGCGGCTCTGCGCGTTCAGCTACGCGTCGCCATGGCGACGGCACTGTGGCGGGAGGTGGTGGCGGCCGACGGCGAGGGGAGCAGAGAAGCGGGAGGGAGAGGAGCGTGGCGGCGAGGTGGCGGCGTACACGAGGCCGACCGCGAGGGGAGCATGGTGCAACGAAATTGTTGTCCGTCCAGATCGATTCGCTTCGACGTTTCGAGACGCCAGGCAATGAAACAGGTGGGTTATATTGACCCGGCGTGGTGTGTATTCGATTTCGTATTGTTGTTGGACTCCAATCCGGATTTTTCTTTCTTTCTTTTTGAACAAACTCGATCCGGATTTCTATTGACTGGGCCTGTTATGACGAGCGAAAGGTTGCTCGATGGGCCATGACGATCGTTTTGTCTCGAGCGTGGCTTCGTGCGACGTACCAACGCACGACGAACTCTCAAAAAAAAAAACCAATGCACGACGTACCAACCAAAAACGAGCGAGGATCAAAGGTAAGATCCGTCGAGAGTTTGCACACGTCCGTCAGCATCAGTCCAGGAGAACTTCGTTGTCCAGAAATTAGTATCTACCGAGGTATAAGAGGTGAAGATCCCAACACATGGGAGAGTGTGAGAAAGAGAGAGTATATATGGGGAGAGGACAACTTAAAACCCTAAGATCAACTTATGTAGATGTTCACTCTGCCAAGATGAACTCTTTCTTTGTTCAAAGTCAAAGTCCACGTCAAGCCCTCCATTGAGGCGGCATGATTGTATTATTTAGTCTCTTCCCATGAAAGACTTTTTTCATAAAGAGGAAGTTACGTTTGTAGCAGTCCAAGAATAATCAACCTTCTGCCAATTGGTTCCCCATGAAAATCCTTGTTTTCAGCATAGATTGAACGTATGGCGATTGCTTACAAGACTGCTAAGCGGAGTCCTCTCCTTTTATAGGAGGAAGGTGGAGGGGAGACTTGGAGGAGGGGCAAGCCCCTCACCCATGTGCCATCGCCCTGGTGGGCCAAGTGGGCCGGCCTTGAGCAAGGCCAACTTCCCTAGCCGCCACCGTCTCCTTGGCCGCCGCCACGCCCACCCCCACTTTCCTTGGGTGGGGGGGGGGGGGAGCAAAGGGCATGGGCTGCACCCCCACATGGGTCTAACTCAACTGGTGTAGCTCATGTAACCTCTCGGATGTTTCTATAAGGTTCTAGACATTCTAAAATATTAATACGGGACCGTTTCTAGATGTTTCTTCATCGACCTTGATCCAATATGGACTCCGTTACACCGCCTCCCCACGTCTATAGATTATTTTCAGAGAGCAGCCACCGAAGTAACCGTTCCACGATGATCCAATCGGGAGTCCTATTCCGGTACTTTGCCAGAAGGGAGATACATTGTTGAAGGCTTCTTCATCGACCTTGATGCCTACATCACGATGCGTGAGTAGTTCCCCTTGGATTATGGATCCATATCAGTAGCTAGATGGCACTCCCTCACCCATGTTTTTCAATACAGAAGTCTCATGAGCTGTCCTACATGATTTAGATTCATCTGTTTAATAGTTGTTGTGTTTGTCGCGAGATGCTGAATTGTTTCTTTATGATAAAATTTGTGCATGTTGTATATTGATATATTTTGCTATCTTGATGCATTATTTTAGAGTCAGATATGCTCTCCGATCTATTTGTATGTTTTGGCCAAGTTATATGTTTAGATCTTCAGATATAGTGGTGTATGATAGTTGGTTCAACCTTGCATTATAGTCCAGTGATAGAAAAGGTCGAGACTTTGCATTGTGCTGGTGCGGCTAACGATAGAACAACTATGTCTATGTGCACATTTGGACGATGTTTGTAGTGCCTACATTATGTAATTTTGACTTAAGACAATACTCTGCTTCTTTGAACTTAATTCTTTAAAATGCAAGCATTGAAACAATCTCGAAGTGGAGTATCAGTTATAAATGGTGTTGGATAATGTTCTATATATGTTGAACTTAATGCCTATATGAATCATGCCATGAATAATCATAATCGTAAAAACAATAAATAACTTTAATTGACGTCTAATTGTAATTTGTTTACTCAACATTGCTATGGGTTTAAACGAATAGGATATTCAACACCGTATTTGATTCTGAAACCATTCTTAACAATTCATATCCGGTTTGAAGGAATCTGACGGATAAGGATATCCGGTTCCAAACTTGACATCCGGATACGGTATAGGATATGGTATGTCAAATAGCTCTGAATATGGATTATCCAAAAATTAACACTAGTACAGAACCGGGCCAAAAAACCCATCCGAAACGGAGAAACGGTCCGTGTCCCCGCCTCCGTGGCTGATGTGAAGGCCCTCATCGGCAACGGAGACCAAAAACCGTCACCGATGAGGTCAATTTTTGGCACGGTTTGTTTTGATCTCTGTTGCCGTAGTTCGGCATGATCAGTTACGGGCATCTTGGTCCAACCGTTTGCATTGAGATTTTTTCTTAAGCGTGGTATTTATTTAGCCTGCAATATATATTTCGCGCCGCATTTGATCTCACACAACACAAATACTAAAATGGTAACATATTTCATTCATATATCAGAATGTAACCTTTACATGTGCATCACAATTTCACCTTTACATTTGCATCACAAGATGTGACAAACATAAGAGTTAAACGATAACAGATTTCATCTATACTAAGCCTATCATGTCAAAGGATGAAAAGAACTAACGATTTATTCCATACATCCTTTTCCGCAATCCTCGCAGGTGTCACTCTATCAATCTCATCTTATCTCAGCTTTCTGAGAGAAGGATGTAGCTTTGGACCCTATACATTAGTAAATAAAGTTACAATTGTTAAGTACATATGCTAAGAAAAGAACACTACGAATTTAAGCAAAACTGAAATGATATCTTACCTATGTGTTGAGGTGGATCTTATTGATGAACCGGAGCAGCCAACACACGGCTTGTCAACAAGATATTGCCATGTCGGCAGCTTCATAGGATGCCTGACAACGATCATGCTTTCCATGGAGGCCACCACCGGCTCTGCCTTTTTTATGCGGTGTCACCGAAATATAATCTAATACGTCACCGATGTGACATTTCGGCGACACTGCGTAAAACACTCTTACTTAAAAAATTATTTTATGCAGTGTACCAAAACGTCACAATAGCGACGGTGGATATGTATGGTGGGGTTTGAAAGGGAACAACTTGATATCCCTAAATGTAAATAAGGATTTATGTTAGTTTTGACACTACTAGCTAGAACGAACAATTTAACACAATAATATGAAATACATATATTGTGTGTATTGACCTGTGTATATAATTGGAGGACATTATGGGAAAGTTAGCAAACACTACTATCCTGAGTAATGTTCGTTGTTTTTTTCTGTGTCTCCGACTTTTTTATGCAATGTCACCAAAATAGACTCATGTTTTCAAATTTGTAATTACTTAGTCACATGATTTAGGCAAGTTAGCTAAACTATAACCGGTTACAAGTGCACAATAGGCAAGTTAACTACACCAAGAAATGATCTAGATAGAACTACCGGATCTGAAGTGAACAACTATCAACAAGTTAGCTAAACTACAACCGGTGCAAGTGCACAATAGGCAAGTTAAATACATCATAACATGAACAAGTTAGCAGATGCACAATAGGCAAGTTAGCTGCATCAAAGAGTACACAATAGGCAAGATAGAACTATTGGATGTTGAATGAACTACTATCAACAAGTTAGCCAAACTAAACCGTTTGCAATTGCATAGTAGACAAGTTCCTACATCAAGAAATGATCTAGATAGAACTACCGGATATGAACTAAACTACTATCAACAAGTTAGCCAAACTACAACCGGTTGCAAGTGCATAGTAGGCAAGTTAACTACATCAAAAAATTATCTAGATCGAACTACTGGATGTGAACTGAGCTGCTCTAGCAGGCGCACAATGATACCTTCTTCTACTAGTACAGAACGACACATCGGAAACGGACCAAAACCCCATCGGCAACGGAGAAACGGTCTGTTTCCCCGCCCCGATACTGATGTGAAGAGCTCAATGGCAATGGAGTTGATAAACCATTGCCCCTAACATGGGCAACGGTTGTTATATTAGATCGTTACTGATATGTTTCACATTAGACACGGAGTTTTGCTAATCACCGTTTCTAATAAGGGTTACTAGAAAACAAAAAAACACACAGTGACGGGCTGTGGCGTCGACGGAGCCCCGCTCCATGCGACTAGACGGCCGCCCTGTCGTCACCGTAGTCCTGTACGCCCTGCTTTACAAAAGTTCATCGGTGCGCGTGGCTGAAGCTCTGCTCCTATGTCTTCACGGCCGCTAGATGAACATCGACTGTCTTCATCCTGCTGCACAAAATGTACTGCTCCTGGTGACGGCACCGTGTACGGAGCCCCGCTCCTAGGTCTTCACGGCAGCAGCATCGTCACCAAGCATCCACCAAGCCCTTGACACAACGAATATTCTTTGTTAAAAACAGCAAACAGAGCTAATAAACAGAGCCAATAAGCAGTAAACAGAGCAAAATACAGAGCTAACTAGAGGGAAATAACATAGCAAACTTTAGTGGGATAAGTAGCTAACAGAGCAAAATAAGTAGCTAACAGAGCAAATACATAGCTGAACATAGCTAACTAACAGAGCAAACCGAGCTAAATAAGTAGCTAACAGAGCAAATACATAGCTAACATAGCAAAATAAGTAGCTAACATAGCAAATACATAGCTGAACATAGCTAACTAACAGAGCAACCGATCTAAATAAGTAGCTAACAGAGCAAATACATATCTAACATAGCTAAATAACAGAGCAAACCAAGCTAAATAAGTACTCTAACAGAGCAAATACATAGTAAAAAGAGCGGTCATTTACCTTAGGCGAGGCGGGGTGGCTTTCCGTCGTGGATTGCGTCCCAGGCGCCGGAGCCTCTGTTAGAGAACACGTCAGAGGAGACCTCATCCTCCTCGAACACCGGAGCGTCCTCCCGCCGCCACCGCTGCCGCCGCCGCATCTGGCCCAGGGCCCTAACCAGGGAGAAGAGACCGGTGTATGGCCGCCCGGAGCTGCGTCTGGAACAACGCCTCCTCGATGGCTTCTATCGAGTGCTCGGCAGCGGAGATGCGGACATCTCTCTCCATCGCAGACGCCCGAATGACACCGTCGAAGCGCTCGCGCTCAAAGGCGGCACGAGAGAGGAGGAGACCAACCTCCAGATCTGAGTCCTCATCATCGGAGGAGGACGAGATCCGGGCGTCGGGGTCCGCCACCGCCGTGGATCCGTTGTGGCGCCGGTGGATCCAGTTGTCGTGGAGGTTCACCTCCGGTTGGCGCCTCGGAAGGTTGGCGGAGGAAGATGCTCTATCCTGAACTCCGTCGGTGTCGGAGGGGTTCGCCATCGATGGAGTGAAGTAGGTGGAGAGAGTGTGCGGCTAGGGTTAGGACCTGGGGAGAGTGAGAGTGAGATACACTGGAGTGGGTGATATTTATACGGGCACCGCTTAATGGGCCTTCACAGGGGAAACAGAGATTGCCAGAACTCTGTATCTGTTGTGGGCTTATCCGCAATGGAGCTGTTTTTCTCTCCGTTGCCCATATATGAGCAACGGAGCTGTTTTCCACCTCCGTTACCATTGTGTCGGGCCCATCGACCGACTAGCGCGCGCGCACACTCGCGGAAGCGCGCGGAACTCATTCTTCTTTCGCCTAACTCGTGTCGTTTCCATATAGGGGTATCAGATGTGTCGTTCTGACTAGTGTTCACGTCGCCGTTGGATCGATCTAGCAGATCCGGATGAGGTGGAGGCAGATGAAACGAAAGCAGCAAAGACCTCGCCGTGTCGGGGGAGATGGCGAAGACCTCACTGTGTCGGGGAGCCGACGAAGACCTCGCCATCTCGCGGGAGATGGCGAGACCTCGCTGTCTCGGGGGTGACGGCGACGTCGGTGATAGCCGTCGTCTCGGGGGAGACGGCGCCGCCACGTCGCCAATGATGGCCGCAACGCCAGGATCCGCCGCCATGAAAAGATCTAGCATACTGAGACAGTAAGGAAAAGAGTGAGTGTTAAGTTTTGCTCTGCACGCCCATATATATGTAGCAGCAGGTACAACATAGGAAACAGTTCTTTAATAAAGCCGTTTCCTTTGAGTTTCTTCCACTGAGGAGTGGATCCTTCGCGCCGACGCTTAATGACGTGTGATGGACGTTCGCTAGGAGACCCCAAGAGGAAGGTATGATGTAGTGTAGCAGAAGTTTTCACTTGATTCCAAAACCAAGGTTATCGAAACAGTAGGATTTGAAGAAGGTCTCGGAAAGGTGACAATGGCAATGGCGCCAGAAAGCTGTTGACGTGGACCTGCGCACACACGAAAAAACTACTTTGCCCCAATGAAATAGAGAAGGTGTCAATCTCTCCGGCTTGCTAAACACAAATGATTTAACGTATGATGGAAAATAATATCAGAGCAAAAATGACCAGCGAGCTAATGACTAGGAAAAACTATTAAAACGGTTGTAATCAATGTAGGAAAATAGGACCGGGGTCCAGAGTTCACTAGTGGTGTCTCTCCAAAAGATAAACATGTTGGGTAAACAAATTACAGCGGGTCAATTGACAAACATGGGCGCAACACAATACTATCATGACACAAAGTTTACCGTTTCATTTAATATGAGCATTAAATCAAAATACATAGACCGTTATCCAACTGCATCTATGACTAATAATCTACCCCGGGATCGCTATCCAGCATGTCTCCCGAAAGTATTAAGTTGCCAGCAACGGATAATTGCAATAAGCATGGTGCGTAATGTGAACAATGGTTACAACATATAGCAATAAACACCGCTGTTTTATCCCTAGTAGCAACAACACATCTCAAGTCTTAATAGTTTCTATCAATTGAGCTCAGACAATAGAGGCATCACTAGTACAGAACGACACATCGGAAACGGGCCAAAAACCCCTTCGGCAACAGAGAAAGGGTCCGTGTCCCCGCCTCTGTCACTGATGTGAAGCCTCACAATGGCAACGGAGGAGATAAACCGTTTCTGATGTATTTAACATTAGACACGGAGTTTTGCTAATAACCGTTTCTAATAAGGGTTATAGGAAAACAAAAAAAAACACGGTGACGGGCTGTGCCGTCGATGGAGCCCCGCTCCATGCGACTAGACGGTCGCCCGGTCGTCACCGTATTCCTGTACGCCCTGCTTTACAAAAGTTCATCAGTGCGCGTGGCTGGAGCTCTGCTCCTATGTCTTCACGGCCGCCAGATGAACATCTACTGTCTTTCCTGCTGCGCAAAATGTACTGCTCCTGGTGACGGCACCGTGTATGGAGCCCCGCTCCTAGGTCTTCACGGCAGCAGCATCGTCACCAAGCATCCACCAAGCTCTTGAAACAACGAATATTCTTTGTTAAAAACAGCAAACAAAGCTAATAAACAGAGCCAATAAGCAGTAAACAAAGCAAACCGAGCTAAATACATAGCTGAAGAGCTAACTAACAGAGCAAACCAAGCTAAATAAGTAGCTAACATAGCAAATACATAGCTGAACAGAGCTAACTAACAGAGCAACCCGAGCTAAATAAGTAGCTAACATAGCAAATATATAGCTGAACAGAGCTAACTAACAGAGCAAACCGAGCTAAATAAGTAGCTAACATAGCAAATACATAGCTAAACAAAGCAAACCGAGCTAAATAAGTAGCTAACATAGCAAATACTAGCTGAACAGAGCTAACTAACAGAGCAAACCGAGCTAAATAAGTAGCTAACATAGCAAATACATAGCTAAACAAAGCAAACCGAGCTAAATAAGTAGCTAACATAGCAAATACATAGCTGAACAGAGCTAACTAACAGAGCAAACTGAGCTAAATAAGTAGCTAACATAGCAAATACATAGCTAAACAAAGCAAACCGAGCTAAATAAGTAGCTAACATAGCAAATACATAGCTGAACAGAGCTAACTAACAGAGCAAACTGAGCTAAATAAGTAGCTAACATAGGAAATACATAGCTAAACAAAGCAAACCGAGCTAAATAAGTAGCTAACATAGCAAATACATAGCTGAATAGAGCTAACTAACAGAGCAAACTGAGCTAAATAAGTAGCTAACATAGCAAATACATAGCTAAACAAAGCAAACCGAGCTAAATAAGTAGCTAACATAGCAAATACATAGCTGAACAGAGCTAACTAACAGAGCAAACCGAGCTAAATAAGTAGCTAACAGAGCGGTCATTTACCTTAGGCGAGGCGGGGTCGCTTTCCGTCGCGGATTGCGTCCCAGGCGTCGGCGTCGGCGCCGGAGCCACTGCCTGAGGAGACGTCAGAGTAGACCTCATCCTGCTCGAACACCGGAGCGTCCTCCTCCTCCTCCTCCTCCTCATCCTCCTCCTCCTCCGTCGCCGCCACCGCTGCCGCCGCCGCATCTGGCCCAGGGCCCTGGCCAGGGAGAAGAGAGCGTTCTATGGCCGCCCGGAGCCGCGTCTGGAACAACGCCTCCTCGGCGGCTTCTATCGCGTGCTCGGCGGCGGAGATGCGGATAGCTCTCTGCATCGCAGACGCCCGAATGACACCCTCGGCGCGCTCGCGCTCAAGGAGGCGCGAGAGAGGAGGAGACCGACCTCCAGATCCTCGTCCTCATCGTCCGAGGAGGACGATGAGGACGAGATCCGGGCGTCGGTGGTCGCCGCCGCCGTGGATCCGGATGGGATTTGACGGCTCAGAATGAACTCGCGACCGCAGTCGCCGGGGATCTCGCCCCAGTTGTAGGGGAGATCCGGGCTGTGCCTCGGAGGGTGGGAGGAGGAAGATGCTCCATCCTGACTTCCGTCGGCGCCGGAGGGGTTCGCCATTGATGGGTGAAGTAGGAGGAGAGCGTGTGCGGCTAGGGTTAGGAACTGGGGAGAGTGAGACTGAGAGTGAGAGTGAGATACAGTACTGGAGTGGGAGATATTAATACCGGCACCGCTTAATGTGCCTTCACATGCGAAAATGAGATAGACCGATCTCAGTTTCTGATGTGGAAATATCAGCAACGGAGATATTCTTTCCTCCGTTGCCTATATATGAGCAAAGGAGATCTTTTCAGCCTTCGTTACCATTGTGTCGGGCCCATCGACGCGCGCACACTCGCGGAAGCGCGCGGAGCTCATTTTTCCGTCGCCTAACTCTTGCCGTTGCCATAGAGGGGTATCCGATGTGTCGTTCTGTACTAGTGCATGAACCCACTATCTAGCATAAATACTCCCTCGACTAACACAAGTAATTACTTCGGCCAAAGCATACACAAGCATCGGAGAGCATGCAAGATCATAAATAAAACATATCATAGATAAACTGAACAATAATGTCATGACTCCATAATTCATCGGATCCCCGCAAACACAACACATAGCATTACATATAGATGATCTTAATCATGTAAGGCAGCTCATAAGATCTAAAGAATGGAGTACAAGGAGAAGAGACAACCATGTAGCTACTGCCATGGACCCGTAGTCCCGTGGTGGACTACTCACGCATCACTCCGGAGGCAGGCATGGTGGTGTAGATGCCTCCGGTGATGATCTCCCCCTCCGGCAGGGTGCCAGGAAGAGCTTCGAAACCCTCCCGATCTAGGGTTGGCGACGGCGGCGACCTCAAACTTTTCTGGAAAATATGATCGGGTATCGAGGGTTTTCGGGACGAAGGCAATTTATAGGTGAAAGGGCAACTCGAGGAGGTCTCGGAGCCGCCCATGTTGGGCCCAGGCGCGGTCAAGGGTGGACCGCGCCTGGGGGTCGTCTGGCTCCTGTGGGGCCCCCATGCAGGTCTCCTTCTGGCGCAGTCTTTGTTTCTTCGTAAAAATAAATCATGTAAATTGGCAGCTTATTCCGAGAAAGTTTCCCGACTAGCTTTTCTGAAACAAAAAGACAGCAAAAACAGGGACTAGCTTTTAATAGGTTAGTTCCATAAAATGTGCCAAAATGATATAAAAACATTATAAAAGCATGTGGCAATGATATATAATAAGCATGGAACATACAAAAATTATAGATACGTTTGATACGTATCAGCATCCCCAAGCTTAATTCCTGCTCGTCCTCGAGTAGGTAAATGATAACAAAATAATTTTGGTAGTGACATGCTACCAACACGATTATTATCAAGTAATGTAAAGCATATGAACTGAATGAAGTGATCCAAGACAATGGTCTATAGTTGATATAAAGCAAATAATGATTAACCATGTGTAACATCTAAGCAAGAATTTTCATGGATAGTACTTTGGAGACATGAAAATTATAAGACTCGTCATGCTTGATAGTTCACAAAGCAATAAACTTTCGGCAAAGGTATTCAACCAACACAAAGGAAGATTTAAGTTTTCAGCAAGAGCTTCAACTTGTAACTTATTTATCTCATTATAATGTCAATATAAAGTTTTCACAGTTAAACATAAAGATAGCATGTAGTAGACTTGTACCTCAATTGATACTATGCGTTTTTGAGAGATAAAGATTGGAAAGGAAAACTGACTCAACATAAAAGTAAAAGAAAGGCCCTTCGCAGAGGGAAGCAGAGATTAATCGTGTGCTAGAGCTTTTTAGTTTTTGAAAGCATATAGAGACATAAAAAATATTTTTGAGAGGTGCATGCTATGGTCAACGAATGATAGTGAGCAATGCATTACTACATTTGCTAGACAGACTTATAAGAGCGGCTCCCATGAGGAACGTTATTTCTGCAGCAAGCAGATCATTCCTCTTTATCTCTTTGTTTACACATGCAGATGTTTGACTGAATTCACAGGAACAAAATGTGAGGAGAGTTTTTGGTGAAAGTTGTAATTTATCTTTTATGGGGCTGGGCACCCGTTGCCAGCTCTTTTTGCAAAATTAATGGACAAGTAGATGAAGCATACAAGTCCTGAAATAAGTCTGTCCAACAAATGCAATAAAGACCACCCACTACTTCCTCATGAGCTTAGTAGTGGCACAAAAAGGAGTAATAACATTTTGAATATTTAAAGGTAGCACACGAAAAATTTACTTGGAGTGGCTAGGAAATACCACATGTAGGTAGGTATGGTGGACACGAATGGCATGGATATTTGGCTCAAATTTTGGATGCACGAGAAGCATTCCCTCTCAGTACAGAGTTTTTAGGCTTAGCAAGGTGTCAAGCAAACACATATTAACAACCGAATACATGAATGACCAAAGATATCATTAAGCATAACCATTAGACTCACACTGTCTCCTTGTCAACCAAACATACTTTGCAAAAAGATATCTAGACTTTGAGAAATAACAATCAGAACAAGTATTAATAATTTTAAGCTTTACGGTATTTCTCCACTAATCCATTCTTAAGTAAATGATCCACAAGTTTAAGCATTCATCTAGTTTATATCTCAAAACAATTGACAAGTATCAAGTTACTCAAGACAATGCTATTTGAATTTCTTTTACCATTCCTACATGATAGTTCCCTTTCAAGCAAACACCAATCAATTTATTTGAAACAACTCTCTAAGCAAATATGCATGTAACACAAGAGAGTACAATAACCACAAGTAACTAATAGCTCTGAACAAGAGATACATGAAAAACAAGAGCTAGAAGCTAAGATAAAAAAGCTAAAACTCTACACATATAAGTGAAGAACATGAGTGTTTAATGAAAAAGCGGAGCGTGTCTCTCTCCCACACAAGAATGCAAGGATCCATTTATTGAAAATACCAGCAAACAAAACAAAACAAAACTGAAAGCAAAACATAAATGACGCTCCAAGAACAACACATATTATGTAAAGGAATAAAAATATAGTTTCATGGGATCGACCTGATTAATTGTCGATGAAGAAGGGATGCCTTGGGCATCCCCAAGCTTAGACGCTTGAGACTTCTTGAATATTTGGTGGAGGTCCAGGGGAGCCTCCCTTGAGCTTTAATCCCTTCTTGATCTTTTTCATCACCTCGTTCTCTCAACACTTGAAAACTTCCTTCACACAAAACTTATCACAAACTTATTAGAGGGGTTAGTACTCAAACAAAATAATCCACCTTCAGTTCTCACTTGACAAATTGCATAAACTTGTTTCTAAACATTAGCTACTGTCACAAAGATCTAAGTGATGTTCCGTGGATAGAAGAACTCCACTTTGCCCGTAAAAGATGCAATGCAAAAACTTAGACAGAATCTGTCAAAAACAGAACAGAACGCAAAGATGATTTTTTTGAGATACTAGGACACCTCGAATCAGAAAACTCAAAACTAACGAAAGGTAGAAAAACCCAGATGCTTGCTGTCAAAAATTTACAGCTCCAGATCACGTTCTGTGATTTTTTGGATTTTCGTACGGTGACGAACAAAATCTGTTTCTGGACAGCAAACTCAAAATTTTACTTTCCTCTCATTAGAGGCTATTCTTGGCACACAAAACGAAAATAAAAGGATACAAAGGAAGTGTTACCAAAGTAACAGCAACCTTGACTCAAAAAAAAAAAACAAACTGAAAGTAAAAACAATGGGTTGCCTCCCATAAGCGCTTTTTTTAACGCCTTTTAGCTAGGCACAATAGAAAAAGATCAAGTATTATCAATATTTCCAACATCCAAATCATTACTTGTCCTAACAAAGACAAAAGATGCTCATTCTTTTCTAGGGAAGTGTTCCATCCCTTTTTAAGTGGAAAATGAAATTTAATTTTCCTTCTTTCATATCAATGATAGCACCAACAGTTCTAAGAAAAGGTCTTCCCAACACAATAGGGCAAGAAAGTTTGCATTCAATATCCATGACAATAAAATCTACAGGGACATAATTACCATTAACCATAATAAGAACATCATCTATTTTTCCAAAGGCTTGTTCAAGGTAGAATCAAGATAATAAACATTCAAAGGACAATCTTCTAGTGGTTCCAAATCAAGAATATCATACAACTTTTTAGGCATAATGGAAATACTAGCACCAAGATCACACATAGCATTGCACTCAAAATCATTAACTTTTATCTTAATAGTAGGTTCCCAAGCATCTTCTAATTTCTAGGATAGAAAATTCACACTTGATCTTTTCTTCCCTAACTTAATCAAAGCATTTGTGATATGTTGGGTAAAAGCCATGTTCATTTTACTAGCATAGGATTTTTTGCAAGCTTTTGTAAAAACTTAATGACTTCAGTAAGGTTACAATTATCAAAATCAAGATCATTGTCATCAAAAATAACAGGAGCATCATCTCTAAAAGGATCATTATCATCAGGATTAATTTCAGCATTCTTTAGAGACAGTTTTAGCACTATTGGAGAGCTTTTGATTTTTAATAGGGCAATAGAAATCTTTCCTACTCCAATTTTTTTACCATTAGCATATTTAGGTACTGTAGGTGACTCATGAGCATTCGAAATTTTAATATCATCATCAGTAAAAATAGTGCAAACATTAGCAATCTTACTAGTTTCAGCAATTTCAGCTTCTTTCTCTTCTCTTTCCCACCTAGCATGTAATTCGGCCAACATCCTTATGTTGTTATCAATCTTAATTTGTATAGCATTTAAAGACTTATGTTCCTTGATGTCAATAGGTAAAACTTTTATTTTAAGTAACTCAACATCATGAACAAGATTATCAACTTGAACACTAAGGATATCCAATTTTCCTAGTTTTTCCTCAACACTTTTATTGAAAGCTTTTTGTGATGTAATAAAATCCTTAAGCATGCTTTCAAGATCAGAGGACACATTTTTATTGTTGTTGTAGGAATTACCATAAGAATTACCAAAAGAATTACTACCACTTGGAGGATATGGCTTATAATTATTATTACCAAAGTTGTTCCTATAAGCATTATTGTTGAAATTATTTCTAATGAAATTCACATCAACTTGTTCTTCTTGAGCAACCAAAGAAGCTAGAGGAACATTATTAGGATCAATAGGAACTTGATTACCAGAAAGCATAGACATAATAGCATCCACTTTATCACTCAAAGAGGAGATCTCCTCAACAGAATTTACCTTCTTACCAGTTGGAGCTCTTTCAGTGTGCCATTGGGAATAATTTGCCATCATATCATCTAGGAGCTTTGTTGCTGCACCTAATTTGGTGGACATGAAGGTACCTCCAGCAGCGAATCCAATAAATTCCTTGAGGAAAATTTAAGCCTGCATAGAAAGTTTGGATAATCATCCAAGTAGTCAGTCCATGAGTGGGACAATTTTTAACCATATATTTCATTCTTTCCCAAGCTTGAGCAACATGTTCATTATCATATTGTTTAAAATTCATGATGCCACTTCTTAGTGATATAATTTTAGCAGGTGGGTAGTATTTCCCAATGAAAGCATCTTTGCATTTAGTCCAAAATCTATGCTATTCTAGGCAAAGATAATAACCATTCTTTAGCTCTTCCTCTCAAGGAGAAAGGGAATAGTTTCAGTTTTATAATGTCACCATCTACCTCTTTGTACTTTTGCATGTCACATAATTCAACAAAATTATTCAGTGAGAGGCAGCATCATCAGAACTAGCACCAGAAAATTGCTCCTTCATAACTAGATTTAAAAGGGCAGGTTTAATTTCATAAAACTCTGCTGTAGAAGCAGGTGGAGCAATAGGAGTGCATATAAAATCATTGTTGTTTGTGCTAGTGAAGTCACACAACTTAGTGTTCTCCTCTGAACCCATTTTAGCAAAATAACAAGATACTAAGCAAAACCGAAATAAAATTATGCTGGAATTTTTTTTTTTTGTTTTTTAATTTTAAAGCAAACGAAAAGCAAAACAAGACTAACAAAAAATATACTAAGCAAGACAATAACAAAATATAGTGTAAGGATGTGCGAAACTCCCTCGCTGAAGCTTCCAAATCCCCGGCAACGGCGCCAGAAAACTGCTTGATGACGTGTGATGGACGTTCGCTGGGAGACCCCAAGAGGAAGGTATGATGTAGCGTAGCAACAGTTTTCCCTTGATTGCAAAACCAAGGTTATCGAAACAGTAGGATTTGGAGAAGGCTTCGGAAAGGTGACAATGGCAATGGCGCCAGAAAGTTGTTAACGTGGACCTGCGCACACACGAACAAACTACTTTGCCCAACGAAACAGAGAGGGTGTCAATCTCTCCGGCTTGCTGAACACAAAGGATTAAACGTATGATGGAAAATAATATGAGAGCAAAAATGACAAGCGATCAAATGACTAGGAAAAGCTATTAAAACGGTTGTAAGCAATGTAGGAAAATAGGACCGGGGTCCACAGTTCACTAGTGGTGTCTCTCCAAAAGATAAACGTGTTGGGTATTTTTTTTACAGCGGGTCAATTGACAAACATGGGCGTAACACAATACTTTCAGACACAAAGTAGACCATTTCATTTAATATGGGCATTACGTCAAAATACATAGACCGTTATCCAACTGCATCTATGACTAATAATCCACCCCGGGATCGCTATCCAGCATGTCTCCCAAAAGTATTAAGTTGCAAGCAACAGATAATTGCAATAATCATGGTGCGTAAGGTAAATAAAGGTTACAACATATAGCAATAAACACCGCTGTTTTATCCCTAGTAGCAACGGCATATCTCAAGTCTTAATCGTTTCTGTCAATCGAGCTCAGACAAGAGAGGCATGAACCCACTATTTAGCATAAATACTCCCTCTACTGACACAAGTAATTACTTCGGCCAAAGCATACACAAGCATCGGAGAGCATGCAAGATCATAAATAAAACATATCATAGATAAACTGAACAATAATATCATGACTCCATAATTCATCGGATCCCCGCAAATACAACACATAGCATTACATAAAGATGATCTTAATCATGTAAGGCAGCTCATAAGATCAAAACAATGGAGTACAAAGAGAAGAGACAACTATCTAGCTACTGCCATGGACCCGTAGTCCCGTGGTGGACTACTTACGCATCACTCTGGAGGCAGGCATGGTGGTGTAGATGCCTCCGGTATGATTTCCCTCTCCGGCAGGGTGTCGGGAAGAGCTTCAGAACCCTCCCGATCTAGGGTTGGCGACGGCGGCGGCCTCCAAATTTTTTTGGAAAATATGATAGGGTATCGAGGGTTTCCGGGACGAAGGGAATTTATAGGCGAAAGGGCAACTGGAGGAGGTCTCGGAGCCGCCCAGGTGGGCCCCAGGCACGGTCAAGGGTGGACCGCGCCTGGGGGTCATTTGGCTCCTGTGGGGCCCCTCTGTAGGTCTCCTTCTGGCGCAGTCTTTGTTTCTTCGTAAAAATAAATCATGTAAATTGGCAGCTTATTCCGAGAAAGTTTCCCGACTAGCTTTTCTGAAACAAAACGACAGCAAAAACAGGAACTGACACTGGGCATCTTGTTAATAGGTTAGTTCCATAAAATGTGCCAAAATGATATAAAACAGTATAAAAGCATGTGGCAATGATATATAATAAGCATGGAACATACAAAAATTATAGATACGTTCGAGACGTATCAAAGCTTTGGAATTTCTTCTACGCTCTGGAATAATATTTTCCCTAATCTCTACTATATGGAGAATTGATACATTAAGGATGAACCACTAGGATACTTATATTAATATTAGTGATTACTACATTACATACGAAGTACATATTAATAATAATAAAGTAAATTACATACGGAGAAATTATAGAACTACTACTAGCTAGCTACTTTGTTTTTCTTGCGCCCTGCTTCCGCGAAATTCTCCTCTTTCTCACGGCCTCGCTTGTTGGGGGCCATCGAAGGCGGTGGCGGCGGCAGCATATCGGAGGCGGTGGCGACGGCTTTCTTCTCCTTCACCAGGGTTCCCTTCTTCGGGACCGGTGCCTCCGCCTCGTCCTCGTCCTCCTCCTCCTCCTTCTCCTTCTCCTCTTCGATTGACTCCTCGGAATCAACCTTCGGTGGGCCCAGCATCCTGGTGGGATCATGGAAGTTGGCGAGTTCTTCGTCGTCGCTCGTCACCAGCGACGATCCTTCAACAGACTCGTCGTTGACGGGGGGACTGTCGGGCAGCGACGGAGAGAGAGAGAGAGAGCAGATTATGTGACGTCTTGAGCTAGCAGGGATTGAGGTTTTTAAGGAGTAGTGGGCGGTGCCACTACGCCATATCGAATTCCAAGAAGATGGAATGTGTCCACATTGCGAACGGACACAGAAAACTGTCCGTTGCCATAGAACCACATATCGGAAACGGAGCCAGAATTATGACCGTTGCCAATAATATGGGTGACGGAGTTAATACTTTCTCCGTTACCCATGTTGACGGGCCAGCCGCGGCCCAGGTCAGGCTTGTACGCACCGGCCGCGCGGAAAGCTCGATTTTCCGTCACCTAACTCGTCCCGTTTCCATAGAGGGGTATCCGATGTGTCGTTATGTACTAGTGTAAATAGGATAACCCCATGGTTTTAATCCGAATAATCCGATTTTCTACCGAAATGTCTAACTAATAGAGAATAATTTGTCTTAGTGAGTTGCCGAGTTCATCCATTCAATAAAAACTCACTTACATATTCATTATACAAACTATGGAGTGTATTTTCTTAGGCTACTAGGTTACCGAACAATTATTTTATGTTGTATGGTTAGACATTTACTTATGCATGTAACAATCCGATTAATTTATTTCCGCCCCGTAGTCCGCTCCGTTTCCCTCATGAACCCCACGACCAAAAATATCCGCCTCCGAATCCACAACCGATAATTATCCGCTCCGCTCCGAATCCGATGAAAAAATGTGGTAAAAGATATGGTATAGACAAAATCCGATCCGGTCCGTTTACAACCCTAAACATCGCTATGCTTATTTGAAGAGATGTCTCTATTGAACCTATTTCCCCATTTCATCTTTTAATATTGTTTACATCCTCATTTTTGGTTGTGTTCCCATCATCTACGTAATGGTCTGTTATTTTAGTTTCATTCCTCACTTCCAATCATACCATATGTTGAATACTTATAAATAGGAGAACCGTAAGTTTGACAACTTCTCTGAAACGTTAGGGACAAGCTGTGTTGTTTGTGTTCATGTACTGTTAATTTGGTTGACGTTTTGATAATTCTTACTGTTCCGAGAAACTTTGGTTCTCAATTGAGGAAAATACTTGTTGTTGGGCTACATCATCCCTTCCACTGGGCTGTTCCCAACAATTTCAACGCATGTAGAAGGGGTGATAATAAGTTTGTGTACGTGAAGTTGATTCCACCCTATACGGATCCCCTCTTAATAGTATGGATTTTATAACTCAGTATAATGGAAAGGCAGGAGATCAATCCTTGCACTTCATCTTGTGCCATCAATGAATATACCTATATCATTCAAGCACACAATTAGTCCATAAAAATCGTTGACATCTACATCAAAACCATTTATGTGTGTGTGTGTGGGGGGGGATGCCCTTTCACTATGTCTCACTCGTTCGCAACCCGGTTACTAGAAATATTGTATCACTCGAGTAAGTGTTCAACGTCCAACAACGCGATTGTCAATCACACCCTTTACTTACTTACATCGTTTTCCCCCACTCTTCATTTTTTTTACGATAAAACATTCCTATGACTCCGGTGCGAGAAACCCTCTGTCTATCTCCCAAAGGCAGGATTCAATGGCGTGTCGATTTTCATGGTCAAGGTGGAAGCAAGCACGAGGAATTAGAGATGGTGGATGGCGGCAAAGGTGGGGCCGATCCTACCTCACTAGTTTGATTTTGTGATGTCTTTGGAGACATTTTCTCCTTGTGAAAGCTCATGATCGAAGTTGTTGGCTCGAAGCTTTGGTTTTGGGTGATATCGCTAAGTCTGGCCTTTGTTGGCTAGAACAACAAGACCATTGTATGAGAGACAATCCTTTGTTGGAGGCGTTGTCGTAGAGTATGACACTCCTATTGGTTTAAACGCCGTTGCGCTAGGTGGATCTTGGTCCCCAATGATGAATTATGGCGCATAACGGAGAAACAAATTGTAGCGAGGACGATGTCGAGTTTGGATACATACCCTCATTATGACATTTTTATTTTGTTAATGCTCTTTCGTAAGCCCATTTTACACAACATATTTTGCAAATGATTATTGTCGTGTGCTTTCGATGATACGGAGGCCGGGCTACCCGGGGAAAGAAAATAAAAAGGATGGAGATCGAGCACATGTCGGTCGCCAGGCAAAACAATAATGCACCGGTCCAACAGTTTACCAACTCACACAAAGAGTACGCTGCATGGCCGGCTGCTCCCTGTGGTAACGCTGATCGATAAGATACGGACGCTCGCTTTATGAAATGTCGAAGGCATTTGCGCCTGTCCCCTGTTTGTGCATGCGAGCAGTGCATACATCGGTGCAAGCCCATGTTCCTCGCTAGCAGTGTTGGACGAGCCACATGCCGTGTCCCTGGAACCGATCTGCCTATCTCTCTCTTTCCCTGTTGTGTTGGTGGTTAGCTCCAGCAGAATAGGTTTATCATCTCTTTCTCCGCTCCCCTCTCCTCTCCTCCTTGAGAGTCGTCTCTTGCTCCCAAGCCTCGGCCCCGGCTCGCTCTCCTCTCCTCTCCGGCGGTGCTGCCGGCCGGCGTGGAGGAGGATGCGCAGCGCGGGATGTACATACTAGGGATAGCTTTAGATTTAGGTTTCTAGCTTTCGCTTGTGGAGTTTTCGTGGTGTATACCCGCTGCTTCTTCCTTTTCGGCTGGATTCCGGCGACCCCCGACGACGCTGGAGCCGGGCCTCTCCTCTTCTGCAGATCTAGTCCATGGTGGACTCCCTGCAGGGTTGGGGACGGCCAATGCCGTTTCAATAATCTCGCCGGCTTATCTCACTACCTTGCAGATCGAGGGACGCGGCGATTTCTTCTCCCTCTGGCCAGCCGTGGAGGCGAGGGGAGGGGAAGGAGTTGTTGGTCTGCCCCAACTTCGGCGAGGTGGATCTTGACGGCGTGTGCTCCGGCGTCGTTGTGGAGCGAAGGAGATGGAATAGGAGCTTTTCTTCTGCTGTTCCTTGGTGTTTGCTTGCGGGCTTGCAGGCTGGCCTTGGCTGGCGACTGTGGCCTGATCGCCGGACCGAATCGGGGCGTCGCCCCCGCCGATGGAGACAGCTCTGCTCCCAGATCCCGTCGTTCGCGGCGGGTGGCTACTGCGGCGATTTCAACGAGGTCGTTTCCTCTACAGGTTCGTTCCGGCGACACAGCTGTGGCTTCGGTCGTCTTCGCCTTCCTCTCCGGTGGTGCGATGGCGGCAGGTCTAGCGGCGGCGGATTTGTCTGTGCAGAGAAGATCCCAGGGTCGTGGATGTAATTTTCTTTGTTTCAGGGTCTTTTCTGTAAAGTTGGGAACAACTGTGCTGCTTCTAGATACCTCTTGTATTTTCGAGTTTCCTGGTTAATATATCCTGGAAGTAGTTTCAAAAAAAAAAAAAGGTTTATCAGAGATGTTTTTGTGAGGCATTAGAGATATCACCGTGGAATTATGAGTGTGAGCACAGTGAGTCCTGCTGATGCTGGGTGTGCGTGGCATGCGTTGTCTTTTCCATTAATTAAGAAGAAGATGCCCAATTTATTTGCGAGAGAAACCGGACGAAAACCATACAACGAACACCAACACCACAAGTCAGAACCCACACAACATCGAGAATCAAGCTCAAAACACCACTCCGCAACAAGTGCAGTATTTGGCGCTTGGTCACGCTGATAGTGTGCTCTCAGGCTGCAGTTTCCAGGACGCAAGCTGGCGAAGACCACACGGAAATTGCTCCCCATCATTTGCAAATAATGCTAACCGTTCGATGATTTTGATTAGGACAAGAAAGACTTGTCCTGGGCGAGCAAAAACGACAGAGGGCGACTGTGAGAACACGTACATCTGTGCAGTGCACTGTTTCGCTGGCTATAGGGGTCACGGCGATCGGTAGACTGTACGCATACAGCGGGCATAACGCCACGGAAAGAAAGAAACAAATGCACGGTGACGCGTATGAAACGTTAAACCTAACTTAATCCTGCCAGGCCATATCCAATTTCTTACGAGATTGTGTCTAAATCAGCACCTGCGCAATGAATTACAGGGCATATAGCGAACTAAAATCACCAGGGAAAGAATACCTGGACTGATGAAATTGAGTACACGTTTTGATATATATAAACCAGACAATGGAACTGAGAAAATCATACTATGAGCAGTAGCACAAAAATATACCAGGCCAGCTGGTAGTTCCGCTTGAAAAAAAAAACAGTGGAACCGAGACAATCATACGATGAACAGTAGCACTAAAAAATGCGCAACAAACCAAGATCACCACCCTATCTTGGCCGACGTCGTTAGGTCTCCCTCTGGGTTAAACTAACCAAATTAACCAATACAAGTTGCAAATAGCTGAGACACCGTTCAATGTGAGTGCCACGCAATTCATGGCCTGTGAGACCTATGCTTACAGCTCAGTCTACAGGTTAGAACCTAGTCCTCGGCACATGGCCAAGTGAAGGCTCTCACCTATATATAGGCCCCCTGGTGCTGCGTCTTCAGAGCACAAGTGAGTGACAGAGCAACTTGGGGAGGCGAAGAGGAGGAAGAGAGAGATGAGAAGGAAGGCCATGTTCACGGTGGGGAAGACCAAGGGAGTGGTGGCATCGCTGATGCACAGGAGGCCCTTCCAGCACATGGTGCTGAGGAGGCTGAGGGAGCTCAAGAAGATAGTTCCCCATGCCCGCGACGCCGACGTCGACATCCTGCTCCAGCGGACCGCCGAGTACATCTGCGTGCTCGAGCTCAAGGTGGCCGCCTTGCGGAGGCTCTCCGTCATCTACGGTGCGTGACAGGATGTCGACGCACCACCGTCTCAGCACGGTCCACTGCAATGCTCATGGTTAGAGGTCTTGAGCTCAGAAGTGGTTGCAATTGTACATTTCATGGTAGGGAAGAACATTTTCTTGCCTGCTCATCTCTTGTACCCCCAGACCCCAGTACTACTAGCAGTATGTTTGTGAGTTGTGACTCCTATGTGCGGTTACACATAGGAGCTTTCTTGGCAGGAGAAGCCAGTCGTTGTTACTGACAAAGCAATGGCTGGTGTTGGCTATAAGAGCAATGATATAAGCTTGCTCTCTGCATCGCGCGTATTGATTTGTTGCTTATTCAGTTTTCCTTTTCAATATTTCCTGGATGAAAGAAATTATTGCGCAAATAATGCACTCTCTACATAGACAGCATTATGAATATTTTTTGTCAACGGTAAATATGTATTTAAAATCCTCAGAATGAACACCACAGATGTTGTGCTCAAGACCATACCTCCAAGACACTGCAATCACAAGAAAATCCCGGCTCAGTAACTTGTTATGAGCTCTTGAACAAACTCATACTGTAGGAAGATTCTTCGACATACTGTATTGAGTTTATCTTGGATAACAGCATATAGTTACACTGCGCAAAATAAAAATAAAAGAAAAAATTAAATAAAGATCTGTCAGAAGCGAACAGAAAATATTTCAGTCAAGGCCCATTGCTTCAAGTACAACTGCGGGATTCTTTTCTAACCATGTAAGTGCTAATACGTCACATCAACATATGCTCCAGTGATTATGACAGAAGCAACACTCAGGGTAGATCTTACCTTAGTACAGTCCCATTTGCGAGGCGTCCAAGAATCAAAATGTTCGCCACTATTTCCAAGCCGTTCAGTTATCAGCAAGGAAATAGGCCTTGGCTGGTCTCTCTCTAGATCATCAATAACCACTGTCCACTTGGTACTTTAAAGTCTAACTCCTCACGTGAACCCTTAAAAACCAGGTGTCTGACAGCAACCCGCAACAGAACTGCAATAATGCTGAATTAACTTTGATGGTGGTGGATACACCATGACAAGTAAAAGGATGATTAGGGGAGTCCAGTAGCTTACTACATCAAATATATCAAGTCTATTTGTAGAATACAGTCTACATTACATCTTAACTTCGTATTCTAATATTCGCATACCATCATGCCCCGAACAGAACTGCGCAGACGTAACATCTGCTGCTGAAGTACATCTTTGTTAGCAACAGTCTTAATATGACATTTTGTTGAGGTTACACAATGGGAGTAGCAAGAGCACAAGACAACATAACCAGAACTTCTACTGAACTGAAACATTGAAATACTCCAACACATGCCAAGGAGTGGTTTTACAATTTTCTAAATGAAGTAACACATCTGACATCTTTGACATCAGACATGATAAATACTATAGGTTCTTTGCAGTTTGATAGTATAGTCTGTTCCAGTGCCCCAGTTGTCACTGAACCACACTCGACTAAAATAGAGAACATGAGAATAAACTACATGTTGTAACCTGCTAGTATTTTCTTTTTGCCACTCAAAACATACTGTACCGGCATCAGATATCTATGTCCAAGCAAATAAGGCATGCCTCCAGTCCTAGTAACAATACTTTCCTGATATGCCCACATGTACAATAACTACCCCATAAAGTACAACACTTTCAATGATCGTTCTACTGTAATAAAAAGTCTGAGATAGGATGAGAAAAACCAATATCAAAGCAAAAGGAGGAACAATACTGACCAGATGATGTGAAGCAAGCATATGCATATGCCATGGCACCATGATCTTGTATGATATTACCATATATCCATCTTATGCTTTGTCACAAGAAGCTTGACTCAGCCAATACTTGACTTGATGTACACTAAGCTCCGAGGTGAATATGTCTCTTCAATATGCTGCAGTGCTTCTGTGGCTTGGCATCACTTCTACTCAGCCCACTTTCTTTTGGCGTGTACGGGAATAAATCAGCTAAGCTGGCCCCTCGCGCGCGCAAAAAATAAACTAAGCTGGCCCCGGTAGTAAGATTCCCTATTTACAGTCATAACCATGCCAAAACAATTCTCAGCTAATTAACAAAAAAAAACTCTGCTACTGGCATAATAGTTCTACTGAGCTACAAGCCTGACATATTGCATGTGTGATGCCAGGGTCTTCAACTATTCTGCAGAATCTCAGATGCCAGACACTAGATTTACATCACTCACTTGTTGGCATTATATAGCTTCTGATGTGCGGCACAACCCAATACAATCATTTCACACAAGCATCTCATATTTCCCTTTCTATCTTCCATTAGCTAAAAACCACAGATCACCACACGTGGTCACAGATCAATGAATGTGCCTTTATCAAATCTGTAACAGGAATGTAATTATGCAAAGCATAAAACAAGGGCAACCGCCACATTTCTTCTTCCTCTGTAAGGTTCAAAGCTCCTTTTCAAAAAGGCGAAAAATCATGGTGTAGGGGCACTCTAGCTCCACCATTCTAAAACTAATACGTACTTAATTATTTAAACAACTGAAATGCCTGACCCAGCTCTTGGACCTGTATTGACAAAACTTTCAGGAAGTGCCCTGCAAATGAGGTACAGCTAGATGTATATAATGTCAAGGTCCCCTGTACCTTAATGGTACAACTCCAGGGAGCTGACTTTATTGAAACACATGGAGCCCATCCATGTGTGAGCATGTGTCTCTGATACTGCAATTTGGACTGTCCATCATAGACATGTATCAGCTGAAGTGGCAGCTATAAACACACCAACAGCAGCGACAAACACATCTCACCAAGCCACTGATGGTTAAACTGTGGCACAAGCCAAATCTTACAGCCTCAGGTTCTTTAGATAAATCAAAAGATATAGCACCATGTTCATTAATTCTGCATAAGTGTGGGAATAACACCGGCATGGAATAGAGAGCCAAGGTCATACAGTTTCACATCATAGTATATTTTTGGAAAAAGCAACAGTTTTTTTCCTCTTTTTATTTCTTGAGGGAGGAAAGGTCAGTAGCTTGATTAAATTTACTGAAAACACCGCGAAGCGGTTGTCCAAGCTGGGGATTTCAACTAAAAGGAAAGCTGGTTAAGTCACATGGGATTGACTAACTTGAAAAGCAGTGTAGAATCAAACTCAGACTAAGATGAGTAGTTTTTGTAATCCATGAATTTTGAATATCCTCGTTTTAGTTAAACTTGGGCTTGGCTATAAAATTACACTGTTAGCACAGCTAATGGTACGGACACACAAAAGCACGATACATTGTATTTCAGCATAATGTTCGGTCATATTTTGAAGGAGATACATATAGCTAAAATGAATTGGGTACTTGACTGGGACATGTATCACCTTTTAAACTATTCACTCAGCAACATAAATACCATGAAGCTACATGCGTTATTCAACATTCTTGTGTTTACAAGCAAAAATATGCATGCTTAAATCCATTTGTGGGTGTGTGGGGGGGGGGGGGGGGGGTGTTACAAATAATTCACATACAAAGTTAATCTGCGGAGTCAGCATATAAAGTAATGAGCTGGCTTACCACAAAAAGAAAGAAAAATAATGAGAAGCTGCTCCCAACCTAAACCTGTAATTCTGCCATGCTGCCTTGTTATGGAAAGAGTATTACAACTTACAGGTCAAACCATTCAAAAGAAAGTAAGCAGAAGAGTGTGTTTGTGACTCAAACACTACAATAACAATTTTTACTCCAAATAATTCCGGGTTCATCCAACTTTTTTGTGACACTTCATGCAAACCTTTCAATGTACAGACACTCATTCAATCAAATTGAAACCGAGAAATTATTATTATTATGTAGGTACGATTCTACAGTAAGAACAGACATTTCACCATTTGCAAGACTATTCAAATGACTCTATAAGACATCTGCATGCGTTTAGTCTGTCTAATTTTTCACTATAACTGATGAAATAATACATATAGCATACTTTACACTATAATCAGAATCACTGTATTTTCTAGATCACACAAGGAAAAATGTCAAGCATGAGTCATGGGCATGAGAAGTACCTCTCAACTGAATAATGTTCAGCAAAATTGGTGGTCATATATCAACAATGCTTAATAGGACAAGATCTCATTATTGTCTCTGCATGCCCCCACGAGTGCATGATCCGTACGGACTAGCCACATTAGACCCAGACATATATCACATGGGAAGAGCAATAATGAAATAGTTTCAAGAATCAGACTATGCACTTTTCATGCTGCCAACTGAACTAGGTTATGTGCTTTTCATTCTACCAACAACCACTAGAAAGCAATGTAACAAGCTCACGAAAAAAGCATTACTAGATCCAAACAATGATGGGACACATGTAGGACTGGCTCCTGCCAGCGGATCATACAATTTACAAATATCTCTTGATGACGCATGGAGAAAAGGAGAAGTAAAGGCCATTTCATATTCTCAAGTGATGAGCTCAGTTTGGGCATATAAAAAAAGGAAACACATTACACTATCGCCAAAGGATGCAAAGCTGCAAACACAGCGAGAAGTATAACTTAAGAACCCCTGCCGTATGAACTGCATACAAAATCATGGATCAGATACGGCCTTATGAACTGTATACAAAAATCATGTCGTATAGATAATATTCTGCCATATATTCCATAATTCAGAGGCTTCACTCAAAGAAATTCAGTAAGCTTCCTCTGTTCTTGCTGTTCCTTTTTGGAGCAATAGCAACAAGAGCTCTTCCACTCCCTTCGCATAAACAAGTTAACAAGGGAAACCAGACAAAAAACTGATCCCTTCCTCATTCTACGATAAACGAATATATTTCTTCTCGATCGTAACAGGGCATATTAGATCAGAACAATTCTTGCACTTAATTTGCACCCCTTGGGCAAAATCTATGAAGTAGAATGTACAATATACTCAGTCGATCCAAATCCCTAAGCTCCTAAGCAACCACGCATATAAAGTACGCTTCGCGCCAGTTGCTAGTTCACAACGGCCAGCACAAGCTGCAGTGTGGAGGACGCACGGAGGAGTACGAACCTACGGGAATGCGGAGGTCGGCGGGGAATCGCCGCAGCCGCACGGGCAGGAAGCGGCGGCGAGGCCCGCCGTCAGCCGCGACGGCCGCCGCTGCTGGTGGAGGTGGAGGCCGGAGAGTTTCGGTATAGGCGAGGTGGGCGACGGCCCATGGTTTGGTTTTGGACTCCAGCCTCCCTCTATGTGCACGTCTAACCGGGCCGGATCAATGACTTGTTAGTACTTGAGATGCGTTAAACCTAAAAATCAGTAATTTAAAACCCGATAAAATCGACGTGCAATGTGACAGCTCATTTACGATATAATCATCCCTGGTTTCTATTCAACGCGAGTTGTTTTCTCCATGTCTTGATACACGGTTATTTACTTTTTTGTTTGTCTTCTCACCACCTTTTTCTGCTGTTTTGCCGCTTCCCTCCTCCCCGACACTCATTTATAAATACATCAAGTGTCCCGTCTGTCGCCACAAATTCATTGTCCATGATGAGAATCGATACTAGCATGTGAACCGAGCACATCGGGCTCGGGCGCACCGTGGGCGGTGGGCACACCTAGGGGTAGGGTACCTATTGGAAATATGCATAGACAGTAATAAAGTTGTTATTATTGTATTTCCATATTAATGAATAAGTTTCTATTCTATACTTTTAAGTGTAATAGTTTCTGAATATGAAAATAAGAGGAAAATCTTGTTACATGTGTGGAATAATAAACACCAAACAAGATCCCTAGCTAGTTAGGCCTCTGGATTAGCTCATGTATTACCTATAGTCATATTTTCCTGATCATAGGCATATGTAAACTATCACGAGAACACCGATCCTACATGAGTGCACATTGATAGGGAAATTGTGGTGTTAGATATGTTTGTTGATATACTGTGAGATACGTCATCAATGAGTTGTCAGTATTAACTCGCCGTATGTGTTCACGTTTACTGGTTAATTTTAGACCATCAAAGGATTTTAGTTCAGAATACCGAAAGGTTACTTTGGGGACACCAAATGTTACTCGAATAAGTTCAAAGACTTCATCAGGAACAATAAACATATTTCCTTTTTAGGGACACAATGAGTAGGGTTAACCTATTTACCATCAACATAGAATATGCAATGACAACTTCGAACAATTTAATTATCTCTTTTCTCACCACTTTTTCTTCATTTTTTGTGTCAAGACAACGTTGACGATCAACAATAGTTTTGCATCTTCTTCCAAATGACTTTTATGCATACATAGAGTTGTACTTACACCTTTGAAACCATCAAGAGTATCCAATATATGGCCAATGGACTGTGAGAGTAGCAAGTAGTTTTTCTTCTTGACTAGCTGAAAGGTTTCATTGTAATGCTGCACGATAATTTTATAGGTGGTTTAAAAGCAACAAGAAATTTAATTACAAGTAAATAAAAGAAAAAATAGTAAAATTGTAGCAAGTACCTCAATCCTTATTTGAGCTACGGATAAGTTGGTTGTGTTTCTTATAGAGATTAAAACGTTCGCAATGACACACAAGAATAGAGTCAAGTTACTTTCACCAAGTTCAATTGGTTAACTTTCATTGTTTATTTGTTTTAATAAGTGTTGTGTGAGTGAACGTATGTTAATGTAGCACCTTTATTTGGACTCATGCATAATTTTGATTAAACTCTCTTGAAAGCTACACAACTACAGAAGAGTAATTAAGATAAATCTAACCACACTTTTAAACATTGGGATCCAAACACTCCTTCATGCAATAGTTTGTAAACTAGGGTTTACGTATTCTATCACTCCGGCAACCCATCATAAAAACTAAATAAATCTCCGTAGGCCCATGAAGGTGAAGTGTTATGTAGTCGATGTTCACGTGACAACACTAGAAAAATAAGACCAAAACATAAATATCAAAACATTAAACGATTACTCAATTTCACATGAGATTACGAGTACCATGATTTCTTCTATGTTCTAAGAACTAAACGAACTAATCACGAGACATCACATCAATCAATATCAGAGGAGATGAGTATATGAATAACAATCTGAGCACAACAATCTTTCACCGATAAAACTTATAAGCATCGACTACAAAGGGTAATCAACACCGTCAAGTAATTCTCAACGATAGACACAAGTTATAACTCTGAGATTGAACAACAAGACGGCGTGGAGACGGCGGTGGAGATGATGATGATGGTAGTGTTGATGGAGATTATGATCCCGATGATTCACGGCGTGATGATGATGACGAGGGTGGTGTTGATGGAGATTATGATCCCGATGATTCATGGCATGTCCCATATTTTGGCTTCTGACTTTTTTTCATCCGTCATAATTTATGATTTTCCTCCCTATATGTTGTCGTGGAAAATTTGTGTTCTCTTCCTGTGTTTCGTCCGAGCCGCCCCCTAGGAGCAAGCGATATGAAGAAAAACGAAAAACTATACACAAGAGATTACATAGATTCGCACATGGAGTGAAACGACTCAGCAATCCATACTAGAAAGAATTAGACATATACGCCCTTTCTGGGGTCATTCTCGTGAAAATAATATAGAGTAGTTCGCATGTTGAATGACGGTGACCGGTACCGTCCTCGTCTCGCTAATTAATCTCTCTATCAACTTCTATCTGTGAAACCCTTAGCTAAGAATCGCACACGTCTGTTTGAGTTTGATTCGTGGTGCAACTGCAGAGATACACTCCGCTATCCGCCTCATGCATTCCCGTGGACCCCGGCCAAAACCAGGTTATTAACCAATCAAGATTCGTACTGATATGGCCTATCAAAACTAGCTGGCGATCGATCTACCGACGTGTCTCGTCCTTTCATCTCGCGAATCTGCGAGGCTAACCAATGCAAGCAAGCAGCGCGCGGCGGCTAGTTAGTTGATCGGTTATGAGCTTATACAACTCATATGGCGCGCAAGTTCGGCCAAGTTTTCAAATAGATTTTTCCCAACGGCGGGCAGGATAGCTACGTCACGGCGCCTGGCTGCTGAAAGCTTCGCCATCAATGCCGATGGCGGATCCAGTGGTTGGAGCTCCGGCGGCCGGCTTCCGAGCTAGCAAGCGAGTAGATGATGCGTGTCGAATCAATAATACCGGCGGGAGAATGCTGCATGCAACGCCCCCTACGTGATCACTCACCGGCTTACCAGCGCTCTCCGACGCCGGCCGATGCCCGGCCGGCCCGCTCGCACGAACAGACAAACGAAACTGGTGAACGGATCGCCGCGTGAAAGTCGTGCGCGTCGCCGGTGCAACCACACGTGACGTGACTCTCCCGCTGTACTAGTGCCGCGGGCGGAGACTTTCTGATGAAGAGGATCCATCCCCATCCCCATCCCTTTAAATTTTCCCGGCCGGTTTCTCTGTATCTCTCTTAACTCCGTCTGGTTGGAGAGCAGCCGCGCGCGGGCCGGCCGTACACGCTGATACGCACCGTGGTCTGCGGATCGAGGTGACCGGTACTGCCGGCTTAACTCATCTGCTGACTGCTGCCTAGCTAATCCCTTAATTTGCCTCGTCGAACCAAGCTAGTTTTCTTTCATGTATATAAACATGCGCTTATGACCAGATCAGACGTGTGGCGCAACAACAACCTGCAGGAGAACTGCACCGTGCATCCTGCGTTCCCTAAAGTCACGCCTCTCGCCAGCTTCCCTTTCATCCGCGGGCTCCATCCCAGCTTCTCGGGTCTTTCTTCTTTTCTTTGATCTGTGGGGATCGCAGCTTCTCGAATCAGGGCAGCACACGAGGTAGACGACGAGCAAGCCTGCGCGCGGCTCCTCGTGTAAGCTATCACATATGGGTGCTGCGTTCTTGGGCTCCTGGCCATGGGAGAACCTTGGCATGTTCAAGGTATGCATCCCATGGATTCGTGTTTCCGTTTGATGATCCATCGATCAATCTATGTATATGTCTGTCTGTCTGTTTGCTTGGTTTGTTGTTTTCCTCTCTCTGAATGTTTCTGACGCACGTACTGAACGTACGCAGTATGTGCTGTACGGGCCTCTGGTGGGCAGGGCACTGGCGTCCCGGGCGTGGGAGCGCGGGAGCCCCGACCATTGGCTCTTCCTCCTGCTCGCCCTCTTCACCCTCCGGGCCTTCACCTACCAGCTCTGGTGCTCCTACAGCAACATGCTCTTCCTCACCCGCCGCCTCCGCATCGTCCGGGAGGGCGTCGACTTTGAGCAGATCGACAAGGAGTGGGACTGGTACGCATGCACACAAGTGCAACTGCACCAGCCGATCTCTTCTCTTGCCACCGATCGAAGACTAGCTTGTGTCCTGACAAATTCAGCTTCGGTGTGTGTGTTTCAGGGACAACTTCCTGATACTGCAGATACTGATGGCGGCCACGGCGCTGTACGCCTTCCCGTCGCTGCGGCACGTCCCGGGATGGGACGCGAGGGGCCTCGCCGTGGCCGCCCTCGTCCACGTCGCAGCCACCGAGCCCCTCTTCTACGCGGCACACAGGGCCTTCCACCGCGGCCACCTCTTCTCCCGCTACCACGCGGCCCACCACTCGAGCAAGGTGCCCACGCCGTTCACGGCCGGATTCGCTACGCCGCTGGAGCACCTGGTGCTGGGCGCGCTCATGGCGCTGCCACTCGCGGGTGCGTGCGGCGCGGGGCTCGGGTCCGTGGGGCTGGCCTTCGCCTACGTGCTCGGCTTCGACTTCCTCAGGGCCATGGGCCACTGCAACGTGGAGCTCTTCCCCGCCGGCCTCTTCCGGGCGCTCCCGTTCCTCAGATACCTCATCTACACCCCAACGTACGTCCCCTTCCTCTCCGGCAATCTTGCATGCAATGAGCTGAACAAACACACTGTACGGGCAATCTGATCATGAGATCAGATGTGGCGTACTTGAGCACAGCACAAAGCGCACAACCCATTGCCACACACGCGGAGGCCGGGAGACTCTGCTTTCCATTACTGCCGGCGGCTCGATCGCCAACGGCTTCCCTGTTCACCAGACCTATCAACAAGTTCGTTCGTTGTCCTGCCGGACGAGCATTGGTCGCTGCGCAGTCGCGCTCTTTTCGATCGAGTAGCAGCAGAGGACATGCTCCCGTGAGTTCCCCTACTATAGCTAGCTGACGCTTCGCTTTCGTTTGCACTGTGTATTCCTGCAGGTACCACACGATCCACCACACCGGGAAGGAAGCCAACTTCTGCCTGTTCATGCCGCTGTTCGACCGCCTCGGTGGCACCCTCGACGCCAACACCTGGGAGCTCCAGAAGACTAACAGAGCAGGTAACCACCATTAACTCGAGCTTGCCATAGCTGGCCACGCAGAGATCCTGCGGGTCTCGACAATTTTCTTCCAGTTTCGGAGTTGCGTACGGCTGAAATTCTAGCCAAGTCGATGGCCGTAAGCCACGTTTGCTGCTAGCACAAAAATGGCGGACCACGCGGCCGGCGTGCGTTTCCGCGGGCATCGCGCCACCGCGTGCGTGCGGGCAAGCTCGAATGCGATGCGCAACGGCTATGTACATTTGCTGGCCACACGCAGAAGCTTCTTTAATTAGGTGGTGGAGTTTGAGTAGTTGCAACAGCGTCTTCACTGTGCAGACGGATGGAACGTCTCGCGCTTAATTGCAGGCTTGGACTCAGTTTATGGTTTGTGGAGGAGCCATCGTTGTGTGCAGTTGGTTGAGTGTCCTACTGTCATATGGTTTCTCCAGCGATGCCGAATAGGATAGGCCACATCCGTAGGATTAATTAGATCGCTAGCTCAATCAGCGATGTCGTGTACGCCGCCTGTATAACGAGTTATTAGTTCGTCGTCTCTCAGACGTCGAACTGGGCATACAAACTCTCCCGGCCGTAAACTTACTGATCTATCCAATGTTAATTAGTACACATACCCACGTTAACAGCCCATGTAAACAAAGTATCTTGAATCCTTGAGGCTTTTACAGAGAAAACTCCTCAGGCTAGTTCAGCATGTACCAGTTTGCTCGATCCTGATCCAGCTCCCATCCCCAAAATTGCCCGAAATGTTCGTTCGTGCATATAGAAAGCAATCAGTAGTTCGGGACTCGTATGCGGCAGCAGTACGGGAGCATGGTTGTTGGTTGGGGCTACACGTTGCCGCTATGCCGAATCTGAATCGGCTGTTCAGGAAAGCGAATACTATGACTGCATGAGAGTCAGCGATTCCAGCCGTGGCGTCCCAACCGTTTCATTACTTCGGTCCACGAGGATGATGGTTCATCAGAAGAGAACCTCCACTTATCTTGGAAATTATGGACGAAATGCTGCAGGTGCGGACGAGGTGCCGGACTTCGTGTTCTTGGCGCACGTTGTGGACGTGATGCAGTCCATGCACGTGCCCTTCGTGATGCGCTCCTTCGCCTCCACGCCCTTCGCCGTGCGGGCCTTCCTCCTCCCCATGTGGCCCATCTCGCTGCTCTTCATGTTCATGGTCTGGGCATGGTCCAAGACCTTCGTCATCTCCTACTACCACCTCCGGAACAAGCTCCACCAGACCTGGGCAGTCCCGAGATACGGCTTCCACGTACGTCCTCCCTCGCTCACACTGCTGCTAGAGCTTACGCTGAATGTCTCTGCTGATCGATCTGTCTTTGTAATCGTCTGCATGCAGTACTTCCTGCCCTTCGCCAAGGACGGCATCAACGATCAGATCGAGCTCGCCATTCTCAGGGCTGAAAAGATGGGCGTCAAGGTCGTCAGCCTCGCAGCTCTTAACAAGGTTTACTAGTTCTCCACCTCCTCTGACGAACTGCGCTATCTGTAAATGTACTACTGCATGAACGTTTTGGACTAAGTAACACGATGTGCAGAACGAGGCGCTCAACGGCGGCGGCACGCTGTTCGTGAACAAGCACCCGGACCTGCGCGTGCGCGTGGTCCACGGCAACACCCTAACTGCCGCAGTGATCCTCAACGAGATCCCCGAGGGCACCGCCGAGGTGTTCATGACGGGGGCCACATCCAAGCTGGGCAGGGCCATCGCGCTCTACCTGTGCCGCAAGAAGATCCGGGTCATGATGATGACGCTGTCCAAGGAGCGGTTCCAGAGGATCCAGAAGGAGGCGCCGGAGGATCGCCAGCAGTACCTGGTGCAGGTGACCAAGTTCCAGTCGGCGGGGCAGTGCAAGACGTGGATCGTCGGCAAGTGGCTCTCGCCGCGGGAGCAGCGGTGGGCGCCGGCCGGCACGCACTTCCACCAGTTCGTCGTGCCCCCTATTATGGAGTTTCGCCGGGACTGCACCTACGGCAAGCTCGCCGCCATGCGCCTCCCCAAGGACGCCAGGGGCCTCGGATCGTGCGAGTTCTCGCTGGAGCGCGGGGTGGTGCACGCCTGCCACGCCGGCGGGGTCGTGCACTTCCTCGAAGGGTACACGCACCACGAGGTGGGCGCCATCGACGTCGACCGCATTGACCTCGTCTGGGAGGCCGCGCTCAAGCACGGCATCAGGCCCGTCTGATCGATCTTTCAACAACAAAAAAATGGCCCGTCTGTTCTGTCGTCGTCGGCCGTGCATCCGCGTCTGCCAGGGTCCTAACCGGGCCGACACAAAAAAAAAACTCTTTTCTTCTTCTTCACGACATATAATACGCTCTACAGATGATCGTGTGGTGGTGGTGGTTCCTAATGATTCATTCTACGACTGTACTACTGTTTGATTTGTACACATAGTACATACAATACATGGATGAAGAGTATACAATACAAGGTGGCTTCGATACAGATTACCGAAGAAATTCTACTCTGTGCACTGTTGTTTTAGGAGATCCGTGCAGATGGCACAGTGAATTGCGATACACATTTTTTAGGCAATATTTTTTATTAGGGCTTTTTGTAAGCAAAAATTGACGAGAGCGCACGGAAACGTCTGTTAGGCCGCTCGTGTCCGGCAAGGGTCCACGCGTCAAGGACCTAGTCCTCGCCTTCTTTGCCAGATCCTTTCTGGGTATGGCGGCGTCCCATCTCCACCAGTCCCCCACTCTCCACTTCAATTCCTCGCCTTCTTTATTATTCTATTTTCTTAATGTTCAATATTAAGTTTATATATTCAATGTTGTGAGTGTGATAGTTTTTGGATAGTACTGTTTTTCTATGACTTCATAAATTGAAAAATATAAGAGAGTCGTCTATACTTTTTCACTTTTGGGGCCGTCTACGACAACCGTCATGTGTAAGAATAAGCCTAAAATACTTAAACACACGGTTAGCCTTCTAACTATCTTGTCATCTACATCAAAAGCATTAAGGAAAACCATACCCTTTCACCGCACGATACCAATGTCCATGGCTAAAATTGTCTCCTTAAACACACCCATCACTTACAATCACTTGAAATGACATGTGAGACACACATATTAAAAACACTGTCACGCGGGAGCGATATAAACCTTGCCAGGATTCACTATGCAAGCTACCAAGAAGCACCTGGTCAGAAGCTAATAAGATCGATCGATGTGGCTCTCACTCTGAAGTTACCTAGGTCCCACACATGCCCGTTGACAATATTTATTCGCCGGTAAGAAATATTTTTTCAATAATGAGAAAAATCTCGAACCCGCATTTATTGATGCACACGATTATGTATTATTAACCAGCGCCAAGCAAAAGACAAGTATTGATGTCGAACAAAAAGGTAACAAAAATAAAGAATTTTTTTAGACCATCCAAAAAGTACTAGTCGCGTGACATTACCTTTACAGATATATCACAAACCTTATGACAATATGACATATGGCGACGATCATATGAACGCGTATGGAGCAACTTTGTGAAGATGTGTTCTAATTAGTGATGGTTTGGCCAGACCCTTACTTTTTTTGATAAAGTTTGGTTCAATTCGTGTAGTAGTTCCAAAAATGAAGAAAAAGAAAACATACTCAATTATGTTAGGAGAAATATTTAATCCAACCGGTTGATCGGTTAGCCGAGTCGTCCGCACGACGCACATATGGGAGTTGGCTTCCTAATCCTCGTCTGTTGTGGACGACTGAGTTATCTCTGCCCCTGTCGCTTCCACTACTGAAACTTGAATTTGAGGTTGTTGTTGCATTAAATCATATAGAGTGCGGTGATTTAGAGGACAAGCTACATGGAGCTCTTTTTCCCGAAAAATTCAAAAACCACATTTTTAATTTTTGGAAAAATGTGAAAAAATCGAGATGTAGACAACGATTATTTTTACCAGTGTCCAAAAATTTAATGCAAAATATTCCGTATTTTGGGCTGTGTAAAAAAAGACAAATTTCTGGGTCTGAAATGTGAACAGAGCAAAATTCGAAATATTCAGATTATCTAAATTTGTTAGTTTTTAGTAGGCTGGAATACAAACTATTTCGGTTTGAAAATTTACAGAACCATACAGTACACAATTAGTAACAGCTAGGATTATTTTCAGAATTTTCGGGCACTTTAAAATGTCGGTTTAAAAAACAAAAAAAAGGGTACTAATTATCCGAAATCTTACACGGGAATGTGGGCTGTCAGGGCAAGAGTAGCCACGATGCTGTAGGCGTGGGGTACGATTAGGAAAAGGGTACCCTTTCTAAAGGGCAGACAAAGCAAATTTTGACACGACACTGGACGGCAAATTTTCGGCAGGAGCGAGCTGAACGTGGCCGCCTGGAACGAAGCCCTTTCACGTGCGTGCCTTGGATGTACAACAGCAGATCCGTTCGTACGAAGCCCGCGTCCTAATTCTTTCCGTGGGCGCGGAGGCAGCAGGCAGCGAAGCCCCAGCGCGTACGATCCCTTACCCCGCGTGTACATCTCATGAAGGCCTCCGCACGTCCTGGATGTACACAAACAACACGGATGTAAAAACTAGGACGGCACGTCAATTTGAAAAACTGTGATGTACAAAGTATGCCGAGTATTGTGTACACACCACGGATAGATACGGCGTACAAATTATAGGAACTATACATACACAGGTTGTATAACTACACATACACATGTTGTATAACTGACAGGTTGTACAACCACACATACACATGTTGTACAACTACATACCACTTGTTGTACAACTAGATAGACACATGTTGTACAGACACAGATTATACAACTATATAGACACATGTTGTACAACTAGACAGACACATGTTGTACAGACACAGGTTGTACAACTTCGCAGACACAGCTTGTACAGATCACAGGTTGTACAACTATATAGACACAGATTGTACAACTATACATAACCGGAAGTACAAAAAAAAAGTTCGTCGAAACATATCAATATGGGATCTAGTTTTAAAGATCTCGACGCGAGGAGCTCAAAAGTGAAAACGGTTCGTAATTTAGATAAACGGTTCTCAAGATATTTCATTTCAAAAATTCGATTTAGAAAAATAAAAGGGAAAAAACTGCCCTCCCACCTCACTATCCCTTCTCTTTCATCATACAAAAGTATAGAAAAACAGAAAGTACAAAGTACAAAAAGTTGGAGTACAACTACACATAACAGGTTGTACAACTATACATAACTGGAAGTACAAAAAAAAAAGTTTGTCGAAACCTATCAACATGGGATCTAGTTTTGAAAATCTTGACGTGAGGAGCTCAAAACTGAAAACGGTTCGTAATTTGGATAAACGGTTCTCAAGATATTTCATTTTTTAAAAACGAATCTCAAAATAAATGCACGGCACGGAGAAGCAGAAATCCCACCAAAACTCTCTCATGTTGCCACTTGTCACATATTTAAGCACTCACGTGATATCGCGTGAATGGAGAATCTGACACTTGTCATCACGCCACGGTTCGCTGGGTTCCCTTCGCAAAGGGAACCTTTTTCTAGTGATTTCCGTAGGCGTGATAGCTTGGACTGGGCCAACGCAGAAACACAAGCATGCAAGGCTTTTCAGTATCGAACTATCAAGCCCATTAAAGTTCTCCACAACCCAACGGTTGCCGGCGCCAGGCCTCCAGCTATCTACTCCTAGTGCTGCGGGTCCATCTATAGCAACTAATTCTCAAAAAAAAAAAAATCTATAGCAACTGGTCCTTCACTCCTTCTCCGTCTGATTCAGCATCACCATCGGCTAATCGCCTGGATGGCCTCGTCTGGTTCGTCTCGCCGGAGCTTCACATGTGGCCCTCCCCTCTCCCGAAGATCCAAGGAAGAAAACCATGACGGCGAGAGAAAGCGAACGATTTCCGATGGAGAATTAAGGTCATCTCCCCTTGCCCGCATGCGGCTCAATTGATTCTCTAGTTCTTTTGAGCGGTAGAGACAGAGGGAGCGTCTCATTTGATTCTGGTAATCGACATTGACGCACACGTTTCAACTGCTGTCTTATACATGTCCGCTAGCTTAGTACTACATGGCCACATACATCTCTGGACTTTCATGCATAATGCATTCATGTTACCATCTTGAAACAGACTCAGATGGAGACGGGACGAAGCAGAGAGCCAATAATGAAGGTCCTCCCTAACCATTGGCGACGAATGCTCGAACCTTCGGAGCGTAAGCTAAATGCCACAGCCATGCGTTCAGTCGGTGTGGAACCAGCGGCTGCCTGCTTTTCCGGGCATATATTGATATCGGATGGGCCATTGTTGTATTGAGACCACGCACTTATGAATTGAAGGGGCGTTGGCTGAATTATTGTTAGAAGATGGGTCAAGTGGAAGGAGCATCGAAAGTGAGATAGAGTAAATTTCTGAAATAACCGTTTGATCCTACCAGTCCACTCGATTAGAAACAAACAGGCAGCCGTGTTACTTGTTTTCTTCTTCAGATTTGGTTTACACATGGAGATACAAAAGCAGCTGTGAATGATACCATATTTAAATTCTCATGTGAATGGTAATTTCAACCACTATTCACAGACATGCATGTCCCTTTTCATTCCTCGATTGTTCAATCAATTTTGAAGATTTTTTTCCCATTGGTGGTAAATCCATCTTGTGCCAATCCACTCATATTCTGAAAAGTTTCTGAACTTTTTGCTTGTGCTAACATTGTGTCGGACATATGCTCCATCAAGGGATGTAACAATATCTAGCTGCAAGTGTCCTAACTTTCTTTTTTTCCAGAATACGCAGCACCCTGCGTATCTTATATCGGAAGCAAGTTCCTAGCTTCACCGGAGCTTTTAGAGCGGAGGCAACGTTTCTCGATCGATTTGAGTCAAAGCGTCAAAGGAAATTGGACAGTTAATTAATGATCTAAATGAGAGCCCATTTAAGAGAGAGATCAATATTTCTTATCCGGCACACCTCTAGGCTGTGAATCTTACTGCTTCTCAGCCATTTGGATAATTGTTGAACCTCTAGCTAGACCGAGATTACACCTTAGTACTTGAGTTCAGTCCCGTACAATTTCTGGTGCACAACTGACAAGCGTCCCAAGCAGCTTGCCGAGCAGCTTACATGCAACCACCTTACCTTTAAAACAAAGTCAATGCAAAAGGGCTAGACGAGGAGAAAATTTGTGTATGCCCTAACCAAATTCTCCGGTGCCTCCTATTCATAGAGATTCTAGCACCCGAATTATCGATGTGATTGGGTACATGTTCATGCTATTTTCCTATTCTTACTACTCTGTAGAAAGGAATAGGTTTTCTTCGGTCTATAACATGGTGATTCTTTCGTTTCGATATGCCAAATATATATATATCTATGGGTTTGGGTTCATGGAGTAACTCTGATTTCAGTTTTCACCAACCAATCGACCACCTATCTTGATTATCTTGTGGATATGCGGATATACATCTACAAGGTTCAGGTTATGGAGTACTCCCTCCGTTCCATATTAGATGACTTCCATTTGACGAATGTGGATGTATCTATACATGTAACATGTCTAGGTACATCCATAATTTGGCAAATGAAAGTCATCTAAATTGGAACGGAGGGTGTAACTAGCACTTCAATTTTCAGCAACCAATCGACCAACTGTAATCTTTCCATCCATTTAACATGTATTTGTCTGCAATTTTAGTTCAAATATTATTAGTGCTCATATTGCTTGGATCGTGCTATGTTACCTTTGTGCTTTTTCTAAAAACGGTGCAATTATGATGGAATTTAAAAAAAAAAGGAAGAGGAATGTGTTATATGTGCATGGACCTACAGTCTCCTACGCTAAATCTTATCATGTTTATGTTCTACTCTTTGTTGTTCAGTTGAAATATGGATATCATACACATGTATTGTAAGCAACTGTATTTCATTTCATGAAACTTAGTAATATAACCTAGCTAATATTTGTTACAGCAAATGCCCACTCTAGACAATTCAACAATCTCTTCAACCGAGCTCTTGCAAGAAACAACGACTCTACAATTGCGATTGGATCAGTAGGTAGCCCAACGAAATCCTAGTCAACATCCTAAACAAGTTGGATACCAAAGATCGCAGTTAGCACAAGCCAGGGTTGCATCTAACAAATGGTGAAGTGCTCAAACGAAAACATATACTTCACTAACGTTGAATCAATGCTATGGTTTTTAGGACTTAAAAGAGAGAAACTGTTGAGAAGATTGTATCTTGTGTTCTTAAGAAGTACTCCATCCGTTCACAATTACACTGCGTTCTGGGTTTAGTCAAACTTTGAAATTTTTGACCAAATATGTAGGAAAAATATATCAACATGTACACTATAATTTTCATATTATTAAAATCATTATAAAAAATGTTTTCATATTATATGCATTTGATATTATATATATTGATATTTTTCGTATATACTTGCTCAAACTTTATAAAATTTTAACTTCGAAGAAACCAAAACCACGAATACGGAGGGAGTACCAAGTGTATTGATGTTGTCGACAGAGCCATAGCTTATGCAGTTGAGCATGGTATTGAGGACATTGACATGGCAATTAGCGAGCACACGAAGTATGAGTCCTTGGTGGTTGTTCACTGGTTGCAGCAACCAGCAATCCGTCACTCACCGGACCAGCTTATGCCTGAGTTTCGCAAGCTTTCTTTCCCCACGCCTTTGGAGGGTCCAGTAACCACACAAAGCTTGCTCTTATCTGCATGCATACGAGCCTAAAGAGAGGTAACTTGTCTTCAGGTGCTCCAAAAACTTAGAGACTGTGCATCTGATTGATAGCAAAATCATGTTGTTTTCAAAGCTAAAAATTTACGGTATTTACTGTTGGTGAATAGTATAATGATACACTAGGCGGCTTGCAACTGAAGTATTGTCGTATTGCAGGTCCTTGAGAACGTTATCCAGTCAGATATGACTTGACCATGGTATGAGGTGAAATTGGATTTGGTCCACAAAATGAAAGGAGAGATGCTCCCGATATCTACATTTCAGTCCATGCCAAGCCTTGAACATATTTTTTGGGCAGTACATGGTTGATGATTATCATGAATGCAACTCTAAAAAGTTACATAATATCTCTACTTGGTTTCCTTATATCAGAAGCTAGCCTATTGGTGCGGTATGAGATCCCCAAGGTGAGCGGGTTTTCTTCGTATTTTCTAATGTAGTACTGGTGCATCACTAATCTGATTTAATCATTTTTGCAGTTTCTCACACTGAAAACGCCTGCCGTTTTCTTAAATCTGAAAGTTCTCACTTTGAAAAACGCTACAGAACTTTCTGACGATCTTCTTTGGATGGCTATGTTCCTAATAATTGCACCATATTTGTCGATAGTAAGACCTACTGTAAGATTGCTTGCCCATGTACAACCTTATTCTATATACTCATCAACATTCTCGTCTTCCCGAGGAAGTTCTTATATATTTGGTTTGCCTTTTCGTTTCCAGATAAGCTATATATCACATCTTGAATCTCAGAATGGGGTAGTGTGTGATGATCTTCTGATGGTTCATTGATTCTTGCCTTGTAGCGTTGCACATATTGGTTTCCATGGGAGGCACATAGACCTATATATTACAAATTTCTCATACGAAGCATCACGCTTCGGGTTCCACTAGCAAAATAATAAGGATACAAAATCTAATTTCACCTCTAAAGATAAAAAACAAAAACCCGCAAAAATGAAAATTGCACCTCGTTGCAGTTACACCAAGTAGGGGAACCATTTATGAACATCAAGATGCATCACATGTGTACCTAACAGAGCCATAAAAAACAATAGTGTCCCTCGGCCACAAGTTTTTCCGATACTCATATAATCATTTGATCAAGCCTCGCCTTCTTCGTCCGAAGACACCTCATGGTTGACCGGAGCATCACCCATCAACCGAACATGCAGATCCACTATTGTTGCCTAAAGAGCCACAATGCCAAGGCGCGGCATTATTCTTCCTGGAGACTTGTCCAATGTTTCAAAAAAAACATGCATAGAAAATAATCTAAATAGCTGATTTGATCAACTTAATCTCAAAGCAAATATGATTCCTACTTTTCATAAATCTTAGCAGGGACGGAGGGAATGGGGACGAGCAGGGGCTAAGCCACCTACAACGATCCAATTTTCTAGAGAAATGCTCTGCTGCTCATGCTTATACTTGGTGACTCTAAGCAATTTTGCCCCCTCCAACATGATTAATCCCCCTCCAAGCATCCCTGAATCCTAGCACAAAGCTTCAATTCCACTCTCATGACCAGTGTGAACCTCTTCTTCCAGCTTTCACAACCATTCTTGCTAAACTATCAACTACTATGTTAAATAAAAAGTGGAGACACCGGCTTCTTGCCTCACCCCTCTTATGAGTACCAAAGTATCTCCCCAACACACCGTTAAATTTCACACTCAAAGTACCATTTTTTAATCCATCCACGCCAATTAAACCTTTAACTTGCCTATACTAAATGTATGAGCAGATTTCACATTGACGAATTTACTAAATACCAAATTTGTATGTAATTACTTGTTTAATATAAGCATTAACATCAGGTGATTTTACTGAGAGCAGTCAACAAAATAGGAAGTCTATCCAGTTCTCTCTGCTCTTGTTTGTGGACATATGAAGCCAAACTCAATATTGTTCCTGCATGTTATCTTCATTAACATTGGACCTAATTAATATTTTTTGTGATTGTCTGGCTATATCGGAGGCATGTCATGGTTGTGCGCAGTTGGTCCATGACAAAGATGCCTTTCCCTAACCTGTTGGCCTAAAATAATTTGACTTTTTCTTGTCTTGTTAGCCTCATTTTGATGTTACTCTCTTTCTATTTTTTATGAACCGATGTTTGTCTAGATTTGATGAACCTTCCTTACTATTTATTTTATTGGGGTGCATGCATGTCAATGTAGAGGCCAGGAGTGACTCATTGTATTGATTTACACCTTATGATGTGACATCAAAGAAAATATAATCTTCTATAATCTTCCATCTATTGGGAAGGATTGTCTGTGTGATGAGATGTTTCAAGATCTCGTATGACCAGTCGCATTTACTAAAAAAAAACATTTTAGAACCCTCACTTGAATCATATACATTTCCCGATGGGATAGGATACATTTTCATGCTTTATTTTTCTATTTTTACAATTCTCTAGAAAGGAATAGCTTTTTTGTCTATGATATGGTGATTCTTTCGCTTGGATATGCCAAATATATATATCTACGGGCTTTGGGTTCATGGAGTAACTCTGATTTCAGTATTCACCAACCAATCGACCACCTATCTTGATTGTTTTGTGGATATCCGGATATACATCTATGGGGTTTAGGTTTATGGAGCAACTAGCACTTCAATTTTCACCAACCAATCGAGCAAGTATAATATTTCCAACCTTTTTACATGTATTTCTCTCTACAATTTTAGTTCAAAACATTAGTGCTCATGTCTGGATTGTGCTATTCTACATGTGTGTTTTTTCTAGAAACTGTGCGATTATGATGGAATTTTGAAAAGAAAGGAAGAGGAATGTGTTATATGTGCACGGACCTACCGCCTCCTACACTAAATCTTAGTTCAGGTTTGTGTTCTACTCTCTGTTCAATGTTCAGTCAAAATATTGATGAACCTTTCATTCCTATTTATTGGGGGTGTATGCATGTCAATGTAGAGGCCAGGAGAGACTCATTGTATTGACTTACACCTGATGACATGACATCAAAGAAATATAATCTTCTATAATCCTCCATCTATTGGGAAGGAATGTTTGTCTGATGAGATGTTTCAAGATCTCGTACGACCAGTAGCATTTACTAGAAAAAAATCATTTTAGAACCCTTTACCATGGTGGCAAGTCTCACTTGAATCATGTACCACGAAAGCGTTCCCATCAAACCCTAACCTTAAAAAAGACATTTATCTTCAATGCTTGCACCAATTTGAATATTGGTTTTGAATTTAGATGTATAAAAAATGTGAAAATAAAATCAATAGATGGAGGTAATGGTCTAACTATATAGCATGCAAAAATTACAAAATCATGACTATACTTGTCATGTGCCGAAATAACACGAGAGACTAGTTTACTCCATTGTCTTCTTTTAAGGAAAAAGAACATTTTCATATTTTTTTTGTTTTTTGCAGGTTCTCAATATAACTTTCCCCATGTTCTAAAGTTCACAATTTTGTTCTACGTTTTGTAATCTCTGGACACATCCTAAAAAAGCCTAAGGTTATAAAAAGAATCTAAAATATTTCACAACTGTGGAGAATGCCACAAAGTATGAGGAACAAAATCAATGACCAATATGGTCACTTATGTTCCATACAACAAACACACAAAATCACTGAATTTCGCTTAACATTTTTTGCACACGACATAAGTAATCATATTTTCTTCATAATTTTGTGGCCTATCATATCATAGAATTCTTTGCATCCGTGTTTTATCTGGTGTTATTTGAAAGGCTCGAAATAAAAGACAACTTCTCAAAACCATTCTAGGTTTACTTTTGAATGGTATTAGAATCTTCTGGGTTTTTTCTAGAAGGTTTCATTGTTCAGGGTTACAGCCCTGATGCAGCTCCAGGTGTAGCTAGTTCAGATTTTTTTTAGGGAACAGAATGATATGATATGATTAGATAAACAGAGCTAGCTAACTCGGCCGTCCTTTTCTTTTTGAAAATTGAAGCTTTGATTACCTCTGAATCGAAGATAGATACAACATAAACCATATATTACTACAAGAGTAAATAGCACTGACGGTCCCATAACTTATGCGGTGGGTGCACTTAAGTCACACAACTTGAAAAATGGACAAACTTGAAAAATGGACAAACTGGTCACAAAACTTGAGTTTCGGGTGCATATTGGTCATAACTGACTGACGCCGTTAGTACTTTTACAACAAACCCCTTGAATTAATACGGGGTTTCCTTGGAAAAAAATATAGGCAGCACGCACATAAGCTGTTCGACCAAATGATAGTGAACGCGTCGGTGACAACTAGCTCGCCCGAGGCATCCTCCCGCGTCGGGCCAGTACAGAGCTCGCTACCTAGCGTCTAGAAGTTCAGCAGCACATGCGTGCCCCGCCGTACGTCGTAGCCCAGCAGCCGGCACGCCGGAGCCTCCTGGCACTCTCGCGGGAGCAGCGGCGGCAGCGACGCGTGCAGCCGGAACGTCTCGCGGATCACAGTTCAGGTACGGGGCGAGTCTGCCGAAGATGTTCTGCATGCTATGCCATGCCCGTGACGCACTTAGCTAGAGTGATGTAGAAAGTCAAGGTTGATGTACTAATCAGTAATGCCAGCGAAAGCATGTACACTCCAATCGATCGGTAATTCAGGGGTCAGGGGCTCAGTGCTACTGCTGCTTCAGCCTACGGTTAATAAGGATATATTACATCATCACTAAGACAGGAACAAATCTACTAGGACAAGAATGAATTTCGTGAAGAAGCTAGCTACGAGCTGATGTGCTGAGGCGATCACGCGTTGTAGACGACGACACAGCATGGGAGTATGGTCTTGGGCTGAACACCTCCAGCTCGTCCAGGCCGTATACCCCGTCTGCCCGCGCCACCGAGTTGTACTCCTCGGTCTCCTCTGTCCCCTGGCAGGGAGCCAGTGCCGGCGCCGCGCGATTCAGGCCTTTAGTCACCCGGTGATGACACGGCACACCAGCATCGTCAAGGCTGGTGGCCATGGACCATGGTCCGCAGCAGCCCGGCCCCCTTGGTGAAACTGAAGCCGTCCCGGACAACGGCGCACGATGCGGCGTCGCAGAGGTCGGTGGCCCTGTGTGCGCCGAGAGGGCACGCCGGCGGCGAGCAGTGGAAGCGGCGCAACTCGTTGCCGTTCACCGGTGCACCACGCCGACGCCAGCGAGGACGAGGGCCTTGGCCTTGGCCTTGAAGACGTCGCGGTAGGCCACGAAGCGGACGAGCACAGCAGGGGCTTCGTGCACCTTGTTGATGCGGTCCACGGCGCACATGTGGCTCAGCTTCTTCAGCCATGTCCACATGCACATATTGCTCAAGCAAAGGTCCTTTAGTTGGTTCGGCATGTGGTGAGGCAGGGGACGACAGAGCAAACGCGGCCGATAGGACAACGGCAGAGGCGTCGGACATGGCTGCAGCTTCTGTCATTTGGTGGAATACATCATGTGTGGCAGTGTCATTTGGTCGAACAACTTATGTGCGTCTTGCCTGGTGTTTCTTTTACCAAGAAACCCCTTATCAAACCATTTAGGGGGTTTGTTGCAAAAACATTAACGATGTCAGTCAGTTGTGACCAATGTGCACCCGAAACTCAAGTTTTGTGACCAATTTGTCGATTTTGCAAGTTGTGTGACTTAAGTGCACACACCGTGCAACTTGTATGACCCCGGTGCCATTAACTCTACTACAAGAGGTCAGGTTGGCTGACACACAAAAGTACAATATTCTCCAAATCACTCCCACATAAGCACGCCGTATGAGACCATAATCACGTTCCCAATAGTCATGATATGTCACAACAAGCTAGCTAATTAGCTGACCTGTACGCACCTTGCCACGCGAGGCCAACAGCGCCCAATCCATCAAGTACGACAACGCCGTGGGTGTCCATGCATGAGGCAGCACATGTAAAACCTTGTGGGAACCTACCCCTGCTTGCAGCTTGCGTACATAACCACCGAGGCCCGCCTCAGCCATTCCTTGCAACAGCCCGCCTACTCTCAACCAGTTTCCCTCGCGCCAAGCGTGAGTGAGACCTCTCCGTGCCCGGCTAGCTACCCAGGTAGCAGCTAGTCGGCGGCAGGCGGAGGCGGGCGTTGCCATGGAGGAGCACAAGCCGTTGGCGGCCATGGTGGTGGTGCAGTGCATCTACGCGGCCATGGCGCTCTGGGCCAAGGCGATGTTCAGCGGCGGCATGAGCCCCATGGTGTTCGTCGTCTACAGGCAGGCCATCGCCACCGTTGTCCTCGTCCCCATCGCCATCCTTCACAATAGGTAAACAGAAGATCCTCTCTCTCTCTCCCTTGAGTCTCCAGGAATAGATGATCATGGGCGTTTTGTATGGTGACTGTTGTTTCTCCAGGGAGAGGCTGAAGGAGATGGTGTGTATCGGAACGACAGGCTTCGCGCTGGTGTTCATCGCCTCTCTCGTTGGGTACGTGTAGTGCGAATCAATGTTTTTTTCTCTCTCGATCTTGTGAACGTCGGCACTGACCGGACTTGTTTACATTGCTGATCACCTGGTGTTCATATGTGCAATTCATTCATTCATTAACAGGGCAACGACGAATCAGTACTTCTACTACCAAGGGCTGCAACTGGGCTCATCGTCCATGGCGACGGCCATGACGAACCTGATACCCGCGATCACCTTCGTGATGGCAACGTCAGTAGGGTGAGTACTTGGAACCAGAATTGGAAGTAAGCAAGCCTATATCATTGTAGTTTTCAGTTTCACCTCAGCACATGTCATATGTGCACTCTACGTTCCTTGTCAAGTTTCATTCGAAATCAATGAGGATATGTGGGAACCTTGTAAATCTCATCTCACCGCATAAAAAACTTAGGAGTGGTCATAAACTCAATAGTACTCCAGTATATATGTAGGTGAGATCCAGAGAATGTTATGTGGTACCATTAATTGGAATACCAAGGCAACTTGTATCCTCAACTACTGCGTAATCTAATTTAGATCCCTTGTTGACACGGTCTGCCTAATCTAATCTGCGTTTGAGCTTACAATGGTAACTTACGTGAAATCTGCATGGTAGACGTGAAAAGGGTATGTGTGCGTGTGTGGCTTGAGTACGTTACCTCTCAACAAGTGGTGGTAAACGTCTGAACGACAAATGACAATCCCCCGGGACTCATCAACAACAAACATAGGCCATGCCACCGTCTGGCGTCCTGTGCTCTGCCTGTCCATTTTCCACTGATAATCTTGCATAAATTATCTGCATCCAATTGACACAGCTGGAACAGAGGGCTAAACGGTTACCTTCATCGCACACTTCGTTCCTGCAATAGAATAGTATCCATTACTTTGATAAGTGGATTTTCATATCAAACTATAGCTATGGCATATAAGAAGAAAATAAACTAATAGAAGTCGAAGACGCAGAATGATAGTGAATAGAGAGAAAGGCTATGCTATGTTACAAAGTGTTTCACACTGTCGTATGCTGTACTACTTACAACAATAATACAAATAAAAATATGTACCCTGTACTTTTTAACAACTTATGTACCCTGGTTCATCGTGCCCAGATCTATGACATGTAGTGGTTCACTCGACGAGTGTACTAGAATACAGGTGTCTTTTTAATTTAGGAGTACAGCAGCGCCGACAAGATACGTGGGGGACTACGGGGCAGCGTTATTTGTGGAACCCTCTTGCGTGGTCACTTCACTACTCTCTTGTCCCTATAAAGCATTTAAGTGTCATTTCTGGAAAAGAAAACTAACTGTCAGTGTCAGTGTCAGCGTGGCATTCTGAATAAGTTGGTTACAAAATTACCTTGCTAGTGATAGAAAAACTAACTGCCCGTATTTACTTGACCACTAAATTTCAGAAAGTGGATTTGGTCCTAAATTACCGACGTCTGAACTGAACGTTTGATGCATGTAGGCTAGAAAGCGTGGACATCAGAAGACCACGAAGCATGGCCAAGATATTCGGCACCGCAGTCTGCGTCGGCGGGGCCATGGTGATGGCGTTCTTCAAAGGCCCCAAGCTGTTACACAACTCGTTCGGCGCCAGCGGCCTGTACGACGTGCTTCTCCACTCGCCGGTTGGACGGAAATGGGTGATCGGTGCTCTGTTCCTCGTCGGCAGCAGCTCCTGCTGGTCGCTCTGGCTCATCCTGCAGGTGCCGATCTGCAAGTCATACGTGGACCCCCTGACGCTGTCGGCCTGGATGTGCTTCCTGTCCATGGGGCAGTTGGCGTTGCTCACCTCCTTTGCAGTGCCGGACCTGGACGCCTGGAAGATCCACTCGCTCTTCGAGCTCATGGGCTGCATTTTCGCCGTAAGTTCGCCTCCAGTCGTCGAGAAATTTTGTATCTTCAAGCTGTTATAAACAATGGCGTCGATCATGGTGGTGTATGCAGGGTGTGTTTGGGTCAGGCGTGACGTTCTACCTGCAGTCGTGGTGCATAACGGTCAGAGGCCCTCTCTACTCGGCTATGTTCAACCCGCTGTGCACCGTCATCACCACCGTGCTCGCCACCGTCATCCTTCACGAACAGCCACACGTCGGAAGGTGTGTGTGTGTTTCTTTCTACTTGCAGCTTCAGTTTAGTTCAGTTTTTCTGATCCTGCCACTATCCTTCTCAACTTGATTATGCAATTAAGAACGGCATACTTTTGCTTTGTCCAGCTTGTTGGGTGCTATAGCTGTCGTTGCGGGGCTGTACATTGTGCTGTGGGGCAAAGCAGGTGACTGCAAGAGCAAAAGGGTGCTGGCGGACACCGTTGATCTGGAGAAGACCATGGCACGGTCAGACTCGCAGCTCGATGCAGCCAGTACCATCACGGAGCCTCTCCTGGCGGACGGCAATCCCACCGAAAATTAGCAGCTAGGACTAGGAGATACTCCTATGTTGGAATAGCCATTTTTCACCTCAAGTCCTATGTGTTGCTACTTGTTGGAGCCTCAGTGTGTTTACATATGGTGGAGTCTGTGACGACGGCCATGATCCTATTGCCAATATGCCAAAGAAAAAAAAGGCTCCTATATGTGCTTGTGGCACATAATGAAGGTGTATGGGAGGTTTGTGCTTACTAATTAGTGCGACACAATACGTTGTACAATCAATCATATTTTTGCCGCGCCATATGGTTCAGTTCCACCGGACCATATGCGCAGAACTTTGGAGGCACGCAACCCATTAAGGTCTTGTTTACTTGCGGTGTATTTTCCGGGTTCGGAGCAGATTTCCTGGCCCAGTGCAAAATCCCCTAAAATTCCCGGAAGCCCATTTACTTGCAGAGAAAACCCTCCCCAACCCGACAAACCCTGTGTACTTTCACACGCTCCGCACACCTCGGGTATCGTCAGGGACGATGAGTTTCTTGCCGCCTCGTCCGTCTACTCCTCTTCCCACCGCAGGTTTCTTGGTCGCTGCCACCTGTCTGCCTCTAGATGCGACGCGCCATGGGTGCCGCTCGCCAGGGCCTGCACCTACGTTGGCAAAAGCATCATCGGACCGCCACTCGACGGGCTGCCGTGGGACACCGTCTACGTGCCTGCGTGCCATGTTCGGCAGGACCGTCCATGACATGGTCGTCCCAATTCTACATCATGGGCTGTTATTTCTGCATGATTCGAGTCATGGACAGATGCTAATCCACCATTGATTCCCTCATCTTTGTTCTCTGTTCTTTTTTACCCTTATGTGTGAAAAAAGTTTCTGATGATTTCTTCACAAATATCTTGCGTCCAACTCGATGATATATAGCTATGGTAGCATTTTCATACCCGTTCTGTTTTTATGGAACCCTGTGTGTGCATTCTTGAATCGAACTGTATAATATTCTGTTCTTAGACTTATTTGGCCTAGTATAGTACTTCTACCAGTAGTAACCTCTCCATGCTGCAACTGCCCACATACATAGTTCACCGGGGCTGTACATTGATCCTGCCACTATCCTTCTCAACTTGATTATGCAATTAAGAACGGCATACTTTTGCTTTGTCCAGCTTGTTGGGTGCTATAGCTGTCGTTGCGGGGCTGTACATTGTGCTGTGGGGCAAAGCAGGTGACTGCAAGAGCAAAAGGGTGCTGGCGGACACCGTTGATCTGGAGAAGACCATGGCACGGTCAGACTCGCAGCTCGATGCAGCCAGTACCATCACGGAGCCTCTCCTGGCGGACGGCAATCCCACCGAAAATTAGCAGCTAGGACTAGGAGATACTCCTATGTTGGAATAGCCATTTTTCACCTCAAGTCCTATGTGTTGCTACTTGTTGGAGCCTCAGTGTGTTTACATATGGTGGAGTCTGTGACGACGGCCATGATCCTATTGCCAATATGCCAAAGAAAAAAAAGGCTCCTATATGTGCTTGTGGCACATAATGAAGGTGTATGGGAGGTTTGTGCTTACTAATTAGTGCGACACAATACGTTGTACAATCAATCATATTTTTGCCGCGCCATATGGTTCAGTTCCACCGGACCATATGCGCAGAACTTTGGAGGCACGCAACCCATTAAGGTCTTGTTTACTTGCGGTGTATTTTCCGGGTTCGGAGCAGATTTCCTGGCCCAGTGCAAAATCCCCTAAAATTCCCGGAAGCCCATTTACTTGCAGAGAAAACCCTCCCCAACCCGACAAACCCTGTGTACTTTCACACGCTCCGCACACCTCGGGTATCGTCAGGGACGATGAGTTTCTTGCCGCCTCGTCCGTCTACTCCTCTTCCCACCGCAGGTTTCTTGGTCGCTGCCACCAGTCTGCCTCTAGATGCGACGCGCCAGGGGTGCCGCTCGCCAGGGCCTGCACCTACATTGGCAAAAGCATCATCGGACCGCCACTCGACGGGCTGCTGTGGGACACCGTCTACGTGCCTGCGTGCCATGTTCGGCAGGACCGCCCATGACATGGTCGTCCCAATTCTACATCATGGGCTGTTATTTCTGCATGATTCGAGTCATGGACAGATGCTAATCCACCATTGATTCCCTCATCTTTGTTCTCTGTTCTTTTTTACCCTTATGTGTGAAAAAAGTTTCTGATGATTTCTTCACAAATATCTTGCGTCCAACTCGATGATATATAGCTATGGTAGCATTTTCATACCCGTTCTGTTTTTATGGAACCCTGTGTGTGCATTCTTGAATCGAACTGTATAATATTCTGTTCTTAGACTTATTTGGCCTAGTATAGTACTTCTACCAGTAGTAACCTCTCCATGCTGCAACTGCCCACATACATAGTTCACCGGGGCTGTACATTGATCCTGCCACTATCCTTCTCAACTTGATTATGCAATTAAGAACGGCATACTTTTGCTTTGTCCAGCTTGTTGGGTGCTATAGCTGTCGTTGCGGGGCTGTACATTGTGCTGTGGGGCAAAGCAGGTGACTGCAAGAGCAAAAGGGTGCTGGCGGACACCGTTGATCTGGAGAAGACCATGGCACGGTCAGACTCGCAGCTCGATGCAGCCAGTACCATCACGGAGCCTCTCCTGGCGGACGGCAATCCCACCGAAAATTAGCAGCTAGGACTAGGAGATACTCCTATGTTGGAATAGCCATTTTTCACCTCAAGTCCTATGTGTTGCTACTTGTTGGAGCCTCAGTGTGTTTACATATGGTGGAGTCTGTGACGACGGCCATGATCCTATTGCCAATATGCCAAAGAAAAAAAAGGCTCCTATATGTGCTTGTGGCACATAATGAAGGTGTATGGGAGGTTTGTGCTTACTAATTAGTGCGACACAATACGTTGTACAATCAATCATATTTTTGCCGCGCCATATGGTTCAGTTCCACCGGACCATATGCGCAGAACTTTGGAGGCACGCAACCCATTAAGGTCTTGTTTACTTGCGGTGTATTTTCCGGGTTCGGAGCAGATTTCCTGGCCCAGTGCAAAATCCCCTAAAATTCCCGGAAGCCCATTTACTTGCAGAGAAAACCCTCCCCAACCCGACAAACCCTGTGTACTTTCACACGCTCCGCACACCTCGGTATCGTCAGGGACGATGAGTTTCTTGCCGCCTCGTCCGTCTACTCCTCTTCCCACCGCAGGTTTCTTGGTCGCTGCCACCTGTCTGCCTCTAGATGCGACGCGCCATGGGTGCCGCTCGCCAGGGCCTGCACCTACGTTGGCAAAAGCATCATCGGACCGCCACTCGACGGGCTGCCGTGGGACACCGTCTACGTGCCTGCGTGCCATGTTCGGCAGGACCGTCCATGACATGGTCGTCCCAATTCTACATCATGGGCTGTTATTTCTGCATGATTCGAGTCATGGACAGATGCTAATCCACCATTGATTCCCTCATCTTTGTTCTCTGTTCTTTTTTACCCTTATGTGTGAAAAAAGTTTCTGATGATTTCTTCACAAATATCTTGCGTCCAACTCGATGATATATAGCTATGGTAGCATTTTCATACCCGTTCTGTTTTTATGGAACCCTGTGTGTGCATTCTTGAATCGAACTGTATAATATTCTGTTCTTAGACTTATTTGGCCTAGTATAGTACTTCTACCAGTAGTAACCTCTCCATGCTGCAACTGCCCACATACATAGTTCACCGGCTCATATGTATACAGAGCGTAACTGCAGAAATTTATAAGTTTCAATTTTTATTACCTCATCAATACATCAGAACAGAATCCCCTCACATCCCCAAAAAGCTGAGTGTATAGAGGGGATTGAGATTAGAGGGGAACTGAGGAGATTAGAGGGGATTGGGTGAAATGGAGTGATTCACCAAATCCCCTTCCACCCCAAACCGTGGGGGTGAAAATACATGAGAAGTAAACAAGGCCTAACTGACAATGATGTCTCATTTATTATGTTTGTGCACGGGCAGTCATGGTCCAGTTCAGTGAGGACCCTCTGTACCTTGCCACACATGTTCAGTCTATTCAGGCTCATTTCAGTGACAATTAAAGATGCTAAAAACTCGCAAAAAATTGACTCCAACGGCTGTGTGACAGCCATTTCAAGAGATCGTTGCAGTTCTTTTTAAGGATGGAGAAGAAAACTTGGGCAAGCAAGCCAGCCAATCATGCCGCAGAAACCAATTGATTAGCAGGGAACATGGAGTTTAGCATACCTTGGCGAATAATTCAATCCTAGTGATGCACTCATATGCTTGCCGCATCACCGCAGCCGGAAATTCTTTATCCCCTCGATTGGTTTGACTGCAAAATCTTAAGTCTTTCAGAAGCAAACAAGTAGCAATGCCGACACAGCGGCGTGGGCGTCTGGCTTTTCCGTAAGCGAGCGGGCGGACATGGGTCTCCTTACCTGGCGAGTACAGACAGAGTACAGAGTCAAGTAATAAGCTTCTTCCGATCTCTCTCACACACACCGGCGCGCTGTCAGATCTCGCGCGTGATGGCAGGCGGCGGCGGCGGCGGCGGCGAGTGGCGGCTGTGGGTGGAGCGGTACAAGCCACCGGTGGCGATGGTGCTGGTGCAGCTGTTCTACTCGCTGGTGGACATTGCGCTCAAGACGGCCTACGGGCTCGGCATGCGTCCCATCGTCTTCGTCGCCTACCGCCAGGGCATCGCCGCCGCCGCGCTCCTCCTGGGATCCCTCGCCACCAGGGGGTTCACGCTGCGCCCCATGGCCGTCGGCTCCCGGGCCTTCGCCCTCCTCTTCGTCGCCTCCCTCGCCACGTACGTACGCGCGAAAAACCTCGTCGTCGTTTCCGTCTCCGATCGACCGGCTTCAGTTCCGGCCGGCCCCTTGTGCTGATGTGCTATGCTTTTTTGATCTGGCAGCGCGACGGGGCAGTACTGCTACTTCATGGGACTACAGCTGGCGTCCCCTTCGATGGCCCGGGCGACCACCAACCTCGCCCCCGCCATCACTTTCGCCATCTGCGCCGTCATCGGGTACTGCTCCTCCTCCTCCTCCTCCTCCTCATGGCATGGGTCAACGTGTCGTCGCCGCCGTGGATTTTTTTTTTTTTGAGGGCTGCCGCCGAGGAGTTGGGTAGAGGCGCAGAGCACGCTGGCCGTCCGATTTCCTTGCTCGCTTTTAGCTACTCCTACTTATTTTGGGCCCACCTGCAATGACAAATGAGCCCATCAGGCTCGCTTGTCCAGTACTCCCAGGTCAAGTTCAATGATTGGGCTTAACAGCTTAAGTGGCCTCGGTCTGGTCCAAGCTCCTCCATTTTTGGCCCGCAAGTAGAGTGACTTCGAAGGCAAGGAAAAAATAGTGTAGCGGCAGTCCAAAATAAATTATGCTATTTGGGCACTATAGCGAGGTTGTAGCTGAAAATTGCTATTAGCGCCCGAGCTCCACGAAGCTCTTTATTTAAAAATCAAAAACGACATTTTGAAATCTCAAATATTTACCGTATTACTATGTATTCCCTCCGTTCCCAAATATAAGATGTTTTAGTTTTTGTCCATATTCACATGCACACAAGTGTATCTAGACATATTTCATGTGTAGGTTCACTCACTTTATTATGCATGTAGACAACATGTGTAACACCTAAAACATGTTATATTTAGGAACGGAGGGAGTACCACATAAGCTTCGTCAAAATATTTTATCATCTGTGATCCACACAATAAATACAAATGTGGAAGATAATGAGTTTTTCTTTCTTAGGCCACAAGTTTGTCATTTTTGTATAGCCCAAATTATAACAGACGGATTTTTCAGCAAAATTTTGCACATATGTTGATAGTATAAATCTGCATCCACGTACCAAATAGTAGAATTTTTCAAAACCTCAAAATATTTTTTATTTTTTCTAAAATACCGTGATCCATGGAGCCCCACGAGTCAATTGACGCTCTCTGCGCGCTATAGCGAGCAATTGTGTAGTGTTTCCAAATAGCGGCATCTTGTTCAAAATGCTATAGTGGCGGTATAGCACGCTATATTTTTCTTGCTCGAAACGCTTGACTGATCCCATGCATTTGCAGGTTGGAGAAGGTGGATTTGAGAAGCTCAAGAAGCCTTGCCAAGATCATCGGCACAATCGTCTGCCTCGTTGGAGCAATGCTCATGGCGTTCTTCAAGGGGCCGAAGCTTCTCGGCGCACTCCTCATGGATGACTGGGTGACAGGAGGCATCTACCTCATGGTGAACGCCATCTGTTTCACCATCTGGTACATCTTGCAGGCAAGAATTGCATGCTCCTTCACAACATTAATCCTGTTTTTTTAGATTTTGGTCGAAATTTATCATTTGCCTGTTCGAAGATAAATAACTGCAGTAGAGTTACTTGGTTTCCGAATGTCAAGTGCACGACCATTTTCAGGTACCGATCTGTAAATCCTACCTTGATCCACTGTCCTTGGCAACTTGGATGTGCTTCCTGGCGACATTGCAATGCATGGTGGCAGCGTTCTTCCTAGAAGAAAACTACATGGAAATCTGGAAGCTTGCTTCTATTTGGGAGCTCCCCTGCATCCTATACGGAGTAAGTTCTGCTCCACCCAATTGCAGGCGTGGTGATCCATAGATTGTTCTGAATTGCATGCACTGCTTTTTAAGTTAAAGCCCTGAAAACGAAGGAACAATTTTTGTAGGGTGTCTTTGCCTCAGGCGCAAACTTTTATATGCAATCTTGGTGCATATCAGTGAAAGGTCCCCTGTACAGTGCAATATTTACACCGCTAAGTGCAGTGATCACGACAATATTATCTACGCTCTTCCTTCACGAAGTACTCCATATTGGAAGGTATGTATTCACCATATCCGACATTAGCATTATATATAATAAGCTGGTGCTGAAAACCCTGTCGTGTTTGGTGCATAACTGCTCTTGTTATCGATGATGTTTACGGTGATTTATTCTTTCACGCAGCGTATTAGGTGCTATCACCATCATCTTCGGCCTGTATGTAGTGCTCTGGGGAAAAGCAGATGATGACAAGAGCGAGAGGGTGGCCATCCGTACTGATTTTGAAAGCAATGTAGAACAAGATAGTATCGGTGTAAAGGTAGAGAGTGAGACTAATATTTCAGAACCATTGTTATCTGAAAACACGAACACTTAAACTTCGACATGCCAATGATGCTGCAGTATTTTCAAATCAGCCTCTGTCCTGTGAATTGGTAATCAGCTGTCTTATGTACTTTCTTCTACAGCTTGCTACATAAGTAGAAATGTAGAATATATATATTTGATTTGGGGTTCTTGTCCATTGTAAAATGTCCAAAGAGACAGTCCGGCAGTCTGCTTGTTATCATCTCACTCACTGGTCTATTACTCGAGGCTATATGTATGATTCAGAGCACAGGATTTAGGAGTTCCACACTCGATACAAGCACAAGTGTGCCAACAGAAGATAGCAGGAAGGAGGATAGGGTTGAGAGCCAGATGGGAGAGAGGAGTTCGTCGCAGCCGCCGTTTGCCTGATTAATCTTCGATAGCCCTCTTCCTGGAATCACCCGTCTTCATGTACACCACTCCGGTCCAGCGACGCGAGAGTTGCGCTTGCGTGTCCGCCTGGGCCGTGGGTCGGTACTCACCTGCGGCCCATCGGTGGTCGAGGTGCTGACATCCCCCCCTCCTTCAGATGCGGCTTGACCCCAAGCCACGCCACAAGGAAAGCGTTCCTGCAATTCATCAAAGTTCTCCCAGGTGTCCGGTATGTTGGCCGCCGACCAACGCACCAGTACTTGCGACACCACTCGATTAGCCTGTGTCTTCTCGCAGCGCGCCAACACTTGCACAGGAACCATAAACTGGTTAGTATCAGTAGGCAATTCGGTTGATACCTGAGTGTTGGGTTTCAACGCTTTGCGCAGCAGTGAGACGTGCAACACTGGGTGAATGGTCGATGTTTCCGGCAGAGAAACTCGATATGCCACACTGCCAATCTTTTTGCTGATGATGAAAGGACCGAAGTAGCGGAGGGAGAGTTTGTGACACGCCCTCCTGGCGACTGAGCTCTGGACATATGGTTGCAGCTTGATGTACACGCTGTCCCCCACCTCGAATACTCTTTCAGAACGTCCTTTGTCCGCTTGCATTTTCATGCGATTGCTAGCTCGAAGCAGGTGGGGTTTGATCAGATCAGTCATCTCCTGCCGCTCGGACAACCACACGTTCAAGTCATTGACTGGAGTTGCATTGGCCGCTTCTATTCCCCAATGGCGTGGCTCGTGCCCATACAGAACATGGAACGGTGACTTGCCAAGAGAACTGTGCCAGGATGTGTTGTACCAATACTCTGCCAGTGCCAACCATGATCCCCATTTGCGTGGACAGGAATGCACAAAACAGCGAAGGAATGTTTCCAGACATTGATTTACCCGTTCTGTCTGACCGTCCGTCTGCGGATGATATGCCGTGCTCATGCGCAGAGTTGTCCCTGTGATCCTGAACAGCTCGCGCCAGAACTTGCTTGTGAAAACCGGGTCCCTGTCCGAGATCAAAGATTCTGGCATGCCATGCAATCTGTAAACCTGATTGACATATGCAGTGGCCACTTGGCTTGCTGAAAATGGATGCGCCAATGGTATGAAATGGCTGTACTTCGAGAACTTATCAACGACAACCAGAATGCAATTATATTTCCCGGATTGTGGTAACCCCTCAACGAAATCGAGAGATACCATCTGCCAGGCTTGGTCTGGAACTGGTAGTGGTAGCGATTACGATCTGGCTTGGCTTGTTGGCATGTAGAACATGCTTGCACATATGCTGTCACTGATGCTTGCATACGTGGCCAAGCAAACAAGCAACGAAGCCTCTGATAGGTTGCTGGTGCCCCAGAGTGTCCCCCTATCTCGGTATCATGAACAGCTCTCAGAATTTCCTGCTGGAGTGTGTCGTTGCGACCCACCCAGATGCGCCCTTTATACTTGAGAATGCCCTCATTCAACATGAAATTTTTGTGGCTGGAGCTGTTGCTCTCTAGATCTCTGATTATGGCCATTGTGGAATCATCTTGCTCATACCCTGCTCTAATATCTTGCAGCCAGTGTGGTTGACAGAAGGAGATTGCATTCAGAGTGCCACCATCAGTTTGTGGCATGCGTGACAGCGCGTCTGCTGCACCATTATCAGTCCCCTTCTTGTAGCAGAGTCGGTAACGGAGGCCCAACAACTTGGTGAAAGCCTTTTGTTGCCAGGGAGTATGTAATCGTTGGTCTTCTAAATGCACCAGACTACGGTGGTCAGTCTTTATGATGAACTCAGCAGTTTGCAAGTAGGGTCGCCAGTGCTCTACTGCATAGAGGAGTGCCATTAGCTCTTTCTCGTAAGTAGAAAGCCCACGGTTGCGAGGTCCCAACGCTTTGCTGATATAAGCCAGTGGGTGTCCATCCTGCTGTAATACTGCCCCAATTCCGAAGTCACTCGCATCAGTTTCGACCACAAAAGGACGGTTGAAGTTGGGTAATGCTAGGACTGGTGCTGATGTTAACAGTTGTTTCAATGTGTCAAAAGCAGTGTCGCACTCTGATACGTCTCAAACGTATCTATAATTTTTGATGTTCCATGCATGTTTTATATCAATTGCTACATGTTTTGCATCTACTTTATATCATATTATGGCATTTATTGGACTAACCTATTAACAAGATGCCACAGTGCCAGTTTCTGTTTATTATGTCTGTGCATTGTAGAAAATGTCCAAAAATGAAAGTGCTCAGAAAAATCTGAAAAAATTACAGAAATTCTATTTCGCCAGAAGACTCCGGGAGCCAGAAGGACAAGTCCAGGGGAGGCCCACAGCCACCACACGCACCCTGGGCGCGGTTGGGCCTTGGCCGCCCCCAGGGGTGGTGTCGTCTCCTCGGGCTCTCCAGCCGCCGCCCTTTCGCCTACTTATTCCCCCCGACGCGAAAACCCTAAGTGCCTGGACGATTTCCCCAGAAAAGTTACAGAGGTCCGCCGCCATCCGAAACCCTAATTCGGGGGGACAGAAGTCTCTGTTTCGGCACCTTGCCGGGACGGGGAATTGCCCCCGGAGCCATCTTCATCACCTTTGCTGCCTCCCATGATGAGGAGGGAGTAGTTCTTCATCGGGGCTGAGGGCTCTACCGGTAGCTATGTGGTTTATCTCTCTCTCCCATGGTGTGATCTTTATGTGATCATGAGCTTTGTAATCTAGTTGAATCCATAGATGTTACTCTTCATTATCTTATATGCTACTCAAGTGGTTTTATTAATGTAATCTCCGGAGTCACCTTTGTCCCACGGTGCGAAGTTGACAGTGTGCGCCCCGTGTGTGGCTCTTAGGCTGAAGATAATAGGAATACTTATCATGAGTTATTATTTACGTTGGATGTCTCTATGAAATTGTGGTGTTTGTCTAGTACTATTTAGGGCGCTCAAGTTGACAGTGTGGGGTTCCCTAGATGTGGAATGCGACTTTAAGGTGTGCTTTTATAGCCCTACGCAGTGGATTGGTGTTCGTTATCCAACGAGAGAATAACTCAGTGTAGCATAGTGAAGAAGAAATATCTATGTATTCAATTATATTATTATTGTTGAGAGTGTCCACTAGTGAAAGTATGATCCCTAGGCCTTGTTTCTAAGCATTGAAACACCGTTTACAACAAGTTCTGCTACATGTTTGCTTGCTGCCATTTTTATTTCAGATTGCAATTACTACTTATAATCATCCATATTACTTGTATTTTAATATCTCTTCGCCGAACTAGTGCACCTATACACCTGACAAGTGTATTGGGTGTGTTGGGGACACAAGAGACTTCTTGTATCTTAATTGCAGGGTTGCTTGAGAGGGATATCTTTGACCTCTACCTCCCTGAGTTCGATAAACCTTGGGTGATTCACTTAAGCGAAACTTGCTGCTGTTCTACAAACCTCTGCACTTGGAGGCCCAACACTGTCTACAAGAATAGAAGCGTGCGTAGACATCAAGCTATTTTCTGGCGCCGTTGCCAGGGAGGTAAGGTAAAAGGTACTCACATCCTCCGTCTACTAAGCTATTTTCTAGCACTGTTGCCGGCGTGTGAGTGCTCGAAGGTATTTCCTTTAGATTCTGCAGTTATATCTTTTTGTTTCTTGTTTTTATTTCACTAGTTAGGCTTAATGGAAAACAACAAAAAAATTAGAGAGCTCTATGAAATTTATCTTGAGTTGGGACATGATGTGTTTGAAGAGAAAATTAAAAAACCTATGGAATTTTGTTTGCATAATAGTAGTAGCAATGTTATTTGCATGAATTCTTTGAACATCATTATTGCTAATGTTATGGAAAGCTCTAAGCTTGGGGAAGCTGGTTTTGATGAATATGATATTTTTAGTTCCCCAAGCTTTGAGGAGGAAATTTGCTTTGATGATACTTTGCCTCCAATATATGATGATTATAATGATTGTGCTATTTTAGCTCCACCTACTATTGAGGATATAGTTTATGTTGATTATGATATGCCTCTTATATATGATGTTTACAATGATGAATATGATATTTTTATTCCATCTACTATTCAGGATAAAATTCATTATGATTATTCTATGCCTCCAATTTATGATGATTACAATGATGGATGTGATACTTTTACTCCCACTATTACTAATGAAACTGATTATGCTTGTGTGGAGAGTAATGATACTTTTATGCATGTGGATCATGATAAGAATGCTTTATGTGATAGCTATATTGTTGAGTTTATTCATGATGCCACTGAAAATTATTTTGAGAGAGGAAAGTATGGTTATAGAAATCTTCATGTTACTAAATTTCTTCTCTTTATGATGAAGGTTTTGAGCTTTCTCTTGATTTGCTTTTATTTGCTGGGTACTTTAAGACCTACTGGTCCTTATGAGAGAGGGAGACACGGTTTCATATATCTCAATAATATTAAGTCTTCTCTCTTTATGTTGAAAGTTTTGATGTTGCACTTGTTTTGCCTTCCTATGCTAGTCACTTTGTGCTTTATTGATTTATTTTCTTACAAGATTCCTTTGCATAGGAAGTGGGTTAGACTTAAATGTGTTTGATATTTGCTTCTTGATGCTCTTTCATATTCACCTCTTATACGTATGAGAGCATCATCAAAATTATCATGCCTAGCTAAAAGGTTTTAAAGAAAAGCGCTTATGGAAGGCAACCCATTATTTTTATTTTCTGCATTTTTTCTTTATTTGAGTCAAGGAGTTTGTTTACTTCTGTAGCAACTCCTTTTTATCTTTATTTTCTTGCATTGTTGTGCCAAGTAAGGCCTCTAATAGGAAGATGATGCTAGATTTGGATTTCTGCGCAGGAACAGATTTCTGCTGTTCACCGTTTTGCTTCTGTAAAATCACAGAAAATTTATTTAAATCTAAAATTTTTTGTGCGTGATCCTCAGATAAGTATGCATCTTTCGTTAGTTCAAAGTTTTTCGATCTGAGCGTCGTAAGTGCCTCGAAAAAATTCGTCTTTGCGGACTGTTCTGTTTTAGACAAATTATGCCTTTTTATTTTGCATTCTCTCTTTTACTAGTGTTGAGTGAAATTCTTTTTTGGGTGGAAGAGCTTCACATAACATCAGTGGCAGTAGCTAATGTTTAAAGTAACAAGTCATATTGCGTCTTTATAGAACATGTGAGTTTTTGATTGTGCACTAACCCTCTAAAGAGATTTGCTTTGAGTTTGGTGTGACGGAAGTTTTCAAGAGTCAAGAGGGAAGAGTGATATAATAGGATGGAGAAGAGTGAAGAGCTTAAGCTTGGGGAGGCTCCCATGGATCTCCCCAGCATATTTCAAGAAGACTCAAGCGTCTAAGCTTGGGGATGCCCAAGGCATCCCCTTCTTCATCGGCAAAATTATCAGGTCATCTCTAGTGAAACTATATTTTAATTCTTTCACATCATATGTGCTCTTCTTGGAGCGTCTGTGTGCTTTTATTTTCAGTATTGTACTTTTATTTTCAATAAAGCTTGACTGGACCCTAGCATTCTTGATTGGGAGAGAGACACGCTCCGCTTTTTCATGAGAATACTCCTATTCTTCACTTATATTTGTTGAGTATTCATATCTAGCGCTGTTCAGCTTTTAGCTCTTGTTTTCATGTATCTCTTGTTAGAGCTATTAGCTTTCTTTTGTAGAAAGTACTCTCTTGCTTCACTTATATCTGTTTGGAGAGTTGAATTAAATAAATTGATTGGTGTTTGGTTGGTTCAGAAAATGTTGCATGTGGTAATTGGTATAAGAAAAAACTTGCTCAATCTTGTAGATCACTAATTTGGATAACTTGATGCTTGCCAATTGTTTTGAATTAACAAGTAGATCATGATTAAATTTGTGCATCACATGAGTTAAGCCTATTAGTGAAGAACTACCGTAAAGCTTGTTGAAAATTTGGTTTGCATCGGTGGTATCTCTAAGGTCTAGATATTTTCTAATAACAGGGTTTGGTTAACAAGGAAGACTGTATGAAGTCTTATAACGTTTGCAATATGTTTGCCATATAAAACTTGGTGTACGGGTTGATATTCTTGTTTGCTTACTGATACGTCCAGAACGTATCTATAATTTTTGATTGTTTCATGCCATTTTTATGCTTTTAGCACTTGTTTTTATATTAAGTTTATTATTTATTTGGACTAACCTACTAATAGTTGCAAAAGTGCACAATGTTCTTGTTTTACTCTTTGATGTGTAGAAATTATCAAGAATACAAGAGGAAACCTTGTTGGAGTCGAATTGGGACTTTCCTGAAATCTGTCTGAGAACTTTTTACGAAGATTGCCAGTTTGACCCTCGAAGATGACGTCAATGGAGACCTGGCTCTTACGAAAGTTGTCACAATTTTCCATACGAAGATTTTAAGCCCGAGATCAGCCCAATCGGAGTTCGGACGCGGCCTGGAGGCCCGTTTTGGTGGAACCCTAAAAGGGGTGACGGAAATCCGAGAAGATATATAAAGGGAGGAAACCTAACTCGTGGAGGACTCCTCCACCCACGAATTTCCAGCCACCAAAGCCACGTTTTTGCCTCCCCCATGGATCCCATCTCCATGGGGGAGGGCTCCCTTGAAGCCATGAAGGAAGGGGCTAAGGGGCGGTGCTCCCCCATGGAACCGGCGGCGCAGGAGGAGCCCCCTGCGCCACCGCCGGTGCCGGCGCCGCCCTGCGCCTCTCGCTGCCCTCTCCGCCGTCTTCACCGCCATCTCCATCACCAACTCCTCCTTGTATTCAGTGGTTCATCCTCCCACAAACCTCTGTACCGTCCTATGTAAACATGGTGTTTGATGCTATAATATTTATCCTATGATCTATGTCATGTTTATGTAGTTTATTTGTCTTTCGATTGCTTTGTTGAATGTCTATGGTTCATTAGAGTTGTATGTTGATATGGTACTGTCCTTTGGTGTCCATTATACTTGTGCGCGCATGGATCAACACCATAGGGTTAGTAGTATGTGCAAAGGAAGGGGCGTAGTCTGCCGGAGTGACAGAAACCTGAGGCTCAAACCGGTTAGTTGCATGTATGGGAGTAAGAGGACCATAAACTTAAGGCTATGGTTGGGGAAACCTTAATGCATTGTTAGTATTTACGGATGTTTGCTAACAATCCAATCATATAGTACTTGTAATCCCAAGTAGTGGAGTGCATGTATATTTAGCCTCTCCCACATTGAAAACTGCATCAAAGACAATGAACTAATGTCTTCACTAATTAATCTTGGACAAAGCCACCACAATTACCACCACTTTTCCACACTCATGGTACTGTTAGTATATGGTTACTTAGTGTACTTTATTGCTGCAGCACTAACATTTACTTTCTTGTATTTATTATCTTGCAAACTATCTCTCATACCCGTATTGCTACCGTAGTTTTATTTCCTAGATAATGCAAACGTTTAGTGTGCGTAGAGTTGTATCAGTGGTTGATAGAACTTGAGAGAATACTTATCCTACCTTTAGCTCCTCGTTGGGTTCGACACTCTTACTTATCGAAAAGGCTACACACGATCCCCTATACTTGTGGGTTATCAAGACCTTTTCTGGCGCCGTTGCCGGGGAGCCATAGCGTAGGTTAATGTTCTTGTGTGCACTTGTTTGCTTTATCTCTAAGTAGTTTTTATTTTCAGTACAAGTTGTTCTTTATCTTACTATGGATAGGGAATGCGAATTACAAAAAAAATTAGGTGTAGTTGTTATCTAAAAACGTTTTCAAAAAGAAAAGTGATTGGAAAGATGAGTAATGGTTAAATGGGGGTCGACCTTGAACACTTGTGTTCATGCCTATGAAACCAAAACAAATCTTTCCATGGAAGCTTTTCATTAAAAACATGTAAATATTGTAAATATTGTGTATATACCTCTGTACATAAAAATAAAATGCTAATTATAGTCTTAGTTAATTGAAAGTTGATAGTTTTACTTTGCTGTCCAGAAACAGATTTTCTGTGCTCCACCGTATTAAATGTTTAAAATCACCAGAACGTGATCTTGATCTGAAATTTCTTGAGTGCAAAGTGATGCTTATTAGCTTTCTTTCATTAGACTAACTTTTTCTGATTTAAGGTACGTAGATAGGTCGAAAAATTCGATCTTTACTGACTGTTCTGTTTAGACAGATTTTGTGCTTCTCTGTAAATAAAATCGTGATAAATCTCAGAATAGTATTTTGACTTGAAAATTTTTGTGCATAAACCTGAGATTATTATCTTTCTTTCATTAGACTAAAGTTTTTCGATTTGAGCTACTTAACTATCTCGTTGAATGCCATCTTTACGGACTGTTCAGTTTTGACAGATTTCTTTGTTTATTCAATATTGTACTTGGTGTTGTTAGTTTCATTAGTTTTTCGACGGACAACGGAAATCATGAACACCTTAGTATATACAGTGGCTAATGTTGAGTAAAAATTATAAAACTTGTCAATGCTTGAACATGAGTGGATTTTATTTAATGAGTACTAACCCTACTAATGAGTTTTGTGAAGTTTTATGTGGATGTAGCTTATAAGATCTAATCAATATGGTGATATGAGATGAATAAGAAGACGCAAGAGCTCAAGCTTGGGGATGTGTAGGTGCATCCCAAGAACATATTCAAGAAGATACAATCATCTAAGCTTGGGGATGCCCGAGTCATCCCCCTATTCATCAACTAACATGAGGTTGTCTCGTTCATACTCTATATTACCCGTCCACATGATATGTATTGTCTTAACTTGTATTATAATTGTTTTTATATGTCTTGGTTTTACCTTCTTTAGTTTTATTAGCTCTTATTTGGTTTCTATTGCTTCTTTACTTTCACTTATAAATTCAAAACAACAAAAATATTTTCTTTTGTTTTGCTTCTTTGTTTGGTTCTTTATTTTAATTTTATTTGGGTTTTACTTTTGATTTTTATTTAGAGTTTTCCTTGCTGTAGCTAGCATGTTTAGGTCTTGCTTAGCCTCTGGTTTTTAGTTTATCAAAAATAAAGTACCAAGTTTTATCCATTTAGCTTAGTTGATACATATGTAAAAAGTGATTTTCTGTTTTCGGTATCTACTGCTTATTGCGCGATTTTTCATATTTTACTGGAAGCTCTAAAAATCACGAAAAAATTACTGATGTTGTAGCACCTAATCCTCTGCATGTACAAAAATTGGCTAAAATTTCGGGCATGTTTAAGTGCACCTAAAAATTGCGTTTTCCAGCTGCTGTTTTTCTGGACAGATTCTGACTTTTGTTGCAAGAGTGGCCTCTTTTCGTTTTCATTTGATTTTTAATGGTTCTTACCTTTCATTTATAAGTTGGCCATTTAAGCAACCTTTCTGTAACTTAAAAACAAAATTTTATTTGGTTTAATAGCAGCACTTGGAAATATTATCTATTGTACTAATGTCTAACCGCAGAAAAGAATGGGAAAGTTTTTGTGTTGAAGTTTTTTCACAGAGAATGAAGGAACACCAAATTGTGAAATTGAAGAATGGCCAAAGTCATAAGCTTGGGGATGTCCCCACATCCCTCTTCATCAATAACCCCTCGGTTTGCAAACCTTTAAACTTTGTTTTTTGAGCAACATATGAACTTACTAAACTTGAAGCGGCTGTATTTATTATCTATTTATCTTAGCATCAAACACCAGTTACATTAATAAGTGGATCTCACATATTTTATTTATCTCTGTTTTCAATTTACTTGGTTAATGGATTACTTGTTGAAACTTAAAAATGATGTGTGAATAATATTGTTTAGTAGTTATATTTTCTTATGGTTAGTCTCAACTAGCTAATAGTGCATATTATGTATTTTGATATCAACATGCATTGCTGTTCATAAGATGGTATGGTATTGTGGTATCCTCCTCTGAATAATTCATTGAATTGACTTGGCACATGCTCACGCATGCATATGACTGAAAAACAAAAGTCAATTAAGCCTTGATGATTTATTTTGCTCAGAGTTCTTGTATCACTTTTATGCCTCAATTAATTTCATTTTGTCGCAAGCATGATTATGACGGTTATTGCTCTCTTGATTGTCGCTTCCCAGTCTATTGCTAGCCTTCACTTGTACTGAGCGGGAATGCTGCTCGTGCTTCCAAACCATGAAAACCAAGTTATCCAAAGTGTCCACCATAAATACCTATGCATGGCATTTCGAACCATTCAAGTAAATTTTCATGTGCTACCTTTAAAACCTTCAAAGTACTTCTCAATTTGTGTCAATGTTTTATAGCTCATGAGGAAGTATGTGGTGTTTTATCTTTCAATCTTGTCATTTACTCTGACAGACTTTCACCAATGGACTAGTGGCATATACATCCGCTTATCCAATAATTTTGCAAAAAGAGCTGGCAACGGGGTGCCCAGTCCCAATTAATTACAACTTTCATTAATAATTCTCTTCACATGTTTTGCCCTGATTTATCAGTAAGCAACTTAATTTGCAAATAGACACTCCTCCATGGTATGTGAATGTTGGAAGGCACCCGAGGATTCGGTTAGCCATGGCTTGTGCAAGCAAAGGTTGGGAGGAGTGTCATCCATAATGAAACTAAAATACATGTGTAAACAAAAGAGAAGAGGGATGATCTACCTTGCTGGTAGAAATAACGTCCTTCATGGGAGCCGCTCTTGAAAGTCTGGTTGACAAGGGGGTTAGAGTGCCCACTACCATTCGTTGACAACAACAAACACTTCCCAAAACAATTTTGCTTCTGTTTTAAAAATGAAAAGCTCTAGCACATGATAATCCCTGCTTCCCTCTGCGAAGGGCCAATCTTTTATTTTCATGTTGAGTCACCATCCTTTCTTTGAGCACTTCTCGAGAGCATAGTTGTCATTCTTAGTGTAATGTGCTTGTCCCAGAATGCGGTTAATTGTGTATAACTTTGATGCTTTTATCTTTGATATCTTTATTCTAGTCTTCCCTTGAACTTCAGAGGTGCCTGGGCATTTATGTTTTGCTGTACAAATACGGGCAAGCGAGATACCACTCTACCATGCTTTATTATGGTCATTACAATCTTGTTGATGTTTATAAATTTCATGTTATAAGCTCTTAGTTCGTTGATACTTTTCATTAGGAAACATGATTGCTAAGTTTTATTATCCATACATCATGCAATTGTTAAAGACCTGATCATAGCATTTACAATCAAAAATTATTTTGTTATCATTTACCTACTCGAGGACGAGCAGGAATTAAGCTTGGGGATGTTGATACGTCCAAAACGTATCTATAATTTTTGATTGTTTCATGCCATTTTTATGCTTTTAGCACTTGTTTTATATTAAGTTTATTATTTATTTGGACTAACCTACTAATAGTTGCAAAAGTGCACAATGTTCTTGTTTTACTCTTTGATGTGTAGAAATTATCAAGAATACAAGAGGAAACCTTGTTGGAGTCGAATTGGGACTTTCCTGAAATCTGTCTGAGAACTTTTTACGAAGTTTGCCAGTTTGACCCTCGAAGATGACGTCAATGGAGACCTGGCTCTTACGAAAGTTGTCACAATTTTCCATACGAAGATTTTAAGCCCGAGATCAGCCCAATCGGAGTTCGGACGCGGCCTGGAGGCCCGTTTTGGTGGAACCCTAAAAGGGGGTGACGGAAATCCGAGAAGATATATAAAGGGAGGAAACCTAACTCGTGGAGGACTCCTCCACCCACGAATTTCCAGCCACCAAAGCCACGTTTTTGCCTCCCCCATGGATCCCATCTCCATGGGGGAGGGCTCCCTTGAAGCCATGAAGGAAGGGGCTAAGGGGCGGTGCTCCCCCATGGAACCGGCGGCGCAGGAGGAGCCCCCTGCGCCACCGCCGGTGCCGGCGCCGCCCTGCGCCTCTCGCTGCCCTCTCCGCCGTCTTCACCGCCATCTCCATCACCAACTCCTCCTTGTATTCAGTGGTTCATCCTCCCACAAACCTCTGTACCGTCCTATGTAAACATGGTGTTTGATGCTATAATATTTATCCTATGATCTATGTCATGTTTATGTAGTTTATTTGTCTTTCGATTGCTTTGTTGAATGTCTATGGTTCATTAGAGTTGTATGTTGATATGGTACTGTCCTTTGGTGTCCATTATACTTGTGCGCGCATGGATCAACACCATAGGGTTAGTAGTATGTGCAAAGGAAGGGGGTAGTCTGCCGGAGTGACAGAAACCTGAGGGCTCAAACCGGTTAGTTGCATGTATGGGAGTAAGAGGACCATAAACTTAAGGCTATGGTTGGGGAAACCTTAATGCATTGTTAGTATTTACGGATGTTTGCTAACAATCCAATCATATAGTACTTGTAATCCCAAGTAGTGGAGTGCATGTATATTTAGCCTCTCCCACATTGAAAACTGCATCAAAGACAATGAACTAAATGTCTTCACTAATTAATCTTGGACAAAGCCACCACAATTACCACCACTTTTCCACACTCATGGTACTGTTAGTATATGGTTACTTAGTGTACTTTATTGCTGCAGCACTAACATTTACTTTCATGTATTTATTATCTTGCAAAGCTATCTCTCATACCCGTATTGCTACCGTAGTTTTATTTCCTAGATAATGCAAACGTTTAGTGCGCGTAGAGTTGTATCAGTGGTTGATAGAACTTGAGAGAATACTTATCCTACCTTTAGCTCCTCGTTGGGTTCGACACTCTTACTTATCGAAAAGGCTACACACGATCCCCTATACTTGTGGGATATCACTTACATAAACCTTGCTAGACTAAACTCTGTACTGAGAGGGAATGCTTCTCGTGCATCCAAATCATTGAGCCAAAATCCATGCCATTTGTGTCCACCATAACTACCTATATGTGGTATTTCCTTGCCACTCCAAGTAAATTTTTCATGTGCTACCTTTAAATTATTCAAAATGTTATTATTCCCTTTTTGTGTCAATGTTTACTAGCTCATGAGGAATTAGTGTGGTTATTCTTTATTCTATTTGTCAAATGGACTTTTACACCTGGACTTGTGGCATATACATCCGCTTATCCAATAATTTGCAAAAAGAGCTGGCAACGGAGTGCCCAGTCCCAATTAATTACAACTTTAACCATTAATTCTCTTCACACTTTTGCCCTGATTCATCAGTAAGCAATGACAAACAGTGAAATACCTGCGTGTGTAAACCAAAGAGAAAGAGGGATGATCTGCCTTGCTGGTAGAATTAACGTCCTTTCATGGGAGCCGCTCTTAAAAGTCTGTTTGACAGGTAGAATACTGTTCTCACCCGCTACCATTCGTTGATGAAAGGACAAGGATGTCGCCTAGAGGGGGGGGGGGGTGAATAGGCGATTAAAACTTTTCCGGTTTAGGCTTGATAATTGCGAAATAAAACTATGTGTTTAAATTAACAAGCCAACAACCTAAATAAACTAGGCTCACCTATGTGCACCGACAACTTATGGTAAGCAAGACAAGCAACAAGGTGATAGCAATATAGAATACTTCAAGCACGAAATCTATCACAATGTAAAGTGCATAAATAAAAAGCTCGGGTATTCCCGAGTTCCTCCTTGTTAAGGGAGTACGTCTCATTGGAGAGGTGTGAACCAACACAATGGTTCAACAACCACAAAGGTTTCACCTTCTTCTCCGATGAACCACACCACAAAGGTTTGGTTCACCTTCCACTATCGGAATCATTCGAGGCGGAAATCCGGAGCCTTTCAACAACGATCCGGGGCACAACCCACAACGGGATTGGGGGCTCCCGAACAGCTACAAGTGACCATACAAGGGTCTCAACCACCACACGGGCGTCTAGGGTCCAAAGACCCAAGAGTAACAAGTTCACAAGCTTTCAACTTCCACGAATCCTCGTGGAGAGCACAAACCGATGCAACGAAGCAATGGCAAGAGCACAAGGCTCAAATCCTTCACTCTCGAATCCCACCACAAGCAACTAATGCTTATGGGGGAGAAGAGAGGAAGAACAACGAAGAACACAACAAATGGAACTTCAAGATCAAGATCTACTAGGTTCCCCTCACTTAGAGGAGGAAAGGATTGGATGAATATGTAGATCTAGATCTCCTCTCAATTTCCCTCAAAGATATGCAAGAATCATGGGAGAGAATGAGAGGAAGGCAAGCTTTTTCCAAATATCAACAATGGAGAAGAGAGGGGAGAAAAACTTGCTCAAGAACATAGGGAACCATTGGGGAAGAAACCCCTTAAATAGGTCCCCTGAAAAGTGACCGTTGGAGGGGTACGGAAGCCCGGCCTAGGCTGGCCTGGGGGCTGGCCACCTAGCAGAGCCGGCCGGCCTGGGGGCTGGCCACCCAGCTGAGCCGGCCAGCCTGGGGGCCGGCCTAGGCTGGCCTGGGGGCTGGCCACCCAGCTGCCAAAATTGTAACACCCACAACTTTTTCATCCGGACTCCGATTTCGATAATCTTGGGCTCGTTGGAATCGCAACGAAGAGCCCTTTAAGATAATGCAGAGCAACATCATAGTCCATCATGTGAAGATAAAACCAAATGACGAAAGGTAAACCTTCTCTAAAAAAGAACAACCGGTAAACCCTGAAATGCAATAACTTTTGCAAGGAGGCTCCAATCGAGATGAAACCAACGAAGTTGGAAAGGTAGCGAAAAACGCTTTCCTACAAAAAGTGGAAATATTAAAGGTCACAAATATAGAGGAGATATCACACATGGGAGGTGTGGACCTTATCTCGAGGAGGACCGGTAATATTTCCAACACGAAAACACAACAAGTTTACCAACCGAAATCCGTTTTCGGTGAACTAGAGCTTGGTATGGAGATGAACACAAGCTCTAAATTCTCACAAGAATAAAAGCCAAATAAGAACCAAGAAAGATGATGTGCCAAATATGCAAAGGTTTGAGCTCTCCACAAAGGTGCGATCAAGTTACTCACTTGAGAGCCCCTCTTGATAGTACGCCGTCTATCCTATAACCCGGTCTCCCACTAACACCACGAGACCGGTAAAATAGAAAACCTATCAAGATCATACCTTTGCCTTGCGCATTCCACTTGAGCTAGATGATGACGATCTTGATCCTTCAAGTTGGAACACCTTTCTTGATTGTGCTTGCTAGCTCATGCTTGATGAAGACTTCTCCAAATGCTCCCCATACACCATTATGGGAGAGCCTTGCTAAACTCCGTCTTCATGAATCCACTTGCACTTCATTTTCTTATCTTGATATAGATGATGGCTTGGAGATAAACATGAAGTTCACTCAATCTTGTTTTCCAAGCCATGCTTGCAATAAGCTCAACTCTTCACATGACCATTCTTCATATAAACCCTTGGATGGAACCTTGGTCATCATGAAATCTTCTAGAGTCCAACACATGAACTCCAATCTTTTCCTATGGACAAGATCTACAAGTATATCTCAATGCAAATATTAGTCCATAAGGATTGTCATTAATTACCAAAACCACGCATGGGGCAACACATGCCCTTTCAGTTGACAATTAACAAACACCTCTCAAAACTAGATACTCCTCCATGGTATGTGATTGATGGAAGGCACCCGTGGGTTCGGTTAGCCATGGCTTGCGTTAGCAAGGTTGGGAGGAGTATCAAATATTTTATGCAATCTCTATATACTTTCAAAAACCTAAAAGCTCTAGCACATGACTTAATCCCTGCTTCACTCTGCGAAGGGCCTTTCTTTTACTTTTATGTTGAGTCAGTTTTCCTATTCTTTCTGTCTTCCACAAGCAAACACTAGTGTCAACTTTGTTACAACATGCGTTATATGCTACGTATTGGACTTGTTATACTACTTTGTGTTGACGATATCCTTGAGATAAATATGTTGAAAGTTGAAGCAAATGCTGAAACTTAATTCTTCCTTTGTGTTGATTGAATACCTTTTTATTATAAACTATTGCTTTATGAGTTAACACTTATGCAAAACTGTTTGATGCTTGTCTCGAAAGTACTATTCATGAAAACGTTTAGCTTGTGTGATTCATTATTTACTCATTATCTATTTGGTAGCAAACTATAGACCATTGACTTGGATCACTTCATTCATTTACATGTGCCTTGCATCATTATTAGATCAAGATTATGTTGGTAGCATGTCACCTAAAAAATTATATTGTTTTATCGTTTAACTACTCGAGAACGAGTAGGAACTAAGCTTGGGGATGCTGATACGTCTCAAACGTATCTATAATTTTTGATGTTCCATGCATGTTTTATATCAATTGCTACATGTTTTGCATCTACTTTATATCATATTATGGCATTTATTGGACTAACCTATTAACAAGATGTCACAGTGCCAGTTTCTGTTTATTATGTCTGTGCATTGCAGAAAATGTCCAAAAATGAAAGTGCTCAGAAAAATCTGAAAAAATTACAGAAATTCTATTTCGCCAGAAAACTCCGGGAGACAGAAGGACAAGTCCAGGGGAGGCCCACAGCCACCACACGCATCCTGGGCACGGTTGGGCCTGAATTTTCTTCCTCACGGACTGCAACCAGACCGCCGTGGTAGGGGAAAAATTCAGAGTAGCCATCTGCACCCAATATGACTCCTGGATATTGTAAACTGAGAAATACTGCTCACATAGGTCCTTCCACAGCTGAGGATTTTCACCATCGAACTGGGGAAATGGCATCACTGGTGGCTGCGGTGTGTTGGCAGGAATAGTACTCAGTTGGAGTTGATTTGAGACCGTACCGTTGGCCGGAGGGGAGGCCGGAGCGTCGAGGGCTCCGGCGACCACCGTCCGATTTGTTGAGGCAACGCCGTGGCCGCTGGCCCGAGGAGAGGTGCGCGCACGAAGGTCGTCCAGTGAGGGAGGATCCTTCAGTGCCGCGTTGTCGACCGATGTCTCCTCTGCAACGGGGAACTTGTCGCCAAAGATGTGCTGTTGGAGTAGATCGACCGCGACTTGCAGCCCGTGGATCTGCTTGTCCACGGTCGGCTTCCAGGTGCTGAACTCGGCTTCCACCGTCGTCTTGACGGAGGTTTGGATCTCCTCCAGGAGCTCCCCCTTGAGCTCCTTGAACATCTCCTTCAGATCCGATTTCAGAGATGGATCCATTGCTTCTCTCTCTAGCCGGGATGCCTTTTGGTGTCTAGTTTCTATAATCGACGCCAGATCGAGGTGGTGGTGGGGAATTTTTAGGCTCTGATACTAGGTGTTATCATCTCACTCACTGGTCTATTACTCGAGGCTATATGTATGATTCAGAGCACAGGATTTAGGAGTTCCACACTCGATACAAGCACAAGTGTGCCAACAGAAGATAGCAGGAAGGAGGATAGGGTTGAGAGCCAGATGGGAGAGAGGAGTTCGTCGCAGCCGCCGTTTGCCTGATCGATCTTCGATAGCCCTCTTCCTGGAATCACCCGTCTTCATGTACACCACTCCGGTCCAGCGACGCGAGAGTTGTGCTTGCGTGTCCGCCTGGGCCTTGGGTCGGTACTCACCTGCGGCCCATCGGTGGTCGAGGTGCTGACACTGCTCAATCTGCCTCAACAAGCCATGAGCACATCGCTGTCTGCCATTACTAGGATGGCTCAGAGAACATGAAAGATGCATACTTGAAGACGCCAATTGGCAAGGACGGAGACCTATGTTAAGAAGGGCCACTAGTCTAACAGGAAATAATCGCACAGAAAAGACAACAAGAAGGCGATGCCATACCGAGCTATAACTATTCTTGCAAGTGAAAGTGAAAGGAGGAGGATATCTTCGAGGCTGTGTTAGGCTGGACTTGCCTCTCTCATGAACCATGATCCACCACAACTTTCTTCATAACTTCCCGTTCTAGTAATACTTCGATGGGAAGGATGACACAAGTAGTCGAGAACATTGAAGGCACGCCAGCAAATCTGTCTGCCACTTTGTGTGTAAATGGTAAATAATTACAATTATCTGAACAACAAAGGACGGCGATTAGCTGATCAACTTGAGGTAGGTTTCTTTCTGATAGTGACAACTTTCAGGTAGGTCGTTCGAAAAGCATGCACGCTGCTGTAAGAACGTTGAACGAGCAATGCATCGAGATAATTAAGATTTAACCAAAAACTTGCAAAAATTGGACGAAAGTAATAATATATGAAATGAATAACGCCAGGTACTACGTACATATAAAATGGTCTGCCATACCAAAGAACAGAATACACAGCCTCCTACTGATCATACAGTAAATACTCAAGGAACTAACTAGCTAGTAGGTGATCAGGGGCTCAGGGCCCGTAATAATCTCGCATGTACAAAGCTAGATCAGGCCTGCAGCCTACAGATGTACGACAACGCCATGATCGCATCAAGAAACTATATGCACAGTGCCGACGCTCCGGCTGATCAAGCGTATGCGCCCTGCCTGTACCCACCATTGTGATGATCCTGCGGTTGTTCCTGAAGGCGCAGCAGCCGACCGAGTAGACGATGATGATGAAGACGAGGAAGATGATGTTGAGGATGGCGATGCGCTTCCAGTCCCTCCTCAGCGTGGCGAGCACCCCGGCCTTGCAGGTCTGGCAGTCATAACAGAGCTTCGACGCGTCGTTGCCCCATGTGGCGCAGTCCGGTTCCGACGTCGAGTTGGCGGTGCCGGTCCACTGGCTGTTGGAGAAGGTGAAGCCGCAGCTGACGGGAGGCTTGCAGCAACCGGACTGCACACAGAGAAAAGGAGAAATGGTCAGCCTCGGTCGCAATATAGAATTAATAATCAAACTTCTGTGACCTAGTCCTCATTTTTATGGAAAGATCATATTTGGTCACTGATCAGTTGAATGATTGTGCGACCTAATTAAAAAGTTTGGTGAAATGGCACCCAATTAACTGTTGAAATGAATATGCTTCACTGCCAAATCCTATGCATTATGTATTGGAACGGTCAAAGCATTTGGAAGTATTTGAAAGCAATCCAGCCCAGAGGATTGCTTTGGGGTGAAGAAAAAACAGTAAACAAGGAGGTAATCCGTTGACAATATCACCATAATAAGCTCAAAGTCGCTGATCATCCCCATTGGGGATTGGGAAGATCGCATCAAACACTAGTATTCAAAACCCTCATATATACTTTTATTTTCGACTGCGCAAATAGCATGATTTCTACTCTGTAAGAAATGCAACTGTCATGTGCAAATATGAAGTTGGAACTATGAATTAACATGAGTAGAGAAGTTTCAAACGGAAAAAGTCTTGCAGAGTGGGCGGCACCCGTAGATAAGTCGCGCCATCAAGTCGATGATGTTTACCTCTGGCAGAACCGTACACGTAAACATCACCCCTAGACAGGTTCTGCTAACTACAATTTCTGAAACTACACTGTTGACTTTGGCACTAGGAGCTATCATCAGAAATATCTACGTAAACAGATAAGCAGCACATGGAAAAAGATAGTCATCTTTATAAGAAAAAAAGCATAACAAGTATTTCACCGCAAATTAAGTACTTTTTCAGGGTTAGCGATATTATCTTCAGATATATACGAAGCTAATGGCCGATTATAAGTTGATGACGGTGAAAACTGCTCACCTGGATGGGGGAGACATCGTCGCGGAGGAACTTGCTCAAGGTGTTCTGCTGGTTGTCCGCCAGGGACTTGCAGACCTTGGAATCTGCCAAGCATCCCCTGATCCTGTTCCAGTTCTTGTTGTTCTCCACCCGCTTCTGCAGCCAGTTGGAGTAGTCCCCGAGCCTGTACTCCCTCACCCCGCGGTCCGACACCGCGTCCCCGGCGCCCTTGTTGGTGACCACGAAGGCGAAGACGGTGAACCCCAGGAGGACGACGATGAGGATGAACATGGCCACGAGGTAGAACCACAGGAGGCAGGTGACGCGGCAGCACGCGCCGACCAGCCCCGCGATGGAGACCAGCATGAGGATGACCCCGACGGCGATGACCGGCGCCGCGAAGTAGCGCTCGCACTCCGTGCCGTCGGCGCGCGCGCGCAGCCAGATGCCGCCCGCCAGGATGGGCACGGATAGCAGGAAGGTGAGCGCGTTCAGGATGCCGATCATCGTGTTGCTCAGACGAACCATCTTGAATCTTGATCGATAACCGGCGGGGAGTGCGGCGGTTTGTGGGAGGGATGGATTGGCGGTTGGTTTTTGAAGGTTTTTGGGTGGAGTGGCGGATGGTTTCTGACGATGCGTGGTGGTGGACGTGGTATTTGTAGCGGCGGAGTGGGCGCGTGGAACAGAGCGGAAAGTTCTTGGGCTTTTCGTGTGCGAGGCAAAAGTGGCGCGGTGGTTGATGATCGTTCGTGTTCCTGGGCATGGAAGCTATTGACTTGCGACTCTGCCTTCGCGGGGTCTGCACACGCATGCGTATTGACCGGGCTCTCTCATGCCTCGTGTCTTGTTTTGTTTAAATTATAAATTGTTTCTTCAGGTTCACGATGGATTCAAAAGGTATGTGGCTATGTGGGGGTGCTACTATTTGGATCACGCGTTTGGGGTCGCTCTCCAAAGATCGTAAGATGTTTTCAACTTGTTAACGACATCGAGTGTAACCATCGTTCCTCGACGCGCTGAAGTAAAGTAAACGCGATCTCTATCGCCAACACACAAATCAGTTGCCGTCCTGCCGTCAGTCTACCCGAGAGGTATCTCTCCTATAGCATTTTACACACCCAAGAAAACGTTGGCTCTAAGTTTTTCGTCAACTCCCTTTCCTAACCTACCCGCCAGGCGGTTCCTCCACAGCCAGCGTTTCCCGCCGGCGATCCGTCGCTCCCCTTCCCCTCCAACCGCCGTCTTGGCGGCACGAGGGGAGGCCGGCTCTCGTTCATGAGGTGTTTTCGTACTAAGTTTTTTTAGGTTTCGAGTTTCCTCCGTGGACGTCATGTTGGGGCTGATACCGATGGTGCTAATAGGAATAATGGCCTTCCAGCCCATGCTCCTGCTCGTCGGAGGTGTTGCTGGCGCCGGCAAGAGGCTTATGGAGTCCAAGCTATTGGAACAGTTTCAATCTGACGTTGCGTCTAGGCGTGGTGACGGGAAGGGGTTGCTGTTGGGGTGCGGCGATGCTGGCTGCCGTGGATCTGCGGAAGATGGTGGGGGGTCCGGCCGCCTGTCGAAGGGTGGGGTGACGTTGGCCCCAGATCCGACGTTGAAAAAGCTCGGAGCGCTCCTCCAGCCCATGTTTTTTATCGTGGCTCTGGTGTTCTTCTTCCCCGGCGACGGCCAAAGACATGGATACTCGGTAGTTGCAGCGATAGCGTTTGCAGCCGTATAATCATTTGTTTTCTCCTATTTTATGTTGCTTATATTTGTGTCAATTTTATATCCGTACTATTATAAATACAACTAATATATGCGTGCGGGTGTACAACGTCAAATTTTCTTTTGTAAAAAACAACCGTGACGTACCCTTCTGCGAACAAGTAGTAGTATCTACTGCATGTGTAGTATTATCTACTGCACTGCACTCTTCTTCTGTTTTAGTACTAGTAGCCACTAGCCACGAGTGCAGAACCAGAGAGAACGCAGAGCACTGAAAATGCGCGTGCAGCAGGACGCCTAGGTTTGACTTGATTACCTCGCCGCGTCGGAGTTGGCACGAGGTCTCCTGTGCGCATGCACCAAGTGGCGTTTAATTTTGTGCTAGCATGCAGCTTCCGGCGGCTGGCAAGACTTCGTCAAGAAAACACGAGGGCTACTTCTAAAGCCAGCGAATTATAAATGGAGATCGATCTTTTTTTTGCGAAACACAGTACAACGCAGACGCTCACAAACACGCGCATACACTCACCCCTATGAACGCACGCACGCACATCCTACCCCTATGAGCACCTCCGAGAGACTGAGCCGGCAGATCAGGTCTTGAGATTGACGAAGTCACTACGGACGTCTCGCTGTCGACGGGAACGTCGCCTCCCACTGAAGAATATTCCGCCTAAACGAGAAACATCAGTGTCAAACCTGGGGTTTGAACTCTGGTGAGCTGGGGGTACAACCACCCTCCTAACCATCCTACCACAGGCAGGTTCTCAATGGAGATCGATCTTACACGGTGTGTCCTGACTCGTTTCGGTATAGCAAAATTGGTTCCGTAAGTACAACAAGGAAGCGAACCTAGCTAACGTGCCAGGCTCCTAGCGTCAATTATACCAGCTGAAATTAGCACTCTTGTGTTAGTACACGGCCCAGGCACCGCTGGATGTAACAGTCTAGTATTTGGATGAGATTTTGGGGCGGACTAGGCATGCGGATTGAAGTTTTTTTTGAAACAAGGCAAAAACTTTGTCTTTTATATTGATATAGTAAGAGCAAAATACAACACAAAGAGGCCGAAGTCAAAAAGCGAGAAAAAAAAGAAAGGTTACGTAAAGCCAATTACTCGATGATTTCTGCCAACATTTTTTTTTTTTTAGATAAGGGGGTGCGGATCCCCGGCCTCTGCATCAAAGAGATGCACACAGCCCTCCGCAATTATTAAAGCCAACAATATTCAAAGTTTACAATTCATGGGTCACTTATTGGCTCCAGCTAGGATTTAGTTCTTGCTCTCGCTTTTGATACGTTGGAAGATGATGGAGGGCGTCGTGTATTTGTTGTTAAAAATCCTCGCGTTTCACTTTTTCCAGATTTTTGCCCTTGCGGGAAGGTGAGGGCGTAGCTGCCAGGTCCTTCCAGTAGTCGAGGATAGTGGGCTTGGAGGAGCCTAGGCTTTGCATGATGGAGGGGCAGTGTGGCCATATGGACGCCTCCGCCCAGATTTCCCAGCGCCTGATAAGTGAGGTTGCTTCCCCTTACTCTAATCGGTTTCATCTCATCTCTTTTAATCAAGCAACAATGTTTCATTCAAAATAACCGGTACACAAAAAAGACGCGCGTACTGATGATATGGTTTCATTCTGGTAATTGGCAATTTGTTCCTGTTTTTGTTAGCTTTTAAATAGCGTGTTTACGACTGAAACTTTTTTACACGAATTTTGTCAAATTAATCGTACACGGTCAGTCGTTTCAAATTTTCTTTGAGAAGTAGGTTCATCTCGGCGTTTTACACAAATTATGTGTTTTCACTTTTCCATTTCTACGATTACAAATGAGTAGATACAATGTACCCGTTCATACTCAATAGGTTCATGGTGTGATTACGTGTTTCACCTAACTTATTCAGCCTCTTGATGGCCCGCCACCACCGTTCCCAGCAACCACAAACTCCGTCGTCACTAGCGGCGCAGGTGATGTCGCAAACTTCGTCGCGGTCGCGCCACGTCGTTGTCCTGCTCGCCACTCCTCGTAAACTCAGCGCAGCTCCTGGAGCGATATACGTTGCCGCCACGCGGCGTCGTCCTGCTCGCCACTCCTCATGTGTGTGTCAGGTGGACTATATTGTAAGGTATCCACACGTGTGAGATAAGTTCACCACATGGTGGGAGTAACCTCGCTGGCTCGTGTAACCAAACTAGAAGTGCTTGCACTTCTGCTGGGCCTATCCAAACTATATGCGAGCAACCAAACAAAATGCACGACGTAATTCACAGTTCGAAATTATCGGGCTATGCCGCTAGAGGCTGGCGCCAGAGAACCAAAAAATGATGCATGATACCAATCTCAACCATAATGTAATGGGAAATCAAACACTCGCTCTGCCTGAAGCTTTCCTTTGTTGTGGACTGGCCCGCTGTAGGTTAGATGTTATTTTCGTTTTTCATTTTCTTTTATGTTTTCTTTTTCCTTTATTTATTTTTCTTATTTCGTTTCTCATTTTTCACCTTTGGGATGTTTGAAAATCGTTAAGTTTTCAAATCTCAACGCTTTTTAAAATTTGAAAAAATGCAAATCTTAGTCTTTATAAAATTTGAATAATTTAAGATTTGAGAAAAAAAAAGAATCTGAACATTTTCAAATTTTGAATAATTTTTTCAAATCTGAAAATTTTCCAAAAAAAATCTTATAAAAATCGAAAGGGAAAAAGGAAGTACATGAGCAGCGGAAGCAAATGGGCTAGGCCAACCCGATCTCCTTCAGGCGGCTCGGGTGCCACGCGCCGCTAACGGGTGTTACATAGGAGCTCCGAGTTGCATCAAGTTTCAGGCATGCCGAAGTCAATGAGAGTGAGCACGATTATTTGTCTGTCTGCTAAGAAGAGCGCACACTCCATGTCAAAGACGTGAATATTATTTCTTGTCTCCTTGTCATTTTCTTCTGTGTATTTTGTTATGCAACATTGGTCTTTCCAACAAAGATTCATTTTACATATCGAATCCAAGATTTTCCAGTTCAATGGATCAGATTCTAGTATTCAGGAGAGAGAAGGCTAAAGCCCTTGAGGTTGTGAAATATCTCAAAGACATTAACCATGAATACAAATGTGACGTAGCTGCAGTTGATAACCTCGCCTTTGAGAAAACACTTTAGATACAGAATGTCTTTCCCCTTGCAGAATATAATATATTCGTTCAAACATAGGATGGAAAGTTGATGTAGACGCTGACGCTGATGAATTGTGGTGTGTCTTTGGTGGGTTTTCTCCTATGCCAAGAAAGACCTTTGCTGAGAATACTGGAATAGATAGTGCTTTCCCTCCAAAGATGCTCTGGTAATGTATCACAATAGATAAATCCTAGGGAATTTCAAATCTTTATACAGTAAATGCACTCTCTGAAAAATGCGTGGTTGTGTTGCATATATGTTATTCCTTACTAGCAATTTTTATTGTTAGTGTCAATAAGGGTCAAACAATTTTTATGGATTCTAAAGCTCTTATTGTTGAGATGTGATCCGAAATACTGAAATATTGCTGGTTGGCGCTTGTGATTTTTTTACCCTTCTCACTGGAGGGGTTTTTCCATGTTAAAATCTTGTGTCCCCAATCTTTTATAATTGTTCGAATGAAAGCACTGCTACGAATATGATTTTTTTTGTCTTGTTGGGTAGAGAAAAGCTCGAAGATAGGAACCGAGCATGATTGGCCGCTGAGGTAAGATTCTCTCACATCTTCTTCTCGAGTGAATAGATTTGATGGATGATGATAATATAGCAGATCAGATTAATGCCATGCCATATATGATTCAGAATGTCTACTTCATGCACACACTATTGATTATCATAACTTGAGTAAAGTTAGATGAGCCATCACTATGGCGTGTTACCAAATATTTTGTTTATGGAAATGTTGCTTTGGTTAGGTCCATGAATAATTTGACTTTTTCAGTGGCTAGTATTCACTTTTTCATGATGGTGCATGTATATTAAAAAACGAATATTTTCAAAATCTGAACCATTTTCAAACTTTTTTCAAACCAGAACTATTTTCTAAATGATCATTTTCAAAACCTTAACAATTTTCCAAATGAAGATTTCTCAAATATGAAAATTTTCAAAATCTTAGCCATTTTCCAAAATATGAATCACCATTTTAAAAAATGAACATGAAATGAGAAACTAAGAAGGAACAAAAAAAGAAACAGAGCAAAACTATAACACACAAAAAAAAGGAAAAAGTGAATAGAAGAAAAAACATAAACAAAAATAGCCTAAAGTAACTGGACCGCGGCCCATCCTCGCTGCGACGTGGGCGAGCGCGTGCTATGACTCGCAAAATGCGAGATATAGTGCTCGCGCGGGATGCTGCTCCGGAAGCCGGACTAACGCTTTTCTGAACTGCTGCTCCGGATAAGTGTTTTTGGCGGGCTTTACTTCGTCTTTCATATGAGCCCACGACCCATCGTCGTCCTCACAGCAACGCTCTCAGTTTATTCTCAAAAAAAAAAAAGCAACGCTCTCAGTTCCGTCCTGAATCCAGCGGCGGCGGCGGAATAATGGTGAGGCAGCACGGCCGTCTCCCCTCTTTTGTAGTTGCTCAGAATGGACCTGCGTTACTCCCTTTTGCTTCTGTTTGCGCGTTTCCTCTCTCTCTATATATATATGGTTTAGGGTTGTATCTCTCTTTTCCCCTTGCTTTCCACAACAAGGCAACAACAATTCATATTGCGTAGGTTGGATTTCTTTTTTTAAAAAGATATCTCGATTCTCTTTACGTGTTGCCTTGGCCTGCATAAGAGTTGATCCCTATTTCAAATGTAATTTAATTATTTCTGAAACTTAAGAATGAATTCATGTGGATCCTCGTTTGGTTATTGTGCAGATTGCCTAGTGCTTATAGTTTACGCGTTTGGTTATACCAAGGTTTGTTTCCATCGCTAATAGTATATTTTTCTTCAGTTTTGCGTATTACTCCTGAAAGTATTTTTACACTCTATTTATTCTTAATTGTATTTTTTTCTGAAGAGTCTATTATATGCACAGTTGATTCCTAAAAGTTTTCTTTCCCTTAGGTTTTCATGTTGCTGGTCTGAGTATTCTCAAACGTTTTACGAGGTTACGTGGAGTGCAGGTTGACTGCATATGTTCTTTTCAATCTTGTTTTCATCATGATTTAGGATTTAATTTGGCCAAGAAAGCTCAAACGAAGTGCAAGGTAATAACACTGCTTGATCTATGATTTTGAAGTCTTTCGGACCTAGATCATGTAATTGACAAGTATTGCAGAAAACTGGCGAAGCTGAAGCCCTTTGCTCTTAGTTCAGTATTGAGGGTCGTGTAAATATCTGCATTTATCGAAATACAGTAGTGGAAGCCCCCTGCTTCACTTTCCCAGTCGTATAGTTTAGCAAAGTTTCTTCAGGAACCTTTGAGTACATAGAAGATATTGAGTCTGACATTAGATTGAAGAGGAAAAAGAAACAAATGGTAGCCCTCACAGTCTTGCTGGCAGCGATCATGGTGTGAAAGCTGGTTTTGGTGTTGAGACCGCACTTCAGGTTATGGGGTTATGATATGTGAATGATATGTTAGATAAGCATGTTTGTGCTCCTACGAGTACTTGTAATTTTTACCTGAACGAGTCGCCCACGATTGCACATTAAACCTAATATTACTTCTACGAGTTGCCCACGATTGCACATTTGGATTAGTTCATCTTGGTAACCTTGTACAATGGATGATTGCTCGTCTTATTTCTGTTGCTTGAGTTATTAAAGGCTTGCATTGATTCCTTTTTAAGAAAAGGTGTATGCTATTGCAAAAAAGAGTCACTTCATTGTGAGGGCATTGATTCAGTATGGGTTGTTGGTTGGTAGATTCGTCTTCTCTGCATTCATCAGATGCAAACTTGCTAAACTTTAGAATCCGATGGTTTAGTGTGTATGAATTTGAAGACATAGCGTAAGAGCTGAACTATGTAGAACATGACCTTCCTATTAGAGTTGAATAGGTGAATCTTGTGCAAAAATATATGCTAGCATTTAGAGGATAGAACGTTGTAAAACTTTCTCTCTAACCATTTTTTGCATCTTCTTATGATGCAATATAAAAATAATGTAAAAAAGAAAACATATATGTCAGTTTATTAGTTCTGACTTGATATGAATATGCGCCATGTATCAATGATCTGTAATTCAAAATTTTCATTTTTTACCAAATGTTTCTATTAGCCAAGTTTTCTCAATATTTCTATAATTCTTTTCGTAAGATGGACGCGCGGCAACACGCTCTCTCATGGTCTAGTTAGACCAGCCACAGGGTGGCTTCGGTTCAAAGAGTTCACGTAAGACTTTGAATCGCTAGCCATTTTACCTGCAGTGTATGAGTTCGGTTCTGGGACCCACAGTCAGTAAAAAAGAATCATATATTCTGCATACGTTCCACTGTTTTAAGCCCAAAAGCCATGGTTACTCACCATCCATGCGCTCTACCATTCTGACATGAGGGCCATCCTGCAGCTTTGAACCGATTCAAAGTATTGATCCGCTTCCTGTGTCAGAGCATTTGATCCGATGCTCCACACCGTATGGAATCGATTCATTGTGAAGTTTGGATCGCTTTTTCTGAACGTTGTGGCTGGTCTTACTAATTGTTCTGCAACCAGACCATCTCATGGTCTAGTTACTAATTGTTCTGCAACCAGACCAAAAACAGTTATTGATGTCGCATTCTTATTTGTTGAGCTGTTGTGAGAAAACACTCTTACCCTGTAACAAGATTGTTGCTAAAGTTTCATCAAGACACACAGAGTCTGAAGTTGCCTAAGTCTTACAGGTTTGGCGCGTAAATGACAGTGAAAGAACTTTTCTTTCATTCTTCGAAAAATGCAAATTCTACAGTGGAGATTGTTGTATCTTCCAATATTGCTACCCGAGTGATGATGGGGAGGAATGTCTTATCGGTACTTGGTTCAGGAAAAGGAGTGTTCAGGTAATTCTGTGGTGACAGTGAAAGTTTTTTAAATATTTCTTGACTATCCCACTCTCAGTAATTCTGTGGTTATGACAGGTTCGCCTTTATGAAGGAAAGGAGTCCATTGAGTATTTCCCAATTTTTCAGAATTTAGTTTTGTATTCAAGGTCAGCCTTTTAGATATTGGTTTGGTTAAGCTTCACTGTCCTATTTCTTGCTGGACGTATATTTTTACTGTGCACGGTTACATTATTTATTTATATTTGGAAAAACTCAATAGTACAGGGTGGTGCTAGTACTGGGTATAAAAGTTTGTCTCAGAAAATGGCATTCAGGATGATACATATTCACAAAATGGGGTTGCGCTCTTCCAGGTTCAAGGTTCAGGACCAGGTAATATACAAGCAATTCAAGTTGATACGGTACGTGTTGTGTTTTGATCTAGCTTCACTGCGCAGGGCATTATGCTCATGTTTTAAGTATGATACGGTACTTCTTACCAGCCGGCACCATCTCTGAACTCTTCTTTAAGCATTATTATTGCGGGTGCATGAGACCAAAGTAGAGGAAGTCCCAACGAAAATTACTTCTAAATTTTCAATAGAGCTTCGAAAGATGCGCATAGTTTGGAGTCTTTTTTGCCAATGATCTCGAGCCAAGCTAAAGTATGATGCAATCTCGACAGCTCACGATCTTAAGCTTTCTTGACAGCACCCTACGTGAATAGACAACTCTTATGTGCAATCAACGGACTAGCAAATAATGCCAACATGGTTTCTGTCAACAAAAATATAAGTTCATCATGACGTAGAAGTAATCATGCAGTGCACTTATCGATTGGAAGCTTATCATACGACTTAACTCGGCAACCCTAATAGGTCCGAAGGGACGTGCATGATTTTCTGCAAGTAGCCAAGTAGGTCGATATATTCTGTGCAAGCTAGACTTGGTATATATTCTGATCACTACGGGAGAGCAGAACTTTGCCGTGTGTCTAGCTCTTTGCCGTGTGCCCGGCACACGGCAAAGAAATCTTTGCCGTGTGTCGACACACGGCAAAGAAAAGCACACGACAAAGACAGAAAAAAACACACGGCAAAGAGATGCACACGGCAAAGCAAAGCACACGGCAAAGAAAAGAGAGCAAACGGAAGCGCAAACGGCGGAGTCAAAGCAAAGCACATGGCAAAGCAAAACACACGCCAAAGATATTTTTCAAAATTAAAAAAAATGAAAATCGATCTTTGCCGTGTGCCAACACACGGCAAAGACCAATTTTCATTTTTTTTTTCAAATTTACTTTATCTACTTGTAACAACGGTATGACCATTCCCGTGTCGTAGTTTGTGATAAATTTTTCATATTTTACACATGGGTGTGTCTTGTTATGACAAACAATATTGCAGAACTGAGTTTTTTCAAATTATTTTTATAAATAGTATTTTTATTTTTTAAGTGTAAAAAATAATATTTTTTGTGAAGCAAGTACACAAAATATGGTGAAAAATGACACCCATCTAGTTTCCATAAAAAGTAGACCATATTTGATGGATAATACACAAATATTAGGAATTTTCTCGGTTTCTATCTAATTTCGCCTATTTAAATTACTTTATGCCTATTTTCCGAAAGTAATTCAAATTTGAACTACAAGTGTGTGATAGTTTGCTCTGAAATTTTTACAAAAATCATTTTAAGGTATACAATTAGTGGTTATATCACAGAACTTTCGATAGTTTTGAAAAATTCGACCCGCTTCAATGAATAGACACGGCGCCCATTTTGATCGTTTTTTCGAAAAAATATAATAAAGTGAAAAAATACTCAAAAAAAGAAATCCTTTGGCATGGAGTCCATTTATGTGTATTAGTTGATAGGAAAAATTATAAACTTGAGTTTTGATAAAGTTTCCAAAGAAATGCTTCACAAAATGATCAACCATCTACAAACATGTATAAGTTTCGACTCAAATGACCTATGTATGACCATTCCCGTGGCATAGTTTGTGATAATGTGCCCATATTTTACACATGTGTGTGTCTTGGTATGGAAAACAATATTACAGAACTGAGTTTTTTCAAATTATTTTTATAAATAGTATTTTCTATTTTTTAAGTGTAAAAAATAATATTTTTTGTGAAGCAAGTACACAAAATATGGCGAAAAATGACACCCATCTAATTTTCATAAAAACTAGACCATATTTGATGGATAATACACAAATATTAGGAATTTTCTCGGTTTCTATCTAATTTCGCCTATTTAAATTACTTTATGCCTATTTTCCGAAAGTAATTCAAATTTGAACTATAAGTGTGTGATAGTTTGTTCTGAAATTTTTACAAAAAACAGTTTAAGGTACACAATTAGTGGTTATATCACTGAACTTACGATAGTTTTGAAAAATTCGACCCGCTTCAATGAATAGACACGACGCCCATTTTGACCGTTTTTTCGAAAGCATATAATAAAGTGAAAAAATACTCAAAAAAAAGAAATCTTTTGGCATGGAGTCCATTTATGTGTAGTAGTTGATAGGAAAAATTATAAACTTGAGTTTTGACAAAGTTTTCAAAAAAATGATTCACAAAATGATCAACCATCTACAAACATGTATAAGTTTCGACCCAAATGACCTATGTATGACCATTCCCGTGGCATAGTTTGTGATAATGTGTCCATATTTGACACATAAGTGTATCTTGGTATGGCAAACAATATTGTAGAACTGAGTTTTTTCAAAATATATTTATAAATATCATTTTCTATTCTTTAATTGTCAAAAATGACTTTTTTTGTGAAGTAAGTACAAAAAATATGGTGCAAAATAGCACCCATCTAATGTGCACACAAAGTAGACCATATTTGATGGATAATCCAGAAATATTAGGAATTTTCTCAGTTTCTACCTAATTTCGCCTATTTAAACGACTTTATGCCGATTTTCCAAAATTAATTCAAATTTGAACTACAAGTGTATGATAGCTTGCTTTAGAAATTTTACATAAATTATTTTAAGGTACAAAAGTAGTAGTTATATCACAGAAGTGTCGATAGTTTTGAAAAAAATCGACTCATTTAGAAAAAAAGAAAATAAAAACCTAAAATATCTTTGCCGTGTGCAGACACACGGCAAAGAAACAATGCCTCTTGATTGGCCAGGAGGAGTTCACGCGGATCACGCCTTTTTGCCGTTGGATAATTTATATGCACGATCCAACGGCTCACTAACATTTTAGGGAAACACACTATCCGTGTTCACCTCCTCAACACCCACCGCAACTCCCACCGCATCAGGTAAAAAGAATAAAAAAACCCCGTAAAAAAAAAAGAATAAAAAAAGGACAGGACTAGGCGTAACCCGGGTGATCTGGGGAAAGATCACCCGGATCCCCCTGCCAACACGTGTCCTCCTCTCTTACCCAAAATCCCACCAAATCCCGCTTTTGCTACCGTGTAGCAAATAATCGCCCGCTTTTGCTCCCTATGTAGCAAAAAACGGTTCACCCAGAAAACAGAAAAAAAAAGACTGACTCGCCGGAGACCCCACCGGAGACCTCGCCGGAGATTTCGTAGCAACAAAAATGTGCTACTGTAGCAAAAACGACTTCGCCGGAGACATCGCCGGAGACCTCGCCGGAGGCATTGTAGCAAATTTCTCGTTCTATTGTAGCAAAACCACATATCAATAATAGCAAAAAAATTGCTATATTGCAGCATCGTAGCAAAAAATCTTCCGACGAGGTTCTCCGACAGCAGAACAAAATTGTAGCAAAAAATCACGTTATGGTGCAAAAATTCAGAAAGTTGTAGCAGAAAAATTCCAATGACGGCCGGCAGCACTGACGGTGAACACGTCGCCTCGGTTTGGCACCACCACCACTCCTCCTTGCAGCACCGCCGATGTTGCTCCTTGCAGCACCATCTGTGCACGCCGATGTTGCTCCTCCGTCGGCCACTGCCGTCGTCGGAGAACCCGACACGGCGTCACCGATGCAACATGCGCTTGTAGCAACGCACATAGTCCATGGTAGCAACTCCGGCGGTCGCTGGCAGCAACGCCGCCATGCCATGGCAGCAACGCCGCTAGCTCCTTGTAGCGGCGCCGATGTTCCTTGGTAGCAAGGTCACCGTACCATGGTAGCAACGTCGGCCGTCCCTTGTAGCAACACCGCCGTCGCACGAAGCATCAGCCACCGGTAGCAACTGCGACGGCCGCTGGTAGCATCACCGCACGCCGCCGGTAGCAACGGCGACGGCCGCTGGTAGCATCACCGCTCGTCGCCGGTAGCATCGACATCAGCCGCCAGTAGCAACTGCGACGGCCGCTGGTAGCAACACCGCTCGTCCCCGGTAGCATCGGCATCAGCCGCCGGTAGCAACGGCGACGGCCGTAGGTAGCATCACCGCTCGTCCCCGGTAGCAACGGCGACGGCCATAGGGAGCATCACCGCGCGCCGCCTTGGCTGCAGGCTCCTCGGCTGCAGCCCCTTCATGGAGACCGGCGCGAGGTCGACCTCGGGCGTCCTCGGCTGCAGGCTGCAACGCCTCGACCGCTGCGGCGGCCGCCACGGCCGGCGGCGCCAGCGCGGACTCGGTCACGAAGAGCTTCTGCTCGAGCTCCTTGGCGATGGTGGCTGTCGTTGGCGAAGCGGGAGGCGGCGCCGAGACGTGGGCCGACTGGAACGGGGCCGCGGTCGGCGAGGGCACGCGGACGGTGACAGGCACAGGCGCGGGCGTGCGGTGGACGCCGCCGGCAACGTGCGCCAGGTCGAGGCGGGCCAGCGGGGCGAGCAGACGGAGGTGGAGGCCGATTGGAGAGATCCCCGTGGGGCGGTGCGACAGCGAGGTCCAGATCGGCGGCGAGGCGAGCTCACTGGTTGTGGAGGCCGGAGGTACTAGGGAGAGGTCGTCCCGTGGGCACGGACGTGCTGCTATGGAGACGCTGCTTTTCCTCGGGAGTGAATCGGGAAAGGGGAACGAAGCAGCGAGCCAGCCATGCGAAGGGATAGGACTCAGCTTCAGTGACTTTGTGTGGCAAAGTCACTGAGCACTGTTCACGCGACTTTGCCACAATCTGGGACGTCCGTTTTACATCCAATGAACAAGATTTATCCAAATTTGAAACTCAAAAATAAAAAGTGTTCAGAAAAAATTAAAAAAAATCCAGTAAATCACAAATGCCTCGTTTTATACACCGGGAGAGTTTCATTTCATTTTGTCCAATATTTTGTGAATAAATAGCATTAGATCTGAAACGAAACATATTGGTCCAAATATATTACTTACTCACAAAATATTGGTCCAAATGGAATGAAACTTTCTCAGGGTATAAATCGAGTCATTTGTGATTTACTGGATTTTTTTAAAAAAAAATTGAGCACTTTTTATTTTGAGTTTGACAAACAAATCTATTTCTGACCGTCAGATCTACTTTGGATGGTTGAGATGTGGCCAAAGTCCAGCCGTGACTTTTGCCTTCAAAGTCACTGAAGCTGTATCCGAGGGGATAAGGGAGCGGTGGTGTGTGGCCCTACAGGGACGCGTGGCGCGACTTCAATGCGGAGGACGCGGAGACAACGATCACCCGGCTGATTACTATACTTTTCCATAAAAAAACCCACCGCACCGCATATCTTTACTATTAAAGCTGAGTCTGCCGTGATGGTACGTCCGTGGTAGGGATGAAAACGGAGCGGATACGGACGGAACTGGGTGGTGCCGCATTTGTTTTCATATTTTTGCGCGGAAGCGGAAACGAATACAGAAACCCCGGAAATAAATACAGAAACAAATATTGTCGGAAACAGATACAGACCGAATACGGTGTGGACACGGAACAGAAAGCAGATATTTGCCGGAACGAAGCGACCGCTTGAATAATGCTGGAAAACTCAATTAAACCAACAAACTTATCAATTTAATAAGATGAAATAAATTAAAGTATAATATAGTGTTTCTAACTTATCAACTTTGGCAAAAAAAATTCCTACTATCGTCCCTAAACCTAGTGCAACACTGAAATGCCGAACCGGGAATGCCTTGTGAGGGAGATAATATGCAAGTACGTAGGACCTAAACATGGTCACTTCATATATTTTACTTTTTTTGTTTAGATCTTTGGTTCTACCTCGGTGTTCTCACTAAAATTGTTATGCATGCTGCATTCAGATAGCACCACGTAGCAAAAAAACGGAAAGTTCCGTATTGCCGGAAACGGAATTTCCGTTTCCGTGGTCGTTCCGCCGGAATACGCTGTTCCGTTTCCGTTTCCGTTTCCGCATAAAAGTTTCCGTTTCCGTTTCCGTTTTGCAAAATTCCGTTTCCACTTCCGTATTTTCGTTCCGTTTCCGTTTTTCCGCGGAAAAGTCAGAAAGTTTCCGCTCCGTTTCATCCCTAGTCCGTGGTACGTCGCTCTGGTCGTACGTCGTCCCCTCTCATCTGGTCATCCCACGCACAGCGGAAAAAAAGGAAGCGGTGAACCGTACGCACACGACTTTACTTCACACACGTATTTCCCCACACCCCACACAAACCAATTTCCTCTTCTCGTCGTCAAAAAAATGTCCTCTTCTCCCCGGGCAGGGCCAAGCAACCGCCGCCGATGAGTTTTCCCTCAGTTTCGCTGCTCTCAAGCATGTTCCTGTTCGGATCAGACAATTCCATGTCCTCAAGGCGGTTGTGTTAGCTGGCGGCGGCGCTGGGGGTGATCGGCGTCTGGTTTAGCAGAATCTACGAAACTTCTTAGGACCTTCGGTGGACTCGGTGGCCACGCGATCTGTAGGTGGGCTCTATGCCGACCGTGCCCTCGGCAGCGTCGCGATCCACTGGTGGAATCGGCGGCGTCCTTGTCGGCCGGCTTAATCGGCGGCAATGGCGTGTGTTGCGGGTGGTGGTGGCTTGCGAGCGGATCGGAATCCAAGTGCGCTCTTCGCATCCTACAGATTGGCATTTCCTCAGAAAAGGAGGCTGAATGCCAAGTTTGGGCAACCACCCGCGCAACAGCATTTGCCGGACGCCTTCTACTGTAAGCAACATCTTCTCTTTGCCAACAGATCCAAACTTATTTTTACATCACCCATGTGCAACTTTGATGTGAAAAGGTTAGACTTGAGACACTGCAAATACATGGCAACAACTTTGTTTTTTGAGAGAAAGTACATGGCAACAACTGACTATTGATGACCTTTAGAGTTCAGCTTTTTTATTGCTCTGCACACGAGATTTGAGATATTGGTTTAATCGCAATACAGTGGCATATAGTTTACCGTTTTGCAAACTCGATCTCTCTCTATTTCCCTGCTAGCAGCTAGCTAGATGATGGCATATTATTTTAGTTTTTTTTTTGAGAACACGGTACAACACAGACGCTCACAAATACGCATGTACACTCACCCCTATGAACGCACGCACGCACACCCTACCCCTATGAGCACCTCTGAAGGACTGTGTCGGCAGATCTTGAGGTTGACGAAGTCACCACGGGCGCCTCGCTGTTGACGGGCACGTCACCTACCACTGAAAGAATAGCGCCGAATAAACCTGGATAAATCCAGATAAATGCAAACACCCATGCCAAGTCTAGGACTTGAACCTGGGTGGGCTGGTTCCACCACAGGGAACCCAACCATCAGAGCCAAGCTCCGTTTGCATATTATTTTAGTTAAGGTGTGTAATGCATGTGGTTTAGAGTCAATTTGAAGGAATTATTTTCAGAGTAATAACCGTCATTACATGAAGCAGGGCGGTCCAGGAGGACAGTGCTGCCAACTATGCCCACCTCAAGTACTAGAAGATACCCAAGATCAAGGAGGCTATCACCGACAAGTTCATTGAGTACCTTTGCGGCGCCGAGGATATCCGCACCCTCCTCGACGACGGAGGTGGCAGGCTACCCGGGCGCCTGTCGCCACTCGGCCCAAGGATGGCGAGGATGACTCTGAGCAGTCCAACCCCTCATCTGATGATTCTTCTCTCAGTCTCTCAACCACTGCTATCACGCTTGTTTGGAAACTGCTCTGCGTCTCTGATGCTTGGATTTAGGATTTCTTTGAACTTCAGATTAAACTAAGCAGGGGTATTCTATTTCTACCAAGGAGTGTCCTTCTGTTGTTTCAGATAACATGAAAATCCTTCACAAGGTCATAGAATATTTCTTTATCTTAGTTCTCCATGTTGTTCTATTGCAAAACCGTTTGTTAACCAATCTGTAGTAGTGATGAATTGTTGTTTGCAGATGTTACTACTTAAAAAGGATGCTAGCTGAACTAAAGAATGTAAAACACCATGCGGATTGAGGTAATACCTTTTCACGTTTTCTACAGCGTTCCTTTCATTTTGTTTGGTTGTGTTGACGTGCCCCTGACCATTGAAAGTTTTTCATTAGGATATCGTATCATTCCAAACATGTTACTCTTCTCACTTCTTTTGATACCCTACTCCATATAATGATCTCTGACATTCAATATGTGTGTGCTTATAACGTCTTCCTCCTCAGAACACGTAATTTATGTTTTAGACTATACAATAATTAACTGCAATTCATGATTGGAATTAGGCTTCGCAGCTAAAAATAACATTCAAACACAAGTGTAGGTGGGGTGCAAAGGAGTGGGCACAAATATGTGTTTTTTCAGTACACCCTGTTTATCAAATGTTACAACAGGAGACCGCTCATTGTTCCACTTATGATGTGATATTAACTAGCTGATTTATGTGCTGATTTTCGCTTAAATCTATTCCTGAGAAACATGCGTTGTTAGGACTGAGCACAAGAGAAGTTTCAAGGGCTCCAGACTGTCTGGCTCGCACATATCGGAGCAGAACATCACCTCTAGCATCGGAGCTGAGCTCCTCCCAGACGCCACCAAGAAGTTTTTGGTTATTGCCTCCCTGTATGAACATTTTTTGCTATGCATGTATGCGTTCATCCAAGATTTTTGGGTGTGATCAGATGTACATGTTGATTTATAAGTGATGCAACTGATGCATGAATAGAACAGAAAAACTATACTTGGAGAGATAAATTTTCTATGGTTCCCTATTGTTTTGGCATGCATATAATTTCTGATTGTATTTGTTATCTGGGGGCAGTCGATCCACCACAAATTCGTATGAGTCTTTCCTAAGAACTGATTGTATACATGTGTGTAATTTCTGAATTGTTCCCAGGAGAAAAATCTCGTGTAAGGATTTTCAGTTCCATGTTTCTTGTTATGAATATAATTTTATCCCTGGAATTTGTGAGTTTGCAACATATTTGCACAAGGTGAATAGCTCATGTAATATCGTTGCTCACATGCAATTCATGCACTTCGAACCACTGAGATCCAGGGATACACGAGAAGCCAATATTATATGAACTTCATCATTTGAATTACTGGTTGCATCAGATACATAACAGAGTAAGTACAATGGATGATGGTTGAAACTAAAAAAGGTATACTATTGCTTTGATTAATTCTTTTATGTATAAAATTTGTGTTTCGTGGCAACGCACGGGCATTCAACTAGTCTCGTATCAAAGCAGCAGGCCCTCCGTTGACCCAATCCAGTGTACGCTGCTTCTATTCCTCTCTCCGCTGCTTCTGCTCGTGTCACCTGCGCAGGTACCTCCAGGTCGTCTGCGCCGTGGCCGGCGCGGCCACAACACGGTGGGACGCGCGTGGCGGCTCGTGCGCGGGAAGAAGACGCAAGCTGCTCTCTGCGTCGCCGTGGCCGAGGTCCTGAAGCCGGACCCGGAGCTGGCCGCGTTCATGGCCTTCCTCTTCGTCACCGCGCGCACGGAAGCCACGCTCGACGGCCTCCGCGACCTGTCCCCTCCACCGAGGCTGCCGGCGCCAGCGCCCTGGCCGCGTTCCAGCTGACGCGCCGCCCGCCGGCACGACGGCGGACCACACGGCCGCGGGCGACCTTGCGGCGCTGTGGATGTCGTCAAATCTGGGCGGCCATCGCGAGGGACGACCTCAGTGCCTCGTCCGCCGCCTCCACGCGGGCGCTCGCCGCGCTCCAGGCCGAGGCCGCCACCGAATCGTCCAAGCTCGCCGCGCTCCAGCCCAAGCCGTCGTCTTCGACGCGCAGCCTGCCGTCGACCCCCGCCTCGTCCTCCTCACCAACGACGACTTCCGAGCCGCACCGGCCCTGCTCGTGCCGGAGTCCAGCCTCGGCGGTCTCGGCCACATCACCTTGCATGCGGCGCCTGCACCGGCGTGTGGGTCCAAGCTCCCTGCTCGTCGACGGCGTTGGGGTGGGGATTTTTTTTATGACATAATTCTTCTTTGCCGTGTACCAGAGACAGCACACGGGAAAGAGCAAGGTCATGGGCCCCACGTGTCAGAACTGGCCGTCACCGTCCGTCTTCGATGGGACCCACATGTGGTCTTTGCCGTGTGCCCGATATATGGCACACGAGCTCTTTGCCGTGCAATTCTTCCCCGTGTAGTCTTTGCCGTGTGTGGCACACGGCAAAGACGTTGCCGTGTGCTTTTCAGCCTTCACCGTGTGCATTGAGCACACGGCAATGGTCTGCTCTCCAGTAGTGGATCCTTGGTTGATCCCAAGGGGCGAGGCTTGTACAGAAACGGAATTTGCTTTTTCTAAGTAGAAGAATGACTGAAAAATGCATGTATTTGATTCCCTTTCTTAATTCTGAAAACTTATTTGTGTAATGTGTGAAATCATGTGAATTTTGAATCATATGTTGAATTTCGAACATTGTGAATATGTATAATGTCTCTCTGAGTTTTGGGGCAATTTTTTAAAGTGCCACAAAATGTATTTGGAGCACTTTTCAAAAGTATCTCAAATACTTTTACAGCTACGAGCATCTGTGGCACTTAACCAAAGTGCTTCAATACATAATTAGGGGCACAAAGTCCACGTTTAGGGAAACTTAAAAGTGCCCCCAAATCTCAAACGTTGTGTAGTGATTTTCGACTTGGTATATATTCTGATCCTTGGTTGATCCCAAGGGGTGAGGCTTGTACTGTTGTACAGAAACGGAATTTCCTATTTAGATTCAACGCTCACTCAAGTCTTAAACTAACCTTATTCTGTTAGTTGACTTCTTGTTTAATCAAGCCACGATCGATCTCTGGGCTGTTTCCATGGGATCATGAAGCGCACTCGACAATGTCAACGCTTGCATGCAATGCGTGTGCTATAAGAACTACCAAACTGAAGTGGATCCAAAGCACAGACCAGCATAGCAGAGCAGAGCTTGAGAGCAAGAGAGGAAAATGGAGACGGAGATGGGAACGAACGCCGCCAAGTTTCAGCTGCCGGTGGACTCTGAGCACAAGGCCAAGTCCTTCAGGCTCTTCTCCTTCGCCGGCCCGCACATGCGCGCCTTCCATCTTTCCTGGATGGCCTTCTTCATGTGCTTCGTCTCCACCTTCGCCGCGGCGCCGCTCGTCCCCATCATTCGCGACAACCTCAACCTCATCAAGGCCGACATCAGCAACGCCAGCGTGGCCTCCGTGTCGGGCTCCATCTTCTCGAGGGTCGCCATGGGCGTCGTGTGCGACCTCCTAGGCCCCCGCTACGGCTGCGCGTTCCTTGTCATGCTGACGGCGCCCGCCATTTTCTGCATGTCCCTCGTCCATGACCCGGCGGGCTACATCATGGTGCGCTTCCTCATCGGCTTCTCCCTCGCCACGCTCATCTCGTGCATGTTTTGGATGAGCACCATGTTCAGCGGCAACATCATCGGCGCCGTCAACGGGCTTGCGGCCGGCTGGGGCAACGTCGGCGGAGGCGTCACGCAGCTCCTCATGCCGCTTGTGTACGAGGCCATCCGCAGCTGCGGCGCCACAAACTTCACGGTCTGGCGCATCGCCTACTTTGGCCCCGGCATGCTGCACATCACCGTGGGCCTCATGGTGCTCACGCTAGGGCAGGACCTCCCCGACGGCAACCTCTGGAGCTTGCAGAAGAAGGGTCAAGTCGCCAAGGATAGCTTCCTCAAGGTGGTCTGGGGTGCCATAACCAACTACCGCACCTGGATCTTCGTGCTCCTCTATGGATACTCCGCGGGCGTCGAGCTCTGCACCAACAACGTCATCGCCGAGTACTACTATGACCACTTCCACCTAGGCCTCCGCACCGCCGGCACTATCGCCGCCTGCTTTGGACTCGCCAATATCTTCGTGCGCTCCATGGGTGGCTACTTCTCCGACGTTGGTGCGCGCTACTTTGGAATGCGTGCCCGACTCTGGAACATTTGGATCCTCCAGACTGCCGGTGGTGCCTTCTGCTTCTGGCTCGGCCGCGCCTCCAGCCTGCCCGTCTCGATCATCGCCATGGTCCTCTTCTCCATCTGCGCCCAGGCCGCTGAGGGCGCCATCTTTGCAGTTGTACCCTTCCTCTCCCGCCGCTCCCTCGGTATCATCTCCGGGATGACTGGCGCCGGTGGGACCTTCGGAGCAGCATTCACGCAGCTGCTCTTCTTCACGTCGTCCAAGTACGGCACTGGGCAGGGGCTCCAGTACATGGGCATAATGACAATGGCATGCACGCTGCCAGTCACGCTCGTGCACTTCCCGCAGTGGGGCTCCATGTTCTTCCCGGCCAACGCCGGCGCCGATGAGGAGAAGTACTACGGCTCGGAGTGGTCGGAGGAGGAGAAGAGCAAGGGACTCGACGCCCGCAGCGTCAAGTTCGCCCAGAACAGCCGCTCAGAGCGCGGCAGGCAGCGCAACGCCATCCTCGCCACGCAGCCCAACGACACCAACCAACATGCATGAGTATTTTGGTTGTGCCGAAAAAGAAAAATGATGTGTCTTGCCGGCAATCGTGAGAGCTATGTCTTGGTCGACTAGCAATGTCAATATTATCTATCATCAGGATCCCTTCTTTTATCATTAAAGACCAAAACTATCTGCAACGGAATAAGGATTATTGCATGTGGGTGAATTTCAGGTCTTTGTTTAACAGTTGACATAAAACAGGCACTACCGGAAAATTTGAATTTGCCGTGCGGACGAGCCTATGCCGTGTGCCGCATATTCTCGGAACACGGCAAAGATTTCTTTGCCGTGCGCGAAAAAGGAAGATCACGGCAAATACGAGACGCACGGCACAGAATCCCCCGAGCACACGGCAAAGAAAACAACACGGCAAAACAGATCAAAACACACGGCAAATATATGCATCTCGGCAAAGATATCTTCGCCGTGATCCTTTATGTAATAACACGGCAAAATAGTTGACTATGATCCGCAAATTTGCCGCCCTTCCCCAATATTTCGCGGGAAATATCTAAACAAATTTCCCGCGCTATAAATAAATTGGCGGGAAAATATATACCGTGTGCAGATAAAAAGCACACGACACATATATTCTTTGCCGTGTGCCTGCAGGTGCACGGCACAGCACATGTTTGCTGTGTGCCTACAAGGTCCAGCACGGCAAACCATGTTTGCACTTACCACTTTGGTTGTTTTATTTCGACATGCTTCCTTTGTTTATTTTCTTTGTTAAGGCTTCTACTACGTTCATTTACTTCACCTAACACAACCAAGGAAAAAATTACACTGTCCTACCCCCTTTCGACGCCGTTCAAGGTGGTAGGCGAAAACGTTAGGGTTTTTCCAGCGGATATAGGGTTTCGCCGAATCGGAGCCCCGGAGCGTCGGAAACCCACCCAAACTTTATGTAATAGTGATTGTCGCTACTTTATTTTGTGAGAACTCATTGTCGCTACTCCATTTACCTTAATTGTCGCTACTTCATCTAATTGTATTCATTTTCGCTTTACTCATTGTTGCTTCATCTATTTACCTTAATTTTGGATCATGTATACTGATGAAACCTATTTTTTTGTCAATGCAGGAAACATGGGGGAAAACAAATTGAAGAAGGCGTTCGCACAAAGGGTGGGCAGCGTGAAGGCACTCCTGGTGGGATCGAGTTCGGCACCTCCACCTCCTCCCTCACCTCCACCCCCACCTCCACCTGCGAGGAGTGGACGACGTGGGAGTACGAGGACGAGAAGGAGGCCTACCAGGACTCCTAGTCCTCTCCCTGCCGAGGAGCCCGACGAGGATGACGCGGAGTACGATCAGGAGTTGCAGTCGGACTCTGAGAGCGAGTCGCTGGCTTCTGAGGATGAGCTGCTGCCGGAGGCTTCTGAGGAGGGCGAGGAGGAGGACGAGGAGGATGACAGCGAGGAGGAGGGGCGCGAGGAGGGACCTGGGGAGGACGGGTATGTGCTTGACCCGACGCTGCAGTGGGACCCCCGGAGGAGTGGGTTGAGACTGAGGAGGATATCCCTGAGCCACGGACCAGGCCGCCGTATCAGCGGGGGTCGGCGGGACTCCCCGATCCCCGATATTACGCCTACAAGAACACTCTTCTCCTGCCTGTTGGAAAAAGGTACTTATTATAGTTTTTGTTCAATTTTAGCTTCTCATTGTGTTTTGACCCGCTAACTATACTAATTTTGGTTTTCTCATTGTGTAGGACATTTGAGTACCAGCCTCCTAAAGTGAAGGGACAGCGTACCTACGCGAGCATCCTTGGATGTTGTCTCAGGAAGTTCTTCCCAGGGATTGTCACTCTCCCAGAGGGTGGCAAGAGTGTAGCTTGGACTTTCAGGCACTACTATTTCGCGCCGGATCCCGATGGCGAGTACCGCAACATGGCGCTTAAGACACTCGCCTATTTCTGGGTAAGTTTGTTTGACTTCTCATCATTCTATAAATCCGAGATTGCACTAATGGCTTTGACCCTATTTTACCTATGTGTGCATGCTTGTAGAACTTCTTCACCTGTCGGAAGGAGGATTTTGAAAAGTGCGAGGCCATCCTTATGACGATGGCCTCTAATATGGTGATGGATATGCACTACGAGGCTCGCGTGGAATCTGTCCGCAATTGGTACGCCGAAAAGAAGATTGGGCTGGACAAGAAGCGTGCTCGGGACATCTTGATGCAGCCATGGCAGTACCTGCAGGTAGCGTCATTTCTATATTATCGATTTTGTTGACCGCCGTGTAATATCATTAATATGTGTGTTCTGTGCACGTAGGTGCCTCCTCCGTACGTCGGTAACAACGCCGACTGCCAACTCGCGATGGTAGCGTGGTGGACTAGCACGGAGTATCTCAAGATACACGCGGAGGGAAAGGCAAAGCGGGCGGAGAACAAGGGTGGAACACACCGCCAAGGCAACCTCAGCCTCTCCCAATGCATACAAAATGAGGTGAGCAAATGCATTCTTTAATCCACCTATGTTCGTGCTCTTTTTTGCAATATCGTCTCCTTTTCACCTATGTTCGTGCTCTCTTTGCAGAAATTGAAGACCGGCATAGACCCCTCGCCCTTCGCCGTCTGGTCAAAGATGCGTACCAGGGATGCGCCAGATCCTGAGACAGGGTCGATGTGGATCAACGAGAGCGCCGAGCTCCGGAGCAAGGGGTACACGGAGAAGTTCAAGGAGCGCAACGGTGAGGAAGCTGACCCTCTCACCAGTCCACTTGACGTCGAGGCTGTCGTGCTTGCGGGGCAAGGCGCGACGAATGGCCACTTGTGGATAGGTGACGGCTCCATCGACCCTCGCACCGTCCCGTCTCTACGCCAGGTCCGCCGTGGGAGGGCGCCTGGTGCGCCTGCTGTGGAGACCCGCCCACGAGTTTCGAGTCTAGCTGTCGACGAGCTCCGGCAGAAGCAGGTGCTCTATGAGCAGCAGCTGGAGCAGCAGCAGGAGCAGATCCGGCAGCAGCAGGAGCAGCATCAGGAGTATTGCAGGCAGCAGCAGGAGCATCAGAGGCAGATGATGGAGTGGATGTTTGGCACGATGCAGCGCATTGCTCCTGGGGACGGGGCTGTTGCCATGGGAATGTTCCCTCCACCGCCTCCACCGATGTTCCCATGGGTATGTTCTCAAACTTGTCATTCTATCCATCTTATTGTTGTAACTAAATTACTTGTGTAATGCGAGACTTTTTTCATGTTGTAGATGAATCCAGGATCGGCGGGTGGATCTCACTCGATGGCGCCGCCGCTTGGTGGCCAGGATAATCCGGAGGGGCAGCCCCAAATCTCCAACCCTAACGTTGTCCGGAGGATGCCGTGGGTATGTTCGCACGACTTGTCAAAATGCCATTGTCACTCTAGTTAGCCATGCCATTGCCACTTTAGTTCAACTTGTCAAAATTTAGTTAGTTGAACTTGTCAAATTTTACCCATTAGTTGAACTTGTCAAATTTTAGTTAGTTCAACTCATCAAATTTTAGTTAGCTTTCTTTTAATGCCATGACTATGCCATTTCCACCTAGTTGTCGAACTCATCATTTTTTTGCAAACATGTAGGATGATCCTCCTCAAAGATGTTGAGGACCTACTCCGCCGCCGGAAGGCCAGTAGAGGTTAGTTACCATTTCAACTTGCTACCACTCTCGTTCGAAAACTTAGTTCATGTCTCACTTATATCGACATAGCCAATCAAACTTGCCATTTCCACTTAGTTAGTTGAACTATGCTTATGCCATTGACACTTAGGTATTTTAGTTGTCAAACTTGCCATTTCCACTTTGTTAGTTTAATGATGCACATGACATTGACACTTAGCTATTTTAGTTGTCAAACTTGTCATTTCCACTTAGTTAGTTGTGAAACTCATGATTTTTGTATGAACTTGTAGGAGGATCAACAATGACGTCCATCTTCGCCATCCGTCCATCGTCGTGGAGTTCATGTGGATGCTATGTTCATATTATGCCTATGTGGTGTTTGAGATTATGTCTATGCTATGTAGCATGCTTGAACTATGTTGTGGAGGAGTTTGATCTTATTTTGTTGGAGTTAGAACTATGTTGATCTTATTTGTTGAACTATGTCTATGCTATGTAGAGTTAGAACTATGTTGGATCTCTATTTAGTCATATTTGTGTGAGAATTATCATATTTGCTTGAAATTTCTGTAAAATGCAGGGATTTTCCAAAAAAAAAACAGCACAAATCTGTGTCATATTGTCAATTTGCCGTGTTCAGGCATACGGCAAAGATCTTTGCCGTGCCAAGACACACGGCAAAGCCTCCACGTGGCACGCACCTGTGAGCCTGACATTTTGCCTGATGACCATATGGTCTCTTTGCCGTGCTGCCTTGACGAAGCACACGGCAAACAACTCGTTTCCTGGGTCTGGGCAAAGAAGTTGTGCCGTGATGCGTGGAAGTGAGCACACGGCAAAGAGGGGGTGTGTGCCGTGCGGTGTTATGCAGAGCACACGGCAAAGATTTCGTATGTGCCGTGCGGCGTGGAGCAGAGCGCACGGCAAAGACAGCATGTGTGCCGTGCTGCGGGGCAGAGCACACGGCAAAGATGTGTGGACCCGGGGAGAGGGTTGACCCTCTCTGACAGATGTTTGCCGTGCTGTGTGGCGCTTGGCTCACGGCAAAGGATTTGCCGTGCTGATTTTGGGAATGCACACGGCAAAGGCTCTTTGCCGACGCCTAATAGGCCGTGTGGGATTTACCGTGCTGTTAGCCACGGCAAAGGCTTTGCCGTGTTCCGAGCGGCCTTTGCCGTGCGATTTGGCCGCACGGCAAAGATGTCGTTTCCGGTAGTGAGGCTTGACATGGCAGTCTATGATTTGGGAAGTCTTAAGAAGTTTTAATAAGAAAAAAAAGTGTCTTGAAGAGCACACGTTAAAGATAAAAGCCCAACTACCTGCAAGGCCATTGGAAAATGTGGAGGTAGACTAGAGAGATGGAAAAAGAGTGAAAGGTGTCATGACCCTCGTCAAAGATTCCTCGAGGTAGGATTAGTTACATGGCGAAACGATAACAAGGATGGTGACATAGCTGATTAACAACAGTGGAGCAAAAGGTAAAGGGTTGTGGGCTGCGTGGCGAATTCACTGAAGTCCAACTTAGTGCATTTTTGTTGAGAATTTTTTAGAATTTTTAAACATGATTTTTTTCGTGGTTTTCACCGGTTTCTCGGATCGATCCTCCGGGGGAGCACCAAGACTTTTCCTTAGAGTAATGGATATGACATATTGTTCTTCCATGGAACACAAGGGAATTCAACTAGTTAATGAATAAAAGAGGAGCATAAGCTATCCTTATTAATACGTGCCAACTCATACTCCTTTATAATGATCCCAAAACCTCTTTGACTTGTCTTAATTGAATCAAGATTCGAGTGACAAGTTGGACCAAATAAAAAGTGTGTTGGAAACATCATAGGTTTGATTAATGGGTGCCTTAGATTCAAGAAAGACATGATTTTAACTCAAGTGTTCCTTTCTCGGTCAACATATTGATGCAACATATATCATTTGATACAACATTTGCTGGCTGACAGACATAATGTATGGCAATTACATGGCATATCGTATATCTGGCTTGATGCAACTTGCATGACGGTAACATGGAAGGGTGCGCATTGATTAAATTCCACATCGGTCATCTGTTCATCCATTTTTATAGAACCGAGGTGCTGTAGTTAGAGCACAAGTGTTTATATGTTGGACCAAACTCATAGATTAACAAATGTAGTTTGGATAAATATAGTATTTATATGGTATTACCGTTGAATGTCATAATCTTATATGAAGTTATGCTAAATATATGGTTTTCTAGTTACTAATTTACATTGTGGAGAACACAAGAAATTACTAACCCAACAATTAATGTTTTCAAGTAGATGTGATGGGACATTAGTTCTCTCCTCCTTCAAAATTTATTAGATTACCAACTTTTCTACAACAAAATTTGCCCACAAACTATGCAATAAGAACAACAGAAAAGAGTCGAGCAACCATGAATTGAACCTTATTATACTTCTCATATCTCATCCTTTGTGTATTTTAGATAGGTAATTTGTGAAACTATCACTTTGTTTATGAGTAGTATATGCACACTTTCTTTTAAAACATAAGCAGTGAGTTGCCAAGTTTGTGAATATGCTTCTTGATGTACAAAAATTGTGAATAAATTATTCTTTGGCAAAAACGAACATACTAATTTAAACTAGCATATCTCAACCAAACAGACAAGCAAGTAAATTGAACCACTCAAAATGCAAATAGAAAATTTGAATATTTTTCTTTATTACTCAAATCAAATCATAGAGCGTCACACATATAGCAGCGCATCAAGGGTTTCCACCCATACCATATCCGAAACCACGGCCCTCTCCATACCCAAACACTAATCCATTTCCAAACCCTCGTCCATACCCTCCGCCCTCACCATATCCAGACCCCGAACCAGAACCGCTGCCACCTCCACCACCATAACCCTGCCCGCCACCGGAACCTGCACCCGACCCGACCGAGGACCCTGCCCCCGACCCGGCACTGGAACCAGCACTAGACCCGGCGGAGGAGCTAGCCCCTCCAATAGAGACTGAGCCGGACCTAGAAGCAGAGGTAGAACCAGCTCCAGCCACGGAGCCCGAGCCAGAGCCTGATCCACCTCCCGTGCCCGCTCCAACCCCGAGCCCTAGACCGAGCCCGAGCCCGGCACCTTGCCCGCTGCCCAGGTCAATGCCGAGGGCGACGCGGCGGCTCTCCACCGTCCTGCCGGGAAGCAAACACCCGAAGGCCACCAGCACTAAGACGACAGCTACCACACTCGTCCAACAGTTTGCCATCCTCTCACACCACACACACTCAAGCACCGTCACCGTGTGTATTCAGCTGGTTGCCTTGGGATGTAGGGCGATGCGGGTTCTTATATAGGGGGAGTCGAGTGCGCGAGGCCAAGATAGGGGCAGGACACGATCGTCCAGGCAAGCGATGGTGGTAATGTGGTGCGTGATTTGATGAGGTTTAGTGGTGGGAGTGGTTGCATGCATGTGATGTGCCGTGGGGCGCATGCTTGGAGGGAGCGAGCACCGTAACACGAGACTTGCAGTGATCTCTTCAGGAGTATATAACTAAACGAGCTGCAAAGCATCTAGATTGTAGAACTAATAAGATGCAAAATATTCCAGCTCTCCCTATCCTGTCCACTCGTACAGTAGTTAAGGGGTGTATGTGTTAACTGTGAAGGTGATGCTATGCATGGAAATTTACTACTCCAACTTAGTTGAGATAAGAGTATGTGCGCGATATAGTGAGTGCTACACACTATGGATGAGGATATGAAAAGAAAGCTATAGTGGACTCGAATTCGCTTTGCTTGGACACGTGCATGCACGCGCAATAATGTCTGATATGGAGTGTTTCCTCTTGACTCCGATCCAAGGAAAAATAGTCATGCTCTCTCTGGGTTGCTCCAAATGTTGGTAACCAAGTGGTTGATCTGCATATTTGAGTTTCAAATTTACTAGTACGTGCGGGTAACTATTTCCAACTTAACTAGATACATCTGTATCTAGATAAAGTTGAGTCCATTAATATGGATCGGAGGGAGTAACATTTTCCTATTTTCGCTATCATTACGATCGACTTGATCGATTTATTTGTTAGATAAAGAAGCTTTGCTCGTCCAGCAAGCTCTGCATGGCGTATGATTGATTTTCTTAGATAAAGAAACTACGATGATAATGCATGATCGTGTGAAAAGAAATCAAATCAAGCGTTCATGTCGACATAGAGTTACATCCCCTCTGAACGTATAGTTACTGTAGCTGCATACAGTACTGAGCTGCCAATGATCAGCTAGTCACCACTCATTCTCGCCGCTAAATAAGCGCTGACCATTTTTTTCTGGGAAGTCCTCGGGCGCACGCAGCGCTAGCTGTATGCCGCAGCGACCACGAGCGCCAACTTTTCTGCGCACCGAGACGACGATTGAGCCATTGAGGACATCCATCTCAGGAGCTTGTCAAGCCTGGACGTGTCGCGCAGCTCAGCAGCTGGTACGCATGCCAACAAATAGCTCGCCGGCAGCAACTAAACCCGGCCGCCCACTACACACGCCGGCCGGCCGGCAGTGTTGTGCTCCGCGTTGAATTCTCACCAAAAGTCACGGCTCCTGGCCACACATCTGCGGAGGCTAACTTGGAGCGAACACGTGCAAGATTCAACCACACCACTTCTTCATGACAGCCTTATCGTCCCTAGCATAATGGCACAGCCTCTCGCTCTCGTCGATCTATAAATTTGATCCCATGCATGGGGGTTATCAAACTCGCATCATCCACAAGATCACTACCGCTGCTTCTCACTAATTCACTGTTGAGGTAGACAGGGTACAATGGTTTGCAGTAAGGCCATTGCTTTTGTAGTTGTAGCTGTGGCTGTTGGGTTGCTTGCCCCGGTGGGTGAGTGCCGCAAGGCTAGGAAGGACCTTGGTATCAATCTTGGAGTTGGAGGCCTTGGAGTTGGTATTGGCTTGGGTGCGGGAGTCGGCGTGGGTGGTTCAGGTTCTGGCTCAGGCTCAGGCTCAGGCTCAGGCTCAGGCTCTGGTTCTGGTTCTAGCTCCGGGTCAGGCTCGGGGTCAGGATCAGGTTCCGGGTCAGGCTCAGGATCAGGGGCCCTCGGTCTTGGACTCGGTGTTGGAGTTGGAGTTGGTCTAGGTGGTGGCGGTTCTAGCTCCTCTTCCGCGTCGGGCTCAGCATCCCCTGGCTCAGGATCAACTTCACACTCGGGATCTAGTTCTGGATCGGCATCGGCTTCTGGGTCCGGCTCCGCTTCGGCATCAGGAGGCGGTGGCCTTGGGCTCGGAGCTGGACTTGGTATTGGCTTAGGCGGTGGCTCTAGCTCGAGTGCAGGGTCAGGATCTGCTTCATCTTCTGGCTCTGGGTCAAGCGCTGGATCAAGTGCGGGGTCTTCAGCAGGATCCAATGCTGGGTCATTTGCTGGATCTAGTGCGGGATCTGGCGCAACATCGGGTGTCGGGTCGGGTGCAAGTTCAAGTGCGGGGTCTAATGCAGTCTCAAATGCCCGATCAAGTCCAGTTTCCCATGGTGCGGGAAGTATGCAAGGGGGGCATTGATGTGGACTAAGGGAGATGCTCTAGTCTAAATACCACGTTAAATTATCCTATAGTATGGACGTACAAATACATATATAAGGTTTTAATTGTAACCATCATGAAGGGCAATACCATATGAACTATTTAATTATTACCGATTACATGGCGACTGGTATATGCTTTTAATAGAGGACACTAGATGAATCCCAAATGTTTGTGTTTACACTGTTATGAAATTCTATTCTCATGGTTAGATCTCATGCATATTTGGTGCATGATGTATCGACTTTACCTTCAACACTAAATCTATATCCTTAGTTTAGCTAGCTACGCTGAAGCGGGGCTCTATGTTTCAAAGAAAAGGCTCAAGTGTAGCATATGAGACTTCTCCCTTTTTCTAAATCCAAACTTCCCTACATGATGCTCACTTACATGTAGCGGCAAGTTTTACTAATACTCTTATGAAGAAGAATAGTGTAGTATATATGTCTTACAGACCTTTTTTTTTACAGACCTATATGCAATAAATATGATTATTGATGGTGAATCGTATTTCATTGTGTAATTTCATGTTAAATTACAAAGAAAGAGTCCCAACAAATCAACATATACATACTTGTTTTCCAATAACTAGGATATCCCCGGCTTCCGAATAAATTGATGCACACATCTTTTTATTGCAAAGTTATCATCCAAGATATTACAAACAAAAATAACGGATATGAAGATCAACTAGAAGAACAATAAACATGTAGCAACCACGCATCACGGATACTATTATCGAATCGCCATCTGCACTGATTGAATATAGCCTGAGTCATCGTATCCAAATGGTTGCACCTAGAGTCTATCCGGTTCCTCAACAAAGTGAAGACATGACTACATATAGTTCCAACGGGTAGCCCTGAGAACAACGTGCAAGAAATTAGAAGCTCTAGTCTTATTAAAATTATATAATTGTGACAGTTCCATGTAGCCCAGCATAAACCACAAACTGGCACACGAATTTGAGCTTTGGTACTAATCTATCCAAAAAATCCCCAAACATATTAATTATGCTAGTTAGAGGGGATAAGTGAAAAGTAACATGAAGTGTCGGAAAAATGAAACAAAGAAAAGGACATGAAACAAGAATGTGATGAAACGTTTCTTCAGAGTCACAAACGCATCATTTTTATTCCCATTTAATTTTGATTTCCATGGTTATAGTTTATTAATGTACAAAATATATAAAACCTCATAAGTTATTTCTAGAGGTAGTTTTAGTTTCCAAATATATTTTTGGAGAAATGTGGCGTGACTATTCATAAGTTCCCTATACATATATTTGAACGTAAAGGAGCCTGGAACAGTCAAACTCTAGTTGAAATAAACTCCTCAGATAAGCTAACCACTATCAACGATGGACTAATTAAGTGGAACCAAAATTTCCACCTGTCTCCGGTTAAGACCCGTCTAAAATGAATATTTGTCGGGCTTCATACATAACAGTAGCCACATAAACATCTTTCCTTTTCTACGCTTAAATATAAATATTTTGGGTGTGCAATGTTATATTCATATAAGGATCGATATTGGTTGGAAAGAGGCATGTCACACATAGTGATGTGTCTTCCCAAAATAGAGTGCATGTTGCATTCCTGACCAGAAAATAGTCTCTACTGTGAAACTCCTCTTTCCCTCACATGAGTCATTTCCAAAAAAGGATAATCACTAGTTTATACTTTTACTTTAGATAGTGTTTTCGACTGAAGGTATTTATTACAGCAGGTCTAACCACACTCCCTTCTTGTTAAATAGTTTAAATATACACTTGTTGAGTAAACACTTGTTCTTTATATCAAAAATCCCTACTCCCAAACCCCCCATGATTTTTTTCGTCGCTGTGATACTCCATATAGTTAGACAAAAAATATTCCTTGTAAGAGCAACTTATAATCGTCTTGCCAACAACGCCGCTTCCTCTCAAATCGATCCTCAACCGACTTCTTTGTTGCGAAGTTTTCAGTGATGGATAGGAGCACCCAAAATCTAAAAGTTAAATACCCAACATCACAACTACAAAACTTATTATACTTATTATTCTCCCTGCTTACCTTTTCAAAGCAAAATATCTCGATAATATGAAACACACACACACACACCGCGCGAGCAGATAGTAAAGAAGTAACTCTAAACTTTTTGGTAAATAGGTTTAGCTACCTATGGCCACCAACAATCGATGATAGCTTGAAGGCATATGCATGCAAATGAGTAAGCATTGAACTCAAGCATACAATTATAAATATTCTCTCATTCCGGGTTTCTAAGGACATAATATCTCGTATTAAGTTAGACTAAATTTTGATTGTGCTTATTGAAAAATTATAAACATCTACAATATGTCATAAATAAATAATGAAAATATATTTTATGATAGACCTAGTGATATTCATTTGGTGTTTAGTTGTTAACACATTTTTCTATAAATTTGTTCAACTTAAAAGATTTGAATTAAGACAAGATAAATAGGCCTTATAACTTGGATGGAGTAGTTGCTACTGTATGTTGTCCATCTCAGTAGATAGTAGGGATTTTCTAAATTAGTGGTCCCCGCCATTCATGCTGTTTAGTCTTTTTGAGATTTAAAAATATCAAAAAAAATTGGTATAAATTGGTTAGGCTACATGACTTGTACTTTCTAATTTAATTTTAAAAATCTGAAAAAATATGACGTATGAAAAAAAAGGATAAGCTAGTGAGGAAAAATAAAACATAAGGAAAAATAATCCAAGACAGTAATTTAACAGTAAATATGTAGCTTGCCCTGCTCTTGATGAAGTTTCTCGTTAAAAAGTGAGTAAAAAGATGTTTGGTTCACGGGGTATCTAGTGTCATTATGAGAAATGCATTTCTGAATGTAAAAAAATTTCAAGAAAAAATCGTGTGTACATACGGATATATTTATTCAGAGCACATCCGGATATTTTTATTCACACACAAAGTTTCACAAAAATATCCTTTTTATTGCACTTTTTTATTCACTATACATCCAGATATTTTTATTCACTATACACTTTTTTGTCTTTTTATATAAGCCACGGAAATGTCTTTTATTCGTCTGTGTGCGAACATAAAAGACATATGTACATCAGAAAAGGTTTTCGGAAATTTCACATTTTGAAACGTGTTTTTACACAATGGGAGCATTTAATCATGCGAATCAAAGTGGATTTCCGTAAAAAGTGGACCTTCTCGATTCCATATATATGTGGTATATTCAGCGCATTATTGATATTGTTAAATTATCAAAAATGTTTGGAGAACTCATTTCCTGTTCAATCAACTGAAGATACCAAGCTTTGAAGATTGAAGTCAACTACAAAGTCGACAAGACGTATACACACGGATGAAAAGGCCTAGCACTATAGCTAGCTGGACGATAAGGCTCTCCCGTATCCACCACTAGCTCAATCATCATGCATCCAGCTAAAACGATAAAACGGCGGAGCTTCTGGAATTTCGCATCCACCATCAAGCTGCTCCATTACAACATACTGTAGCTCCAAAGGTGACGTCAATTTTCCATATGCAGTGCAACAACTATATATTCCTTCTCACCTAGTGCTAGTAATAGTATCATGCATGCAACGGCACTTGCGACGTGTCACCCCTATGCGCTACGAGGCCCCATGTCGTCGTTCCTTTTGCGCCGTCGTCGCTCCCCTGACCACAACACGCCACTAGCCGAGCGAATTAGGCCGTCCAATAGCCACAGCCACAACTTCTTGCCACTGCTAGCAGGAACTGGAAGCCAAACAATACTTGTGAAAGCCGATTCTAGACTCTATAAATACCATTGCATCCCTCCTAGTGTTTGCATACCAACTACAAGGAGTCTTAGAGAGCTGTGTAGGCAAGAAAGCAAGCCAGCATATAGACATCTGAATCACACATAGTAGCAATACCTAGTTCTTGGACGACAATGTCGCAAATGAAGACCATTTCCCTTGGCATTGTTGTCCTCGCTGCACTTGTTTTTGCATCCGAGGGTCGCATTGCTCGCAAGGATCTGGGACTCGACCTTGGTGGTGGAGGAGGCCTGGGAATTGGCACGGGGATTAGCATTGGCATAGGTGGTGGTGCCGGTTCTGGCTCTGCGTCGGGGTCGGGTTCCGCGTCTGGATCGGGCTCAGGGTCAGCCTCGGGTTCCGGTTCTGGCTCAGGATCTGGGTCGGGCGCCGCATCATCCGCGGGTTCAGGTGCAGTTTCTGGTGGAGGCTCCTACGCCGGGTCAGGTGCAGGCTCGGGCTCAGGTGGGACCTCTGGCTCTGGTGCCGGTTCAGGCTCAGGTGGAGCCTCCGGTGCTGGTGCTGGTTCAGGCTCAGGTGGAGGCTCTGGTGCTGGTTCGGGCTCAGGTGGTGGCTCCGGTGGTGGTGCTGGTTCGGGATCAGGTGGAGGCTCCGATGCTGGTGCAGGTTCAGGCTCTGGTGGTGGTTCGGGATCAGGTTACGGTCAAGGACAGGGAAAAGGCCAGGATCTGGCTATGGCCAAGGTTCCGGCTCAGGCCATGGACAAGGTTCAGGCTCTAGTTCAGATTATGGTGAGGGACATGGTCAAGGTTACGGTCAAGGAAATGGTGGAGGATCAGGATATGGTGAGGGTCATGGCGAAGGTTATGGTCAAGGAAGTGGCGCCGGGCAAGGATCTGGATATGGTGAAGGTCACGGGCAAGGTTCTGGTTCTGGCTCGGGCTATGGTGAAGGCTCTGGCAGTGGATATGGAAATGGTGCTGCCTCGGGCTACGGCGAGGGTCATGGTTCTGGGTATGGCTCTGGACATGGTAAATGATTAAGAAATTGGACTATTGAATTATTAATAATGTATGGTAGTGTCAGGTTTTATATTTACACTTGGACATCATGTATGTGTGTGTATTCGGTTCTATGGAACTGAGTCTAACTGAGATAGTGGAGGGTCAACTGTAAAATCCTACCATGTATGTCTGAGTATTTGAATAAATCTGTACGATGAATAAATAATTTTTCATCTGCATTAGTGTAACGTTGCATGAACATGTCACTGCATTTGCCATCCATTGAATGAAAAAAAGCCATAAACGGTTCTTAGATAAACAGAAATTGACCATCAAGACAACTAGTCAACTATGGACTGTTTTCCTGTATACACCCAAATAATTTCTCGCATGAGGTTAGTCCTGCAACTTTTCTTTGTATTTCCGGTGCACCTCATCCTCCCTCTTAATTTTCTTGCAAAATTCATGTGCAGCATTCAAAGAACATGTTTACAAACTCCTGTGTTTTGTTTTCCTACAAGAGAACCCATGATATTTTCATTTTATTTTGCGGGTGGAGAACCCATGATATTTGAATCATAGAGGGAAATTCGCATTGGCACCCGGGAGCATATGCTCCCGGTATTTTCAAAAAAATTCAAAATTTGAAAACTTATCAAAAAAATCTGAAAAAAATCATGCACGTACCTGACCATGGTACGCACCACCGTGTTTTTTTTCGCGCCGAAATGACATCAATTTGTCATTTTTGTACAGGACGCATACGATGTCATTTCGACGCGAAAAAATACACGGTGGTGCGTACCATGGTCAGGTACGTGCATGATTTTTTTCAGATTTTTTTGATAAGTTTTCAAATTTGAATTTTTTTTGAAAATACCGGGAGCATATGCTCCCGGGAGCCAAAACGGCGCTCTCAATCATAGATTTCTATATTCCGGCAATTTAGAAACCTACATCCCTAAAATGTCATGGATCTTAGATAATTCAAATCTTTATGCGATTTTACTAAAAGAGTCCATCGAATCATACAGTTGGGGTTCTAAATTCTTACGAAATGTGTTCATATCCTAAATTTCATGACGAAATTAACAGGAGGTCGAAAATTAATTTTATTTCCCTCGTTCGAGAAATGCAACGGTGTTCTCTCTTTCTCTCTATGTTCTGTTTTCTATTTCTATTGTTCTTAACTGCTGCGATCCAAATACGCCCTGGTCATATCCTAACTGATGGCAACTCTGGCTTGTTCAGATTCAAGGGCGTACTGCCCATTTCCAAGCAATACCTGCACGTCTGCACCGGCGGTTGCCGCCTTGCAGTTCCACTTCCCAGAGCATAATCTTCTTCCATCCACGGCCATCTGCAAGACTGCAACAACAACAAAAACGCAGACTTCCTGCGTCGAGAGGAAGGAATCCATGGAGAACTCCGTCACGCTCTCGGCGCTCTCAGCCATAACGCTCTCCCTCGTCCTCTGCGTCGCGCCACTGCACCCTACGACGACGGCGCAGGAACCTTCCCCTCAGCAGCAATACCCCAGCGCGCCGCGACCGGCGTTCGCCTTCAGCTGGCTGGACGACAGGTCGGCCTTCCGCGCCGGCGACACCGCGGTCGTCATGATCAAAACCTTCGACCTCCCGGACGCCAACGTCTCCGCGTTCCGGCGCTCGGCGCTCTTCACGGTCACCGTGCGCGGCAAGTCCGGCAACAGCACCTACGTCACCGACGTCGCCGCGCGCCTCGGGGCGACCCGGCGTCGTGGAACATCACCTTCGTGCCCCTCCGGGCCGGGGACTTCGTGGCGGTCCTCGAGGAGGAGCGGTTCGCCATCGGCGTCTCCACGCTCCAGTACACCGTCGCGGCCAGGGACGTGCACCCGTCCGCCTCCCTCGCCTCCTGGATGTACTTTAGCGGCTACGTCGTCGCCGGGTCCAAGGCGTTCGTGTCGGTCATCCCCAGGGACGCGTTCGGCAACAACGTCGCGCGGGGAGCCGACATGCCCGCCGGCGACGGGTACTTCAGCGTGTCGGTGTCTTATGTGAACGGAACCGCCGTGGAGTTCTTGGATTTTCAGTACAATGGTTGGACGGGAGACGGGCGCCTCAGCCTCGAGTTCGTGCCGACTGTCGCTGGAGACTTCCTGGTGCAGGTTTCTGGGGGTAACAGGACACTGCGTGATTCACCTTTGCTGCTGACAGTGAAGCCAGGTTAGTTATAGCAATGGAAATCAAGTAAACTGACAATGTGGTTTAACTTCAAATCAAACGCATGATTAATTAGGTGGCAATCTGAGTAAACTGACAATGTGGTTTAACTTCATGCAGGACCCGTTGACATAGCCAAAAGTACGGGCGGCTGGAAGCATGGAACGAATGTTCTGCAGATATTCTCTAAGCTGGAGATCTTCATAAACCAGAAGGATGTATATGGAAATCTTGTTCCAGAGATTCATCCATTTGATGCTGCCGTGGTTGAAAGAGCCTCAAATCTGTCTGTCCCGGTAGGGGATCTTTGGATTGAGGTAGTCGCCGAGGGAATTCAGCTGCTCTCCTTCAACGTTGGGGAGCCCGGAGAGTTTGTGCTCACCATTTTTGATCTTCAGCTGAAGCAAAAGCTTTCCAATATGGTGTACCTGTATAATGTGTTTGTAGGTATGTTGTTAAACTTTCTTCTTTATCGATCTTCCTTGGTTTCATGATTAGTATTCTTCATGTTTCTGATAAGTGAGTATTTTAGGGTATTGTGATGGATCGAACAGCTTTGCTAACGGATCCGGTATAGCGCAATCTGTTGCTGGTTCAGTATCATCCTTCGTGGTTTACCTGGAAGATCAGTATCGCGACCCTTCTCCGGTTGAAACCGCAATGTTGCTAGTGCAGATTTTGAGTAGAAACGGCACATCTGATGTAAACTCAATCATATCACCTGTAAGAGAACCAAACGGTAAATGCTATTAAAACATTTTTCTTAATTCGATTGATTTAAAAAAAGTGCTTTACCGCTGAATTCATGTGCAGAGACAATATCAATGGATGGACCAGATCCTTCAGATCAAGGACCCGCTGACCATCCGAAAGTAAGTACCCTGTTCTCTGATTGATTCAAGATTGCTTAGTGTTGTGGTTTACTAAAATGCACCCCATTGTTAGATGGTTGCTGTAAACTCAACATTGCAGGCTAGTCATTTTAATGTTTCATATACTCCTGAAATTGCCGGGGAGTACGATATCTGGGTGCTGTGTGGGAACATAGTGCTGAACAATGGAAATCCATATGCAATGAGAGTTTCACCAGGTTGGATATATCTCCAAAGTATTATCCTAGTAATCGAGTTCTACATTCATGTGACAATCCAGCAGCTGTTCTTCACAATTTCAGCGGTGTTACCTTAAATTGTAGCTCACACAGAACCAACTATAGGATTGTTTAGTCTTTCTGATGGTGATTGACTTCTGACCTTCAAGAAGCTTCCCCGTTTTGCAGGCGCGGTTGACACGTCTAAAGCAACTGATCCACTGTTTGATCCTAGAGTGAAAAGATCAGTTAGAAATGAAGTAACTGTTCAACTTCGTGACTCGTTTATGAACCCTGTGGCATCTTTAGAGCCAAAACTGAGGCTTCAGCTAACATCGGCAAATATAACAACCCTGATGAACACGTCAAGCTTCGCCGCAGAGGAATTCGTCAATAACAACGATGGGTCATATACTGCCCATTATGTGGCAAGGTATCTTGGTTCATATGGCATATGTACTCAACTTGACAGCACAAACCTGCCTCCTTGTCCATTTGAAGTCCATGTTCTTCGAGGTAAATCTTCAGTTGGAAACATGAGATTTATGTTTAAAACATCACAATGTTGAAGAGCTAGCTATGTTAACTGAATATATGTCTCCGTGCAGACGAATACTTTTCTCAAGTACAAAACGATAACATTTCAGTTTGGGAGGATGAATCTGTTGGCTTTGATATATTGTCAAATGACTATATTGCAGGAGGACAAGCTGAAGTAGTTAATTTATCTTCAGTAAGTTTGTTAAATAACGTTTTGCAATTTAATTGTTCAATAGTTCTATTTTTCTCTTTTCACAATTTATTTTTTAAACAGTTCTACTTCACATTTAAACAAGAAAACTTATGTAGGAAAATAACTACAGTGACACAACTAAGATTTTGCAATGTCATTCTGTAATTTTCTAACTATAGTAACATTTCAGTTGTTTCGTCGTGTCATTAATCATTACACACTTATTTGATAATTGTAATCACATGGTAAATTTGTCCCTTCTTATTGAAGCCACTCCATGGATCAGTCCTACAGTACGACAAAAGCTATCGATATACGCCTTTTGAAGGTTTCTTTGGGAATGACTCATTCTCATACACAGTATATGACATGCATAGCAACGTTGCCAGTGGCGAAGTGTTCATATCTGTTCTCTGCAGACCACCTCACTTCATCTCTTTACCCAAACAGTTGCATGTTACTGAAGATATAATTGGCCCAAAATTTGGGTATGATTTATTCTTTTGATTCCATACTTCTATTTTTGAACATTTGCTTAGAATTCCAAACTGACTGTACCCTTTTTTATGGTTTGGCAGTGGGTTTCCGGGGATTGAAATAATATATTCAGACACAGCAGAAAACATATCAGTAACAGTAAGAGCACAGTCGGGCAATGTTCTTTTTGCTCCCATGCCAATGAAACTTCAACAGACATCAGATGATGTACTTTCAATCAGCAGGGGAGGTAGATCTGGCAAAGAATTAAAATTACAAGGAATGATAGAAGCAATAAATGGGGCACTAAAATTTCTTCAGTATATTGGGTACTACTATAGAATCTGAATCTCTTAGTACTACCCCCGTACCAAAATAGATACATCCTAGATTGTGGTAAAAGATAAATATCATTGGAATCGCCATGAATAATATGTTGTAATTCAATTATTATATATATTTTTACGAGCATATTCATATAAAAATTAATAGTCAAAGTTGCATATACAATATTGCGCCCATGTCAAAGAATTCGTCATGTACTTATAAGGTCTGATACAGGAAGAATATTAATCATGTAATCATGTGCAGAAATGAAGACTTCTATGGAGACGATGTCATAATGCTATCTGCCATGAACCGAAATGGTATAGAACATGCTAAGTTACACATCTTTGTTGAGCCAATCAATGATCCTCCAGTTATACTAGCACCAAAATCAATTTTTTTGGGTGGGAAAGAATCAAGAGAAGGATATCAAATCTTTGACAAGCAGAGAGATCCATTTGAGTTTTCAATTGTTGAACCAGATCTTCGTCGTTACCCAGGTACTTTGTCTTACTCTTTTGGTATGAAACCATGAATGTAAAATGGGTTATATCCTGCTCAATTAGTTTGAGATGTAAGATGATGTTTTCTAGTAGTACATTAGATTTGAAATTTTCTTAACAGAGATTGAAGGTAACTCCCTTCAATCTAATTTTTCAGGGAACAAGTCTCACCTTCTGCTAGTTCTCTCCTTGGAAGTTCTTGAAGGAACCTTGGTTATGACATTGCCATCTGGTATTGTGGCCACGGCGGAGCTGAAGGCTGATGGCAACAACCATTGGCAGTCTCTTCAGACCTATGTGGCCATTTCCCATCACTTTGTCCTGAGGGGTACTGGCATCAGGTTCCACGGGGATGTCTCTGACTGCAACAATGCGATGCAGCGCTGTTTTACCAAGTAAATGTTCTGTCCCTCTGACCATTTCAGTAGTGCATTCGGTGATCTAATTTTTTATGTCGTTTAATTAGCTGATTGCCTGAAATGTGTACATGATAATCTCCTCTGACATTTGTTTCTCTTGCAGGGTGCAAGCCATGAGACAAGATTATCCATTGCTGTAAACGACCTTGGAAACTATGGATGCTACCCAGACTGTTCAGAGATGATGTCGAGGCCATTGTTGACAGCGAAGACTGTTCGACTAGTCAAAACGAAACCTATGAACTCGAGAAGAGCCATCTGTAAGTACCAATGCCATGTTCTTCATTTGCTTGGTCAGAGCACACCATTCTCCATATTTGCATGGACTTATCTCTGTATTTTTCTGCGACAAATACTTTCAGTGGTCGGATCAGCAATAGCATTTGAGATCCTGGCAATGCTATGCCTTGGCGGGGTTCTCCTGTATTTCCTCGTGAAATGCATGAGTGCGCTGAAAGGAAAGCGAAGAGACCGCGTCAACAATGAAGTGCGCACACCAGAACAAACCCCGTCTCACCAAGTGAGTATACTTCTGCTTGAAACTTTCAGCAGGCAAGTAGGATCTCCGCAATGAACAGTTTCATCTATGAACTCTGATAGTTGTTTTGCCGATGTTCTTCTACAGCGCAAAAAGATGAGTCAGTCGCCCTCAGATGATAATGGATATTGCTCTACTCCTGCAGCTGTGCTCTCCTTGGGTGGAAACAGATCGAGTTTTCGGCAGCGGTAAGCAATGTTAATCTGTTTCATATTCAGAAGCTAGTGCTGTTCACTATAGCAAAAGGTTAGAGTTTTGGTGTTGCAACTCAGCCTGGATGACTACAAAAAAGGTCTAATTGCCATTCATTTTGGAAATTCAGTTCTTCCAGGTCAGGCAAGCAGGAACTGGAGCTGCAGCCTTTATCTGGGATGATAAACTATGCAAATCAAGCCGCTCAACCTGTAGTAGACAAGGACAAGTAGTAATTACTTACTGATTTACCCTGTCGTGCTCTATACTATCCAAATTTTCTTCTCTTAACTCCTGAATCTTGCTCGTTGAATCCTCTGTCCCACAGAGAGATTTAGTTTGATGGTACTTACATACAATACAGAACCGACTCATGTCTTTTTTCCGTAACATGCACATTCGGCTTAAACTGCCATCAACATATGTTCCTACTTCTTGTCCCTGTTAACACATTATTCGTACTAGTTCAAATACTGGCAAGTACAGTATGTGCGTTGGAGAATAGATTGCTAACACTGGGAGATTGCTGCATCTGTCACTTGCTATTTGCAAAGATCACTAGATGGCAGTACAGGTGAAAACATCATTATTGACAACTATTACAGATGGCTGTTGAGTCTTCTGGATGTGTTCAGTAACAAACTGAAGCAGCCTTCGATGGTACAAGTTCTTCATACGGAGATATACAAGAGAATCTCGTACTAACGTGGACAGCATCAGTCACAAGAAGCACATCTCGCTGACTTGACTTGCTACCTGGCTTGTTTGGTTGGGTGCAGCATCTGCTGGTTTCTCCAACGCTAACCAAATGCAGTGGCAGCACGGAATCCCGTAGTCACGCAGAAACTATGACAGGAGGGTCGAACAAACTACGAGCCACTGAACAAACTCGCTGGGACCTACAACATGAAATGTTCAAGACATTATTCTATGTTAACCAGCATTTATATGAAGACAAAGTTTCACTTTTCAATATGAAGTATCGCAGAAGTTCACTTCTCAACCAATACTTTTAAACCTTAAACTCTCGGATCAGTTTTACTTTGAGCCCATTGGCCCTATTCCAAGCGGTTTGTGCTCACTGAGACAACACATGGCATCACATTTACACAACAGCATTGCCACGCCAGTAAGTTATTTAAAAATATAGAAACAAGAAGAAATTAGAAATAACACTATATTTTGGGATTCGGATTTTTTTCATTACTATTAATAAGTTAAGCTACACGTCATCTGTGAACTGTTTGAATCCATTTTTTTCAATTGACTTTATAAGATTTTCAAGAAATTCTGATTTTTGTAAGAAAAACTTAAGTTACTGACATGGCAAAAGTGCAGACAATACAAGTGTCCGTGTCATCGCTATGAGAACAAAACCAGTTCGGATAGGGCCAAGGGAGTAAAAGTAAACTGACTCAAGAGTTCAAGGTTGAAACCAAGTGGACTGGTTTCTTATCCGAAATAGAACTAAAATTTAACTGCTTTTAGAAAGTAATCAAATCAGTATATGTATGGAAAGAATCAGCTAACAAATTAAGTATTTGGTTTCATGGAAATTTCTGGAGCATTCCCCCGCAAAGAGGAAAGTTGCATTTTGTTTCTTAAGCAGTATGAAGAGAAGAAATGGAAACAGTTATTGAAAAAAATCGAGTAGATGGATACAAATATCAAAAGTGGGGAAATTTAAGCTACCTTCGCATTATGTGGCATAATTTTTATGTCATGAGGTGGATGGAGCCATGATTCAGGGGCATATGACAAGAAGTTCTCGAGTTTGCTGGTGTAGATATCTGCATATTGATGAATGTGATAGGCAAATGATGATTCTTTTCCTGTGTCTGTGAGGAATGTTGCACCAAAAGAGCTATTAAACAGATCTCGCATCCCAGATCGACATTGGTGCCTTTCTGCATTCAACTCATCAAGCAATGCTCTGTAAACCTGGCCTTTCTCGGTGCTGACAACAGTTGCATGAACTTTCCCAAGTAGATCATGTATTATACTTAATTTTGCCTGCAGTGTAGGGAAATAGTTCATGTAATTTGATAAAGCATCCATGTGGGTGGACAATCATTGACTAATATAGTGCATATTTGATAGATGGATCAAAACTTGCAAAATGAAAATAATATAGATAGCAACATTCTATGTGATGGAGCAATTTGTAATGCAACTGGTTGTCCCCGTCCCATGTTTTAGATTACATGTGCTGGTAGGATAGACCTTTAAGATTTACCACCTCATAACCCAAGTGCCCTATGAAACTTCAAACATCTGTTACAACTTCCACAGAATGCCTACTTGCTAAGCTAGCCTGTAAACAAAATTCTACTGTTTGACATAGTCAACTTCATAAGCTTTACTAATTAACATGACTAGTTGTGTGAGAACCAACCTGTGACTGGATGGCTAGGAGGGTGGTTGTACCCCCAGCCCACCAGACAAACCCCAGGTTTGACATCCCTGTGTCTCATAAAGACGGAATATTCTTTCAGTGGGAGGCGACGTACCCGTCAACAGAGACTCCTATGGTGAATTTGTCAATCTCAGTCTCTTGCAGGTGCTCATAGGGGTAGGGGTGTGTGTGTGTGCGTGTGTTTCTCGAAAAGAAACATGACTACTAGTTGTGTTTTCTCAGTTCTGATGTCGCATTCACGATATTTGTTGCAAATTTGAAAGGCAATAATCATTGTTTACGACTACAGATGTCAACGGAGCAGTTCTAAGTTCTAACAACTGATAATAATTAGGAGACCATTACATTATATATATTCTCCTTTCGGTAGCTACTATTTTGCAGACCAAATAATAACTGTAATAAAATAAGATATTTACCACCTTATTATCTGGATACTCTATATTGTAAAAGTAGTAGATGATAATTTTGATCTGTATTACTTCAGATTTTTTGTATTTTTTATTCAAATAGCCTACCTTTTTATTTCCCAATCCAGCTAGGAACTGTACTACCTATATACCCTTCAGAATACTATTTACATCCTGTAAGTACCGCATAGCCCGGGTGACAAGGGCAAGGCTGAAGACGAGAGATCTTAGGAGAAAGATGAGACCGAGAAATGGGGAGAAACTTTAGACGAGAGAAAAACTATTTCAATTTTTTTCGTGCATAATGTCATGATTAAAATAGGCCGTTGTATAAAGAGGGTTCTCGTAAGTATAGATAGATCAATCTATTAATAACCTTCCTAACTGATGCATAAAATACCAACTAATGAGATAAAATGACAGGTAATACAACATAACTTGATAACCAAGTTGCTGTTGCTGCTGACCCGAACAGCTGAGTCTGCTTACCCATAGTTCTAAGCGGCTAGGCTAGCTTGCACATAACAGGAGCCATGTACTTGAAACAAAAAACTGAGTTACATATTCTAGAGCCATATAATATACAAACCTGTTGAAACCGGTAGCTGTCGCCATTCTGGATACCTATTTCATCCTGAAGTGACAAAGCACAGATTATTGTAACATAATACAAAATAAAGTTACAAATTTTGTATTATCAAGTAGTGGGACATGATCAGAACCAGTCAAGTGAAATCCACAAGTGAATCAATCAGATTTTCAAACAAGCACAAAGTTATACATGTCATCTAATAGCTTACTCTACATGTTCAAGATTAGGGCAACATCAGAGGTTACTAGTTTGAATTTTCAATATCTTTTCCTTTATTTCAAATAGTTTTATCAACCTGATCTGAAATATTTCATTTTTTAATCTTAGTACCATCTGGATCGGGGCAACCTAAGAGAGTAAGAGGAACTAGTGAAGCCATAACACCTTAATATGTTAAATTGGTGAAAATAGATTGCGCTGCTTGTATGTCATAATCACACACACTACATTCTGGCAGATGCGGAAAATCTGAAGTAAAAGAGAAGCACCTACCTCCAGTTCGCTAATTACAGCAGCTGTGCGCCAACCAGCTTTGGAAGGCCCTCTCAAGTCGCTTAAAAGATGATCACCAAAGTATATCACCTAAGAAAAGGCCAAAAAAGAACTGAGATGGTATATTTAGATGAACAACATCCAAACATCACTGTTGAGGAGACATGTGTTAGTTTGTGAATGAAGACCAAACCAGGTTATCAATGGTAGCCTCTGCAGTAACTTGACAAATATGACAAGGTTATGGTATTACCCTATTAGATTAAGCATGAAACATAGTCAAAATACCAAAAATTGTGCAGATGAACCAAAGAAACGTGTGACAAAATCGTATATTCAATATTAAACCTTGACAGAAGTTTAAGCTGAGTGAACATATATAAATATATTAAAACTTTTGGGGGTTCAAATTTCAAACACCAACCTCTGGACCTTTCCACTTTGTTATCTGCAGAAATGATTTTAAACAACCATGGTAATAGACTTCATCTGGCAGAAACTTGTCAACTGCAGTAAAAGCTAAGGTATCCTTTTCAGTGTCATATACCCTACACGTAACAGGAAAAATAATTAGAAATCAAGAATTGGAGTAGACATGATTGTGCAGAATGTTTAGAAACTGGCAGCAACATAAGTCTATATGCACCTCTAGTCACTGATGCCTACTTTCTATATTCAGTCTACACTCTACGTGGATGATGTATTCAGTAGTGTAAAAGACAAACGACGTTTTGGCTCCCCGGGCTCCAAGGAGCCTGGAATTTTTTTAAATAATAAGTTACATTGTAGGCTACACAAAAAAAGTCAAATTTTAGGCCCAAAAGGAAAAAATAGCTCTAATTTGTTCAACATGTTTGTCTTTTTTATGTCGATCACAGCTGAAAAGGTATGTTGATGAAAAACACATCTATATGTGCTTGCATACTTTTCAGGATTTTTTGAGATTTAAAATGAAGTTACTGATTTTTCTATACAAAAAACTATGTGGAGATCACGAGCTAAAACCACTTTCCGAACGAACACAGCACAATTCTGATAGGAAGGATTAAAATAATATTTTTCTTAGTAGCATAGAAGTGTTCCACGCAACCTGAATGGGTGGTCTGAATTATAGAATGTCGGTTTATTTGCCTGCGCAATCACAACATCAAAGAGCTCCCTCCAGGAGTTCCCATCAAAATGCTGGTCCTGCTCAACAAGAAAATGGAGAAGTATTAATTGTCAGTGGACAACGAGAATGTCATGTCCGTTGTGAAACAAAATTTCCATATTATGACTCATATTTTTAGCTACTGTCTTCATGAAGAAAATTACTACAATGGCACAAGAAAAAACATTACAGCTATGATGTTTGCATAGCATAAAAACCATAGATGTGTCCACCATACTAGTAAAAAGAAATGTGGAAACAAATGAAGAATGTGCATGCAAAATATTTGCATTGTAATTATGTCAGTATGAGAATTTTTTTATTGAGATGACTTCTTCCCCTTGTGTGATTGTAACAAAATATAGCATATATCAAATTATCAATTAGAAGTTGAGCCCCCAAAAAATGCAAACACTACTTATGTTCAACCTGTTGAATGCAAACACTACTTATGCTATGCTGGACAAAGCCCAACCCTCTATTTGATTATTTTCCTTTCTACTCCTGAAATAATGAAATATGCACAGACAAAACGCAAAACATGATTGACTATAGATAAGTACCTCTAGCAAATAACTCATCCCTCCATCTACAAAGTAGAAAGGTGAGTTTGTTAGAAGAAACAGTTTCTTCCCCTTCTCCGTAGCGTCTTTAAGAAACGGAAGACCTGACTCTGCAAGTAACAGACGAGTCGAGGCAATGGTTTTAGAGTTGCATTGGTAAGAACAAAAACACATGACTCAACAGAACAATGCCAGAACATGAGAAACAGTATAAGGTAAGAGCATTACTAATAATCAAATATACGAGATCACAGTATTCCAACATCAGAATCAGAAAGCAGTACTGCTTACATTTTTTATCAGAAATTTCTGTGGCTCATCAAGAACTTTTCTGTGAACTAAACCACTTCTGTGGACATGCTGAATCGATTGGTTTACATCCTCATATACATAAGGGGCATCAAACTCCAGCTTGGCATCTACGAAGTTCTGAACAATATCTGCAATGAGGCATGCCTGAAATGAACGAGTTTTAATTGTCAGAAACAGTTGGTGAAAAGACCAGTGCAGGTCTGCTACATAATAAGAATACCATAACTAATAACGACCATTAAGCTACACACAATATATGATGCTACAATTTCAGTGCAGGATAACTCTCACTGTTTTATGCCATACATGCATACAACCTAGGGCAGATAACTGCAGAATATATCTTTGCAAGGGAGGTGAGAGCTCAGGGTGACATGCACAATCATCATCCAACAAGAAAAACTGCATGGATATCTGACATCTAAAATATCTATCATCTATACAAAAAGCATTAACCCCATGGGAGATATCATGTGTGTACTACATAGTTCAGATATGTGTACTGACTACTGATAGTGTTTCACTACTTCAACACCGACTAATAAATACCTCTAAATACCTAAGATACGAAAATAAGGGAACAAAATAAATATGAGAGAAGGCTTGGATCAATTCAACATTACCTCACTAAAACAGAAGACATCCATCAGCCCAACAAGCTGACGAATTTGATCTCTTCCGATATGCCTTGTGCCGTATAGTTCTTTTATCTCAGTCGAGCTTAGCTGGTCAACAAACAGCCATGTAAGATTTTTCAAAAGAATTCCCATCCACACCAGGACAAACAAATATCTTCAAGAGACAATGATCATTTGTCTGCATTTATCTTCCAAGTCGGTAAAATGACTAATGGTGGAGAATCCTATTCTTAATATTCTGGTAAACACATTAAAAATCCACTAGAGCGATGTCCAAAGCTTGAACCCAAGAGTCGAAACAGTGCAAGGCAAACTAATGACATACAGAATAATCACATTCGTGGGGACCTACATTTTGCATACGAGTACCCATAGAGAAAGTAGTGAACCCCTCACCTTTCGCCGTCCAAAGAAGCAACCATCAGGTTCGATAGAACCAAAGAAATCAAGCTTCAAAAGGCACCCTTTTAGTTTGTCATAGTAAAGGCCCCTGACAGGAAAGCTGCGGTCATACTCGTACTGCAAGCAACTCTCCGGATACTTCAACTGCACAAAACATAAGCACCGACTCACAACCAAAATACCACCAATTAATCAATCAACACAGTAAATATTCCATGGAGAGCTAGGAACGGCCAAACCTCATTGACCAAGTGCTTCTTAGCGAGATCATAGATCAAACACTGCAGGTGGTCTGAGTAGTGCGACAGCGTGTAGTCGTAGTCGAAGCCATACACTTGCAGGTCATCCAATTTGACGTTCTTATTCACATAAATCCCTGAAACCCACGAGCCCAATCCGTCAATCACACACACAAATTCGATAACCATTTCCAGACACTCGAACGCAACATGGACACGGGTGTGAGGGCGGGAGGGGCGACCAGCCAGACCTTGCGGGTCCATCTTGGGCATGTCCTTCATGGCGGCGGGGATGCTGAGGTAGTTGCGCTTGGCGTCCTCGAACTCGCGGCGGATGCGCTCGATCTCGTCCTCGTCGGCGCCCGACCCCAGCGTCGTGGAGAGCGTGCACAGACCTGGAACGAGAAGAGAACCTCGATCACTAAGCAGTAGGTAGGCTGTAAGCCCGAGCTCCCACGGCGGCATTACGTCGAACGGCTTGAAGGCAGGATGGCAGTGACGGACTGGCTGACCTCGGCTGTACCGCGGCGCCGTCCTGGTCAGCGCTGTAGAGAGGTAGCATGAGGCGAAGAGGCGGATACGCGCGCTCGCCGCCATCGAGGTCGGTGGGCCGGAGCGATCGGTCGCCGGCGAGAGGGGGAGGGTAGGCAGAGAGCGAGCCAATAAGGCGGGAGATAACTGATTTTACTAGGGGCCGGTGGAGACTGGAGAGTGACGCGGTGCTGTCCCACTGACGTGCGGGCCCGGATTCACGTGCCTATTGCGAGCGACCAAGCTCGTGGCAGCCACGAGGGCAAGGGGCTTTTTTCCGACGCCAAACCCCGTGCCGTGCCGTGCTTTTCTCATTCCACATAACACGTTTGGTGCGTTTGTTGCACAAAACATAGAAACAAACAATTTGTTGCAGCAAACCCCAGCTTCTTGTCTAATCATTTGCAACCAGCTCAAATAACTGATTTAGAGACTAATACGTATCTGACATGTGGGCCTAGATTTTTAGACCGTATACCAAAAATTATACGACAAATTTTATACCGTATACCAAAAAATATACTGACATTTTTTTGAGAATTACAAATTAAAAATGAACAACATGATAGTTTAAAAGTGCCCTTCTAAACTGATGGACATCTTCAAAGCACATGTAAAGAAAAAACTGATGTTCTTCATTCAATCTTGATTCATCATAATAAGATCTCTTCGGCCTCTTTGTAGCTGTGCTCTTTCTTTTTGTTTTGGACAAATCATTTCCATCCACGGCCTGATCATCACTTGAATCAATTAGCTCCTTGCAATCATCACTATCTTGGTCACTAAATACGATGCTCTGATCCTCTACCACTCCTTCTAGTGCCCTTCTCTTTGCTGCCCTTGTCAACTGTGCTTTATACTTAGCATCTTTAACTCTACCTTCATTTGGTATTTCTTCCATAGACCTTATTTCATCTACAACAGCCTCTTGGATTTGTGTTGGGAAACAATCCTCCACATCGGTGTCACCTTCACAGCGCACAAAGAAGTCGTCATAATTGTTAAACTCGCCTTCTACTCCACCTTCACAATCTGAATCAGCATCTTCTTCCATGTGAGCATCTCCTTCCGTGAGCAGCTGCCAATCCAAGTTACTCTCTACCCATGGTTGATTCACACTCTTTGGGTGCCCGGAATATGGCCAGACTCCAAATCCACAAAGAACTCCAACCTACAAAATTACATAACAATGTGTTCAGCAAGTTACAATTGATTTGTATCCTGAAACTAAAAAATTCTTACAATCTGCACAATTTCGTTCATCAAATTGCACAAATATTTAAGTAGTCTTGTTACTGACAACATCACATCGCGAAATCAAGAAATCTAATATAATTATACGTCGATCAAAACCCAAAATTAAGGAGAGAAATTAGGGTTCTTCAGCCCCTGCCAAACCCTAGCTAGCAAGCAATGCCAAATTGACAAAAAAAGCACAATTTGCAGAGAACTTACTGAAAGAACGAGGATGTCGCCTAGAGGGGGGTGAATAGGCGTTTTAAAATAATTACGGTTTAGGCTTGAATAAATGCGGAATAAAACTAGCGTTTAATTTATCAAGCACAAAACCTAAACGAGCTAGGCTCACCTATGTGCACCAACAACTTATGCTAAGCAAGATTAACAACTAAGTGATAGCAATATAGATAACTTCAAGCTCGATGGCTATCACAAAGGTAAATGCATAAGTAAAGGTTTGGGTATAGAAGTAACCGCAAAGTGGACACGAGGAGATGTTTCCCGTAGTTCCTTCCCAATGGAAGTACGTCTACGTTGGAGGGGTGTGGAGCCTCCTAGGCACTCCAATAGCACCGATGTGCTCACCCTATTCTCCGTGAGCTTCACCCGTGAGGGATTGGCTCGTTCCACTATGAGGTCGACTTGAAGGCGTTGACCAAACCGATACACCAAGGTTGAGGAACTCCACAATGAGTTGGAGCCTCCCAACAATGTCCCGGAGATTAGCAACAAGATAAAGCTCCGAAACTCACAAAGGCCTCCTAGGGTTACAACTAACCCACGAGGCAACGAGAACCACAAAGAGTAATGAGCTTCTCAAACTTCAACTCCACGAATCACCGTGGAGAACTCAAACCGATGCACCTAATGCAATGGCAAGAACACAAGAAGTGCTCAAAGCAATTCACTCTCAAATCCCACCAAAGTAACTAATGCTATGGAGGAAGATGAGAGAAGAGCAAGGAAGCAACAAATGAATCCCAAGATCTAGATCCAATATGCTCCCCTCACTTAGAGGAGAGATTGATTGGTGGACATGTAGATCTAGATCTCCTCTCTTGTTTCCCTCAAGAATGAGCAAGAATCATTGGAGGGATTGAGAGGAAGCAAGCTTTTAGAGGTCAACAATGGAGGGCAAAACTTGCAAGAAAGGTTGGGGAACCATTGGGGAAGAAGGCCCCTTAAATAGGTCACCCAAATATCCAACCGTTGGGTGCAGATTCGCGCCGGGGCGGTACTACCGCTAGACCCAGCGGTACTACTGCCCCCCTAGGAAGTTAGGACAAGAAAACGGGCAGAAAACAGGCTCCAGGTAGCGGTACTACCGCCCCGGGCAGCGGTACTACCGCTTTTGGTGCCGCTGAAAACAGGCTTCTGTTTGCTCCGGCGGTACCTCGGGCGGTACCGGGGCGGTAGTACCGCCCCCTTGAAAACAGCAGGAAAGACAAACACCAAAACGACAATATCTTTTGCATCCGGACTCCGTTTTTGATGATCTTTGGCTTGTTGGAATCACAACAACGAGCTTTTCAAGATTATGCAGAGAAACATCATAGTCCAACAATGAATCATAAAACCAAATGGGGAAAGGTTAAACCTCTCGAAAATAGAACAACCGGTAAACCTCCAACACCAAAAACGCAATAAGTTTTTCTTACGAAATCCGTTTTTGATGAACTTGAGCTTGTCTTGAAGATCATGAAAAGCTCTAAAACCACACATGGAGGAAAGCCAAATAAGAACCAAGAAAGATGATGCCAAGTATGCAAAGGTTTGAGCTCTCTCCGAACGATACGATCAAGTTACTCATTCGAGAGCCCCTCTTGAAAGAGTGGCATCTATCCTATAATCCGGTCTCTTACTAACACCATGAGACCGGTAAAATAGAAACCCTACCAAGGTCATACCTTTGCCTTGCGCAATCCACTTGAGCTAGATGATGACGATCTTGATCACCTCAAGTTGGATCACCTTTCTTGATTGCGCTCCGCTTGGTGAAGACTTGTGAAATGCTCCCCCATACACAATATGGGAGAGCCACTTTTAGGAACATCTTCACTTGACCATTATCTTGATGACGACCACCGCTTGACGTCATCCGCCATGGGCTATATGGAATCTTCCTTTTGATGCATGCCCATGGGAAGATACCTCTAACCCCACATAGATACTCCACACACACACATGTATATGGGTTAGTTCACAAAGCTATATAGATGATTGCTTACCATTGATACGTCTCAAACGTATCTATAATTTTTGATGTTCCATGCTGTTATTATATCAATTGCTACATGTTTTGGCTACACTTTATATCATTTTTATGCATTTTCTGGGACTAACCTATTAACAAGATGCCACAGTGCCAGTTCCCTGTTTTCTGCTGTTTTTGGTTTCAGAAAATCTATTAAGGAAATATTCTCGGAATTGGACGAAACAAAAGACATCGTCAATAATATCACGAGGAGATCACGGAGTCCAAAGGGGAGTCGGAGCAGACCCACCAGGGGGCCACGCCACACTAGGGCGCGGCCCAGGGTGGGCCCGCGCCCCCCTATGGCGTGGTGGCCCCCCTCGGCCACCGACGCCGCCTCTTCGCCTATATATTCTCCGCGACGCGAAAACCCTATTACGGTCGATCATATTCCACGAAAAGTTCCGTCGCGGCCGTCATCGTCAATCTCAGATCGGAGGAGTTCTGAAGCTCTTCCCGGCACCCTGCCGGAGGGGAGATCATCACCGGAGGGCTCTACATCACCATGCCTGCCTCCGGAGTGATGCGTGAGTAGTCCACCCCTGGACTACGGGTCCATAGCAGTAGCTAGATGGTTGTCTCTCTACCTTGTGCCTCCATGTTTAGATCTTGTGAGCTGCCTAACATGATCAAGATCATCTTATTGTAATGCTAGATGTTGTGTTTGCTGGGATCCGATGAATATTGATACCATGTTTATTCAAGTTGTTTATCTATGTGCTCTTGATCTTGCATGCTCTCCGTTGCTAGTAGATGCTTTGGCCAAGTAGATGCTTGTGACTCCAAGAGGGGGTATTTATGCTCGATAGTGGGTTCAGTCTCTAGATATCTGGATCAGTGACAGAAAGGTCTAAGATGGTAGATGTGCTGTTGCTACTAGGGATAAAACATTGGTGCAGTGTCCAAGGGCACTTGTATTGATTACATTACACACTTTACTTCATGCAATAATCTGTTGTTAGCAACTTAATACTGAATAGGATGCGGATGCTGCCTTGAAGGTGGATTATTTAGGCATAGATGCGGTTGGAATAACGGTCTATGTACTTTGTTGTAATGCCCAACTAGATTTCATAGTAGACATCTTGGCATGTATTGCATTGTTATGCCCTCTCTATTTGTCAATTGCCCAGCTGTAATTTGTTTACCCAACATGCTAGTTATCTGTTCTGAGAGAGACACCACTAGTGAACTGTGGACCCTGGTCCAATTTCCTCATACTGTTTACACAACCTGCTGCAATCATCTGTTTCCTGTTTCTTGCTGTTTTCCACACCATACGTTTAACTCTTTGTTTCTGCAAGACCGGAGAGATTGACAACCTCTCTGTTTCGTGTTGGGCAAAGTTCTGGTTTGTGTCTGTGCAGATTCCACGTTGGTGCAAGCTCCCTAGCGCCAGGGGAGTCAACATCAACAACCTTCCGATAGATCGTCAAGTCCTACTGGATTGATAACCTTGGGTAGATTTCTCAAGGGAAAACTTCTGCTGTCTACATCATAACCTTCCTCTTGGGGTTCACCAACACGTAGCCATCAAGCTGTTTTCTGGCGCCGTTGCCGGGGACTTGGAGGCTATTGGAAAGGGGAGTCTCTCAGTTCCAATCTCTTTACTTTGTTTTTGTCTTGTTTTAGTTTTGTTTTGCTTGCTGTTAAAAATCAAAAACCCAAAAAAATTAAATTCCTGCATCTAGTTTTTAATTTCGAGTTGCCCTGCTGCTAAAGTTGATAGTCTTGCTCATGATGTTGAAATGCTGAAAATAAAAGCTATTCCTAGTGATATTAGAGAGAGTAAAACACTCAATGCTATCCAAATTAAAATTGATAATAACATTAGGATGCTTGCTGAACTTCATGAAAGATGGGAGAGAGAAGAAAGAGAAGCTGAAATTGCTGAACAAAATAGTGTTGTTAGAGTTTGCACTATTTTTACTAATGAAACAAATGATGCCTCACATGCTAATGCGCCCCCTACTGTTAGTGAAAAGATAATAAGTGTTGGAAATGTCTCTACTACCTCTACAAAAAAGTTTAAATTGCCTGATAGCACTACTTTTGTTCCTAGTAAAAGTGCTGAAATTTTTAGAGGTGTTGGTGATAATTGCTCCATTGTTTTTGATGACAACAACTTCAATTTCGAAAATTGTAACATAACTGAAGTCATCATGTTCTTGCAAAAGCTAGCTAAGAGTCCTAATGCTAGTAAAATAAATATGGCTTTTACTGAACATATTATCAAAGCTCTCATGCATGCTAGGGAAGAAAAATTAAAACTTGAAGCTTCTATCCCTAGGAAGTTAGATGATAATTGGGAACCTGTTATTAAAATGAAACTGAGTGAGTTTGAATGCAATGCTTTGTGTGACCTTGGTTCTTGTATTTCGGTTATGCCTAAAAATTTATATGATATTCTCAAGCTTGCACCTTTGGAAAAATGTCATTTGGATGTTCACTTTGCTGATTCTTCTATGAAGAAACCTTTAGGAAAAGTTGATGATGTTTTGATAATGGTTAATAACAATCTTGTCCCTGTTGATTTTGTGGTTTTGGATATTGAATGCAATCCTTCTTGTCCTATTGTTTTGGGAAGACCTTTTCTGAGAACTGTTGGTGCTGTTATTGATATGAGAGAGGGGAATATAAAATTTCAATTCCCACTCAAGAAAGGTATGGAACACTTCCCTAGGAAGAAGATGAAATACTCACATGATACTAGTGTCAAGACAAATTATGGTTTTGGATTTTCTGGTCTTGACAATACTTGATGCATCTCTTCATGCCTAGCTCAAAGGCATTAAAGAAAAGCACTTCTGGGAGATAACCCATGTTTTTATTTGTTTTATTTTTGTTTTCTTGAGTCAAGGATGCTTGTTTACCTCTGTAGCAACTCCTTTGTATCTTTTATTTGCTGTTTTGTTGTGCCAAGGAGAGTTACTAATGCAAAGTTGGTTTTATTTTCGGGACTGCATTGGGACAGATTGCTGTTCGTCACCGTTTAATTCAGTAGAAAATCAGAAAAAATCGAAAAATGCTGAAACTTTTTGTGCATGTTCCTGATGATGTTACGCAACTTTCATTATTTCAAAAGTTTTCATCTGAGCATCGTAAGTGCCTCGAAAAAATTCGTCATTACAGACTGTTCTGGTTTGACAGATTCTGTCTTTTATTTTGCATTCTCTCTTTTACAAGTTTTTAAGTGGTTTCTTTTCGTGTAAAAGTGCCCACTTGAGCCTAGTAACAGTGGCTAATGTTTAAAATAGTTGGCTTGTGAGTTTTGTCTTTGCTAGAACTTTGAAGTATTATCTTCAAAGCTGTTAAGTTTTGGTGTGAAGGAAGTTTTCAAGTGTTGATAGAGGAGAATGATATTACATGATCAAGAAGAGTGAAGAGCTTAAGCTTGGGGAGGCTTACCTCCCCAGCATATTTCAAGAAGACTCAAGCATCTAAGCTTGGGGATGCCCAAGGCATCCCCTTCTTCATCTACAAATTATCAGGTCATCTCTAATGGTGCTATATTTTTATTGCTTCATACTAGTGTACTCTTCCTTGGAGCGTCAGTGTGTTTTTGTTTTCAGTTTGTTTTGTTTTGTTTGCTGTGCTATACTTGTTGGATCCTAGTATTCATGTTTGGGAGAGAGACACGCTCCACTTTTTCATTAGAATACTCTTGTGCTTCACTTATACTTGTTGAGTATTCCTGTCTAGTTGCTGTTATTGCTGTTAGCTCTCAGTTTTCATACATATCTTGTTAGAGCTTTCAGTTTCTTTTGAAGAAAGTACTCTCTTGCTTCACTTATATCTGTTTGGAGAGTTGTCAAATAAGTTGATTGGTGTTTGGTTGGACCAGAAAAATGCTATGCATGTGGTAGTGGTATAAAATGCTTACATGAATCTTTTTAGATCGTTGTCTTGAGTAATTTGATGCTTGCCAATTGTTTTGAGCTGTCAAGTAATTAATGTTTAAGCTTGTGCATCATGTAAGTAATGGCTATTAATGAAGAACTACTATAAGGATTTTCTGCTATAATAATCTGTTGCATAATTGGAAGTCCATAGTAGTCTAGATAATTTTTGGATGAAGGCTATGTGTTAACAAGGAAGACAGTGGGAGTCTATGGTTCGTCAAACCTTGTGTTTTATGTACACTCTTGCTATTCCAGTTGATAATGATGTTTGCTTATAATAACCTTGCTAGCCTAAACTCTGTACTAAGAGGGAATGCTTCTTGTACATCCAAAACCTTGAGCCAAATCCATGCCACCTGTGTCCACCATACCTACCTATTATGTGGTGTTTTCACCATTCCAAGTAAATTTCTTCATGTGCTATCTACTAACTACTCAAAACTGTTACATTTCCTTTTTGTGTCACTACTTGAAAAGCTCATAAGGACGTAGTAGTGAGATTTGTCATCTTCCATGCTAATTAATTTACAAGGATTGGCAGCTTCATCTGCTTCTCCACCTTTTATTTTGCATTAAAGAGCTGGTTAGTCCACCCTATAAATAAATAAATAGACACTCCTCCATGGTGAATGTTGGTGGGCACCCGAGGATTCGGTTAGCCATGGTTTGTGGAAAGTAAATGGTTGGGAGGAGTGTCACCAATAAGTGCTTGTTACAAGTGCAGTCCTAAAAACTCTCGGAACCGCTCTAAAAGTTAGTTAGCCATGGAAGATGACAAGTACCTGCTATTTGATTTGTTGACACCTGTATACACCATTACCTTACAAAACAATATTTTATGCTCTCTATATGCCTTCGGGAACTACAGCTCTAGCACATGATGTTAATCCCTGCTTCCCTCTGCGAAGGGCCATTCTTTTACTTTTATGTTGAGTCAGTTTTCCCACTTCTTTCTGTCTACTTAAGCAAACATCATTGTCAACTCCAGTATAACAGTTTTTACATAACTTTGTGTTTGGTTGATCATATTCTTTGCATTGACATTATCTATATGATATACATGTTGAAAGTTGAAGCAAAAGCTGAAGCTATTATCTTCCTTTGTGTTGATACAAACACTTTCATGTTGAGAATTATTGCTGCTGTGAACTAACTATTATGTTAGACTATTATATCTCTAAATGTTTTATAGTATTATTCATGAAAGTTTGCACTTGTGTGATCACTTATGTTTACTCTTTATTTACTTGCTTGCAAACTATAGACCATTGGCTTGGATCACTTCATTCAGATCATGTGCATTACATTGTTATTTGATCAAAGATTGTGTTGGTAGCATGTCACTTCAAAAATTATCTGTTTTTATCGTTTACCTACTCGAGGACGAGCAGGAACTAAGCTTGGGGATGCTTGATACGTCTCAAACGTATCTATAATTTTTGATGTTCCATGCTGTTATTATATCAATTGCTACATGTTTTGGTTACACTTTATATCATTTTTATGCATTTTCTGGGACTAACCTATTAACAAGATGCCACAGTGCCAGTTCCCTGTTTTCTGCTGTTTTTGGTTTCAGAAAATCTATTAAGGAAATATTCTCGGAATTGGACGAAACAAAAGACATCGTCAATAATATCACGAGGAGATCACGGAGTCCAAAGGGGAGTCGGAGCAGACCCACCAGGGGGCCACGCCACACTAGGGCGCGGCCCAGGGTGGGCCCGCGCCCCCCTATGGCGTGGTGGCCCCCCTCGGCCACCGACGCCGCCTCTTCGCCTATATATTCTCCGCGACGCGAAAACCCTATTACGGTCGATCATATTCCACGAAAAGTTCCGTCGCGGCCGTCATCGTCAATCTCAGATCGGAGGAGTTCTGAAGCTCTTCCCGGCACCCTGCCGGAGGGGAGATCATCACCGGAGGGCTCTACATCACCATGCCTGCCTCCGGAGTGATGCGTGAGTAGTCCACCCCTGGACTACGGGTCCATAGCAGTAGCTAGATGGTTGTCTCTCTACCTTGTGCCTCCATGTTTAGATCTTGTGAGCTGCCTAACATGATCAAGATCATCTTATTGTAATGCTAGATGTTGTGTTTGCTGGGATCCGATGAATATTGATACCATGTTTATTCAAGTTGTTTATCTATGTGCTCTTGATCTTGCATGCTCTCCGTTGCTAGTAGATGCTTTGGCCAAGTAGATGCTTGTGACTCCAAGAGGGGGTATTTATGCTCGATAGTGGGTTCAGTCTCTAGATATCTGGATCAGTGACAGAAAGGTCTAAGATGGTAGATGTGCTGTTGCTACTAGGGATAAAACATTGGTGCAGTGTCCAAGGGCACTTGTATTGATTACATTACACACTTTACTTCATGCAATAATCTGTTGTTAGCAACTTAATACTGAATAGGATGCGGATGCTGCCTTGAAGGTGGATTATTTAGGCATAGATGCGGTTGGAATAACGGTCTATGTACTTTGTTGTAATGCCCAACTAGATTTCATAGTAGACATCTTGGCATGTATTGCATTGTTATGCCCTCTCTATTTGTCAATTGCCCAGCTGTAATTTGTTTACCCAACATGCTAGTTATCTGTTCTGAGAGAGACACCACTAGTGAACTGTGGACCCTGGTCCAATTTCCTCATACTGTTTACACAACCTGCTGCAATCATCTGTTTCCTGTTACTTGCTGTTTTTCCTGCTGTTTTCCACACCATACGTTTAACTCTTTGTTTCTGCAAGACCGGAGAGATTGACAACCTCTCTGTTTCGTGTTGGGCAAAGTTCTGGTTTGTGTCTGTGCAGATTCCACGTTGGTGCAAGCTCCCTAGCGCCAGGGGGAGTCAACATCAACAACCTTCCGATAGATCGTCAAGTCCTACTGGATTGATAACCTTGGGTAGATTTCTCAAGGGAAAACTTCTGCTGTCTACATCATAACCTTCCTCTTGGGGTTCACCAACACGTAGCCATCAACCATACCATTGGATCACAAGATCCCACATGTTACAACATGTAGCTTTGTGTGTTGATCACTTGAAATCCATCCTTTCCACTTAGCCTTGATCAACTTTGTATCTTTTCTTCTTTCTTGATCAATGATGATGTCTTGAAGATGAGCATGAATATCCACGGAATTCTATTCTTCAAGACATACTTGCAATATGCTCAACTCTATATAAGACCATTCTTCATATAAACCCTTGAATAAGATCTTGGTCATCTTATAAGCTTCTAGAGTCCAACACATGAACTCCAATCTTTCCTATGGACAAGATCTATAAGAATATCTCAATGCAAACATTAGTCCATAAGGATTGTCATTAATTACCAAAACCACGCATGGGGCAACACATGCACTTTCAATCTCCCCCATTTTGGTAATTGATGACAATCCCTTTTACGAGGGTTTATATAAGGAATTAAGCAACCATGCACAACAAAGAGCAAGGATGCAAGAGCATGAAAGGCAAATGCTTAAGAACAAACTAAAGCATAAAACCAAATTCCCTTAAACCCTCTAAACTTCTCCCCCATTGGCATCCATTTGCCGAAATGGGTGAAATTTTTAGAAGGACAATATAATAAGACCCCCCCCATAAAGTTTGCATTTCTCAAGATATGAGTGAAATCAAATGCACATATTCAATGACGAATAAGTGGTTTCTTTTCGTGTAAAAGTGCCCACTTGAGACTAGTAACAGTGGCTAATGTTTAAAATAGTTGGCTTGTGAGTTTTGTCTTTGCTGGAACTTTGAAGTATTATCTTCAAAGTTGTTAAGTTTTGGTGTGAAGGAAGTTTTCAAGTGTTGATAGAGGAGAATGATATTACATGATCAAGAAGAGTGAAGAGCTTAAGCTTGGGGAGGCTTACCTCCCCAGCATATTTCAAGAAGACTCAAGCATCTAAGCTTGGGGATGCCCAAGGCATCCCCTTCTTCATCTACAAATTATCAGGTCATCTCTAATGGTGCTATATTTTTATTGCTTCATACTAGTGTACTCTTCCTTGGAGCGTCAGTGTGTTTTTGTTTTCAGTTTGTTTTGTTTTGTTTGCTGTGCTATACTTGTTGGATCCTAGTATTCATGTTTGGGAGAGAGACACGCTCCACTTTTTCATTAGAATACTCTTGTGCTTCACTTATACTTGTTGAGTATTCCTGTCTAGTTGCTGTGATTGCTGTTAGCTCTCAGTTTTTCATACATATCTTGTTAGAGCTATCAGTTTCTTTTGAAGAAAGTACTCTCTTGCTTCACTTATATCTGTTTGGAGAGTTGTCAAATAAGTTGATTGGTGTTTGGTTGGACCAGAAAAATGCTATGCATGTGGTAGTGGTATAAAATGCTTACATGAATCTTTTTAGATCGTTGTCTTGAGTAATTTGATGCTTGCCAATTGTTTTGAGCTGTCAAGTAATTAATGTTTAAGCTTGTGCATCATGTAAGTAATGGCTATTAATGAAGAACTACTATAAGGATTTTCTGCTATAATAATCTGTTGCATAATTGGAAGTCCATAGTAGTCTAGATAATTTTTGGATGAAGGCTATGTGTTAACAAGGAAGACAGTGGGAGTCTATGGTTCGTCAAACCTTGTGTTTTATGTACACTCTTGCTATTCCAGTTGATAATGATGTTTGCTTATAATAACCTTGCTAGCCTAAACTCTGTACTAAGAGGGAATGCTTCTTGTACATCCAAAACCTTGAGCCAAATCCATGCCACCTGTGTCCACCATACCTACCTATTATGTGGTGTTTTCACCATTCCAAGTAAATTTCTTCATGTGCTATCTACTAACTACTCAAAACTGTTACATTTCCTTTTTGTGTCACTACTTGAAAAGCTCATAAGGACGTAGTAGTGAGATTTGTCATCTTCCATGCTAATTAATTTACAAGGATTGGCAGCTTCATCTGCTTCTCCACCTTTTATTTTGCATTAAAGAGCTGGTTAGTCCACCCTATAAATAAATAAATAGACACTCCTCCATGGTGAATGTTGGTGGGCACCCGAGGATTCGGTTAGCCATGGTTTGTGGAAAGTAAATGGTTGGGAGGAGTGTCACCAATAAGTGCTTGTTACAAGTGCAGTCCTAAAAACTCTCGGAACCGCTCTAAAAGTTAGTTAGCCATGGAAGATGACAAGTACCTGCTATTTGATTTGTTGACACCTGTATACACCATTACCTTACAAAACAATATTTTATGCTCTCTATATGCCTTCGGGAACTACAGCTCTAGCACATGATGTTAATCCCTGCTTCCCTCTGCGAAGGGCCATTCTTTTACTTTTATGTTGAGTCAGTTTTCCCACTTCTTTCTGTCTACTTAAGCAAACATCATTGTCAACTCCAGTATAACAGTTTTTACATAACTTTGTGTTTGGTTGATCATATTCTTTGCATTGACATTATCTATATGATATACATGTTGAAAGTTGAAGCAAAAGCTGAAGCTATTATCTTCCTTTGTGTTGATACAAACACTTTCATGTTGAGAATTATTGCTGCTGTGAACTAACTATTATGTTAGACTATTATATCTCTAAATGTTTTATAGTATTATTCATGAAAGTTTGCACTTGTGTGATCACTTATGTTTACTCTTTATTTACTTGCTTGCAAACTATAGACCATTGGCTTGGATCACTTCATTCAGATCATGTGCATTACATTGTTATTTGATCAAAGATTGTGTTGGTAGCATGTCACTTCAAAAATTATCTGTTTTTATCGTTTACCTACTCGAGGACGAGCAGGAACTAAGCTTGGGGATGCTTGATACGTCTCAAACGTATCTATAATTTTTGATGTTCCATGCTGTTATTATATCAATTGCTACATGTTTTGGCTACACTTTATATCATTTTTATGCATTTTCTGGGACTAACCTATTAACAAGATGCCACAGTGCCAGTTCCCTGTTTTCTGCTGTTTTTGGTTTCAGAAAATCTATTAAGGAAATATTCTCGGAATTGGACGAAACAAAAGACATCGTCAATAATATCACGAGGAGATCACGGAGTCCAAAGGGGAGTCGGAGCAGACCCACCAGGGGGCCACGCCACACTAGGGCGCGGCCCAGGGTGGGCCCGCGCCCCCCTATGGCGTGGTGGCCCCCCTCGGCCACCGACGCCGCCTCTTCGCCTATATATTCTCCGCGACGCGAAAACCCTATTACGGTCGATCATATTCCACGAAAAGTTCCGTCGCGGCCGTCATCGTCAATCTCAGATCGGAGGAGTTCTGAAGCTCTTCCCGGCACCCTGCCGGAGGGGAGATCATCACCGGAGGGCTCTACATCACCATGCCTGCCTCCGGAGTGATGCGTGAGTAGTCCACCCCTGGACTACGGGTCCATAGCAGTAGCTAGATGGTTGTCTCTCTACCTTGTGCCTCCATGTTTAGATCTTGTGAGCTGCCTAACATGATCAAGATCATCTTATTGTAATGCTAGATGTTGTGTTTGCTGGGATCCGATGAATATTGATACCATGTTTATTCAAGTTGTTTATCTATGTGCTCTTGATCTTGCATGCTCTCCGTTGCTAGTAGATGCTTTGGCCAAGTAGATGCTTGTGACTCCAAGAGGGGGTATTTATGCTCGATAGTGGGTTCAGTCTCTAGATATCTGGATCAGTGACAGAAAGGTCTAAGATGGTAGATGTGCTGTTGCTACTAGGGATAAAACATTGGTGCAGTGTCCAAGGGCACTTGTATTGATTACATTACACACTTTACTTCATGCAATAATCTGTTGTTAGCAACTTAATACTGAATAGGATGCGGATGCTGCCTTGAAGGTGGATTATTTAGGCATAGATGCGGTTGGAATAACGTCTATGTACTTTGTTGTAATGCCCAACTAGATTTCATAGTAGACATCTTGGCATGTATTGCATTGTTATGCCCTCTCTATTTGTCAATTGCCCAGCTGTAATTTGTTTACCCAACATGCTAGTTATCTGTTCTGAGAGAGACACCACTAGTGAACTGTGGACCCTGGTCCAATTTCCTCATACTGTTTACACAACCTGCTGCAATCATCTGTTTCCTGTTACTTGCTGTTTTTCCTGCTGTTTTCCACACCATACGTTTAACTCTTTGTTTCTGCAAGACCGGAGAGATTGACAACCTCTCTGTTTCGTGTTGGGCAAAGTTCTGGTTTGTGTCTGTGCAGATTCCACGTTGGTGCAACCCTAGCGCCAGGGGGAGTCAACATCAACAACCTTCCGATAGATCGTCAAGTCCTACTGGATTGATAACCTTGGGTAGATTTCTCAAGGGAAAACTTCTGCTGTCTACATCATAACCTTCCTCTTGGGGTTCACCAACACGTAGCCATCAACCATACCATTGGATCACAAGATCCCACATGTTACAACATGTAGCTTTGTGTGTTGATCACTTGAAATCCATCCTTTCCACTTAGCCTTGATCAACTTTGTATCTTTTCTTCTTTCTTGATCAATGATGATGTCTTGAAGATGAGCATGAATATCCACGGAATTCTATTCTTCAAGACATACTTGCAATATGCTCAACTCTATATAAGACCATTCTTCATATAAACCCTTGAATAAGATCTTGGTCATCTTATAAGCTTCTAGAGTCCAACACATGAACTCCAATCTTTCCTATGGACAAGATCTATAAGAATATCTCAATGCAAACATTAGTCCATAAGGATTGTCATTAATTACCAAAACCACGCATGGGGCAACACATGCACTTTCAATCTCCCCCATTTTGGTAATTGATGACAATCCCTTTTACGAGGGTTTATATAAGGAATTAAGCAACCATGCACAACAAAGAGCAAGGATGCAAGAGCATGAAAGGCAAATGCTTAAGAACAAACTAAAGCATAAAACCAAATTCCCTTAAACCCTCTAAACTTCTCCCCCATTGGCATCCATTTGCCGAAATGGGTGAAATTTTTAGAAGGACAATATAATAAGACCCCCCCATAAAGTTTGCATTTCTCAAGATATGAGTGAAATCAAATGCACATATTCAATGACGAATAGATTGAGGGAGATCAAATTATATTGAGAATCCAAAGATTGCAGAAGGATGATATGGTGAAAAGGGTATCAACGAATGAAACATGCAATCAAAGAATCCAAATCCAATTGAACAAAAGATTTTATGATTTGAACAAAACAATGTTTCGAGAGAAAATAGAGGAGCTCCCCAATATCATGTACTATTTAGAAATTGTATATTTGAGTACCACGTGCACAAAGATGGAATCATCACTCCCCCATAATCCTTTGAAACACAAAACATGTGCAAGAGAGAATGTATATGTAACATCCCAAATTCACAAACAGAGAAATATTCCAAAAATGAGAGCCAACAAAAACTTTTGTTAAATTATATGTGTTGGTTATGCTTGTTGCTTGTGTATTATACTTCTGACATTATTTTCTTGTTGCTTGTGATGTGTTTGCTTGAATTGAAAAGATTAAATATAAACACAAAGAAATTGAAACAAGAAATAAAATCAAAGTGACAAGTGTCACATAGAAATTCTCCAAGTAAGAAATTGTTTTCCTTTACAATAAAATTCAGAGGAGTGGTAATGTGAACACTCCCATTTTGTCCTTACTACTTTTCTCTCTCAAATAATATTTTGAATTAGTTTAAAAATTCAAAAGTAAAATTCAATTAGCAATAAAACCAAATTCAATAATTAAAACCCTATGAAAGAAAACGTTTCAAAACATTTTATTTTGCAAAGCCAATTTTTGTGGAGCTTCTGCACATTATGAGAAGGCCCCACAAATTTTGGCAAATTTTTATAAATTGATTTAGTGCCCTAATTAAATTCATGAAAAGCTACTGGTTTGAAAAACAAAAGAAAGAAAGAAAAAGGAGAGAGGCCAGGGGGTTTTCTGCAAAACCTTCATCGCCTACCTCTCCGTCGCCGTGTCGTCGCCGCACGCCGCGCGCCTCGCCGTTTCCCCGGGCCCCCCAGGCCCCCCCCCTCTCGCTCGCAGCCGTCCACGGTCGTCGCTTCTGCGCCCTCTGCACGAACTCGAGCACCCTTTGCCGAAATCGCCGCCCTGTCCCCCATTGCCGCCGCAGTAGCACTTGGACGGCGCCGGTGAAATTGGCCCGCCCCCTTGCTCCTCGACACGCGCTGCTCGCTCCGGAAACCCTCTAGAACCTCCCCGGACCCGCTCGCCCTCGCATTGCCACGCCTCGCCCCTCACGGCCTCGAATTCGAGAGGAGTTCCCGCCGGCGTGCCGCGGACGTGCTTGCACCCCGTCCACCGTACGCCGCCTCCTACGCTATAAAACCACCCCTCACCCCTCTGGAAGAAGCACACCACCCCACTCCCTCACTCCCCCTCTCCAACTTCACCATGAGCCGCCAGAAGGGCGTGCCGTGCCGAAGCTCTGCCGCCGACGAGGTTCGTCGTGGCCGCAGCGCCCCTCTGCTCCACTCTCTCCCCTCTGCCCCGTCATCTCTTCCCGCTGCTTCACCACACTCACCCGACCCTTTTTCCCTCTGGAACGTGCACAGGAACGCCGTAGGGAGCTCGCCGGAGTAGCTGTCGTGGCCGTGGGAAGTTCGTCGACACGCCGCCGGAGCTTGACGCCGTCCCAGCAAGCAGGACTCAGCCAGGACGATCGCCCGAGCCTCCGCCGCCGTTTCGCGTCATCGCCGTGCCTTCCCGTGCCCCCTAGGTGAGAAATCCGTCCACCACATCGCCGCCGGCGCGGCAGCGCCGCCAAATCATGGTCGCCGTCGTCGCGTCGCACGTGGACCGTTGGATCTAGATCCAACGGTTGCGTACCGTTTCGTGTATTAGAGAGAGAGAGAGACTGACGAGTGGGCCCCGTTCGTCAGGGTTTTATTAATTTCCCCGCGTGTACTGAGCCGCTGACCAGTGGGTCCCCCATGTCAACAATTTCAACATTATCCACAACAGTGGATTTTCCTAATTCAAATTCTCTAAAATTTTCAGTACTGTTATGAACTTGTAAATTCAATATCTTGAGATTTAGGAATCCAATTAAATCAAACTCAATTGTTCTGAAAAGCTTATGAAAATGTTTAACCAACCCAATTGGTCCCATGTCATTTAATTAAATAGATAAAAAGCATTATTAAAAATACTACAGAAGGTTTAAATTCTAAACTTGTTTGTTTCTGATACTCTGTTAGTCCAAATAATTCCAAACCAATTTTGCTAGCTTAGTACTGCCATGTATTAGCTTCCCTAATTTTGGTAGAATTATTTGTGCAGTAGTAATTGTTTAGTATAAAGTTGAATTTTAAACACCCTTCTGCACTCAAACATTTAATTATGTTAAATGGTTAACCCAAATGAATTAGGACCAATTTTGTTAGATCACATATAGTCATGTTAAGTTACCCCTAAAAGGATTTATTTTTTTGATAACATTAACTTGAGTTGTAGCAAAAACTTGTTTAATAAGCTTCTGGATTCAAACAAATGTGTAGGGAGTTCAGTAACTCCAATAGATCCAAACCAAATTGTGTTGTCTTCTACACATCAGTAGCTTTCCATATAATTTTAGTTTATATTTTTGTGACCAACAGAACTCAAGTTATTGAATTAAACATGTTCCACAAGTTTCTGCCATAATGTTGAACATAAATAAATGATGTTTAATTCAAATATTTTGAAACCAAATTGTATGGTTTGATGTGTGCAGTAGCTATGTGTGATGTTCTTGATTGTTGTGTTGAGATGATTGCTTGTATAGCTTAGTGATTATTTGCATTGTTTGTTTATTAATTAGACGAGAACGTTGTCGGATATATCGAGGAAGGAGAGTTTGCTGAAATTGAAGAACAAGAGCAAGACCACTTTGCCAAGCAAGGCAAGCTATTCTCTGAGCTTGCACTACAAACATATGCATCTACTTTCATAACCTGTTTTACTCTCAAGTCAAATTTTATAAAACCCTTCTTAAAAGTATATGGAAATTATTTTGCCACTTATGTAGAAATATAAGATAGTTATATCAAATTATAGGATGGGAAAAACAACTATGTTTTATTCAAAACTCCTTTGAAATTACTTGTGAGATTATGAAATACCGAGATGTCGGTGTTGGAATGAAGAAGAGGAAAAATGGTGATGTTTATGAAAAATGCACAGTGTGTCCTTGTACTTACGTCAACCATCCGATACCCTGTGCGACCACATCCACCACATATGGGAAAGGGCTTAGTCATATAATTTGCTCATATTAGTACTGGATACCTCATGGACAGAGATGACTCCGTCATGCATGAGGGGATAGTGTGTTGGTCATCCCCTGACCCGGGTCCTCGCTCAAACTCTATGAAAGATAAGGAGGAGGATTGAAGGTTCCACCATAAACCGCCGGACAAAACCTATGAGTCCTCACACTTAGATTCCGAAGGGCTGGGTTAAGTGTGTTGGAAGTGTCATATGGGAAGGATCCTATACTAGCCTGAGCAAAGGACAGGCTATGGTCGGCGGCTTACTTCGCATACACCCTGTATGGCGAGACGTGGCGGACACGATGAGTTGCCGGATGGATGTGGGAAAAGCGTGCTACCTCTGCAGAGTGTAAAACTATTCGAATAGCCGAGTCCTCGGATATGGACAGTTGGGAGGCCCTACTTTGACCATGTGCAAGTTTTTGGAAAAGTTTTTAAGTTTAAAAGAAACTGAATTGGAGATGGTGTTACACAGCTATACCACATGGAGTGGTATGAGTTGTTGAAATAGATGGACCATGGTGAGCCATGGTCAGAAACAGGAGGAGTTTTGGAGAACAAACGAGATGGTGGTTTCTTTTAAAAATAGTTATAAAACTCCTCTTACCTTTTTCAATAAAGATATAGAGATGTTTAAAATAAATAAAAGTTGTCAACTAAAATAAAACTATTGCATACTCATGTTGGGGTAGTTTGCGAAGTACATTCAAATGTACTCATATTGGTTTCGTCCTTGGCTATGACCTAGCCAGACTACGAGAAGGAGCACTACGCCGAGCAAGAGTATGGCGACTTCTACGCCAACTAAGGATCTCCACAAGTCAGCTGCCTGTCGGGTTGTCATCGTTAGAGTATGATGTCTACTACGCCGTAGCTTCCGCTGATATTTTGGTTTGGCCCATGAAGGCACCTATGTAAGACTTGGTCTAAATGACCATTTATGTAAGACTTTTTATTCGGTACTGTAATGGATGTAAACTTTGGTATCCAATTCGGATTATGTGCAACGACAGACTGATCACGGGATCGTTGTGTTAAGCATAATCGGGTATTTCGGACAGCTAGTCCGGGGTCCCCACAGTATAAAACAAGGCATAGCACTTGCAACAATCATATGGTTGAGCATCAAATAGAAGACCGACAAAATATCCAAAAGCGAGAACATTTAAAAGATTTAGGCTCAACCAAATGATGTGTGTGACATAGCAAAGCCTTTTATAAGAGTACATCATAGGTGAGCATTGAGCATCACCATAGTCTCAAAGGAATGATAAGCAAGGAGCAAAGCATGTCATTTCAACACACACAACCGACAAAAATGAGTGCACAAGATCCAATAAAATAGGGCAAGCACTCATAGGGCAAATATTTTCCGGAGCCACCAAAAGATCCAAAAAACATAATAGAGGTGGTCACCAAGGAAATAGGATATCAATTTGCGATGTAACATTTCTCATGTGTATAGATTTCTAAGTAGATAACAATCATATGATATACATCCACAAAGAAACATGTACACACAAAATAGTTACTAAAGAGAAGAACATGATACCCAAGAGGAAGTCATATATACACCATTAAGATCTTTGCTTAAAAGCATAGCACATAGCTCAAATTTATCTTAAAGGATATAAATAGACTTCCAACACAAACGCATCAAAGGCATCACAAATATCCACAACGGAAAAGTGATAGTTGGGATGCTTTGAGAAAGAAAACAAGTATCACAAGGGACAAAAGAAATCATGCCAAGATGCAACCTACACAAGGTTGAATGCAAGAAATGTATGCATGAGGTAGATACTTGTTACCGAGATGGCATTGTTATGTAAAAGATTAGCAATCACGATCATCATAGCTTGGCTTCAATTAGCACACGGTGAGAGCACCTTCCTTATGAATGAGACAAGGCATCCAATACATCTCCGAAGTACCTAAAACACAATTCAAGTACAAAATGGTCCCCAAACATATTGGGTCCGAAGTAGTTAGGAAACTACAATACATAGGACAAACTCCACATGAATATGTGCATATGGATATGAAATTGAATTTCATGCACATCTTAGCCGATTTAGGATTCGGTGGAGTTTACCCGATATATTGGATCAAAAAAAGTAACATGCCATAATTTATACATGAAGTAAATATGCATGTCAAGACCTTCAAGAACCAAAGGAAGACACGATTTGGACAAAATACAAAGAATACCAAGAAGGCACACCAAAGTGTGACATGCAAGAGAATTGTCCAAATTATATCAAAACCCAAATCAACACATGATTGAGAAAGAAACAAAAAGAAGAGATACCAAATGAAAGATATATCAAGGAATGAGATAACTAACTCCCAAAGAGAGAAAGATTCCAACAAATAGACCAAACCCTCTACACTTTCTATGATGGCACAAAGTACCAAGACAAAAAGGTTTGTCTTTCCACGAGACATGTCATCGGCTCAAACACCAATTTAAAATAGATCAAGTAGCAATTGAAGATAAATAATGTTCTAAAGCATATAGGATAGCTCTCCCAAGATTTGTGCATTATTTATGATCTTGCATTGGAATACAAAATGCACACAAATGGGATCATCACACTCCATATATATTATTCAAACACTACTCATATTCAAAGGAAAGCAATAAGATCCAATACCAATTTAAAGGATGGTGTTCTACTCAAAATATGATAGCTCCCCCAAGAATAGTGCATTATCTTAGAAGTATGACTTTGAATGTAAATGCACAAGAATGGGATCACGGCTTTTCCTATTTTAAGGAAAGCACAAAACAACATGAGTAGAGCAAGAGGATCAAACGGTCAAGGAAGACAAAATAAAGTTTGATCAAAACTAATCCTTGGCAATAAATAAGGCAATTAAGAGCAAATACCAAAGTAAATATGATCAATATACTTTACCACTAATAAGATTATCACTTGTAAAGACAAGTAATGTATGGAGATAATTCTCGGTGGTAAATAACAAAGATATTCAAGATCATAGTCTGAAAACAAGAGCGAATAGGCAAATATGGAACTTGTTTGAGAAACATGCCACATAGGAACAAGATAATTTACAATATCAATTCTAACTGGCAAACCTCACTTGTTCACATTTTCTAGGTTCGTAATATGCACAAAGCTTATTACTCCCCCATAATGTGATAATCCATTTGATTTCAACAAGAGGCAAATATAAACAAACTAGAGATAGTTAATAGACATTTAGAATTTGAATTTCTCATGAGCATGACATACCACATAGAGACTAGATAATATTGATATATCAACACTAAGTGGTATTCCTCATGTATACACATTTTTAGGATTGTGATGTGCCGAAAGCATGTCACTCCCCCAAAATGGGAAAGTCCATTAAACTATCACAAGAGCCAATTAAGATACAAACAAGAAGCAATAGAGGCTCAACACAAACACACATTACCATGATGTGCAAACCAACATACACAAGATATGTAAGTGGTAGGCACAACATAGTCAAACACATGCAAGGTACAAAACCAAACACATGCAAGGGGCAAGCAACTTTCAATGTATATGTATAATTTAAATACATGTTACCGCAAGGAGACACGTTGGACATAAGATAAAGACATGATAATCCAAATGACTTGGCTTGGGAAATGTGATTGATGAAGATCCCTTAATTCTTCATAATATAGCCAAGTCTCCAACGGCCTCCAACAACACCTATTGATCAAGTTTTAGCTTGTTGGTCCCCAACCAAGTTGGGTCCTAAGAGGTTAGTCACAATAGGCTTGGCCACCCAAATGGTTCTTTTCTTGACACCACTTTGAGTACCAACATATTTGGCAAACACATTGCCAACCTTATCCTTCTCAAGAGAGTAAACATCATCAATTATGATTGGGTTGGATAAGGTACCGTTAGTGCATGAAGAAGCAAGGTGTCCCTTCTCACGGCATAGATAGCAACATCTACTTCCACCTTTCTTCTTAGTTGATTTCTCAACTTGAGAAGGTTTAACTTGATTCTCCTTAGGAAGTGGCCTTTCTTCAATATTGGGTACTTGAGTTTGAACTTGAGGCCGCTTCCCTTGTTGCTTCTCACTTAGGTGCTTCTTCTTCAATGGGCAAGACCTCACGTGATGCCCTTCAATCTTGCATTTGAAGCAAACAATCTTGGCCGAATCTTTTACTTGTTCTGGGCCCTTCTTCTTGATGGTATTGTGCTTCTTCTTGACGTTGGACTTCTTCTTAACGTTGGAGTTGAATCCAAGTCCACTCTTGTCATTGGGAGATTTTTGCACACTCAGCATATTGTCAAGTGCGGACTTCCCCAAATGACCCTTTTGCAAGTCTTCCTTCAAAGAAGTTACTTGCGCCTTGAGCTCTTTGATTTCCTCTACATGGTTAGTTTCAACACAAGTACTAGAGGAAGTAGATGCTTCATTGTTAGAGCAACAAGGCATGGAAAGTAATTTATCACAAGATGTAGAAATATCATGAGTGGATGAACTACTACGACTAGCACATGGCAATATAACATTTTGAGTGGAAGTTGTGCCATTGTCCACATGAGGCTCACAAGATGTTATCTTAGTTGAAATACCCTCATGAGCTAACTTTAGCCGATCATGGGAGACTAGAAGATCATTATGAGAGCTCGAGAGATTTTCATGACTTTCTTCCAATTTCCTATAATTGCTTGTTAGCAACTCAAGTTGAGCCCTTAGCTCAACATTGTCCTTCAATATGGATGCTTCACAATAAGTAGAGTTAGTAGCACAAGCATCATCATTTTTTGATTTGAGGACATTAGAAAGAGCAAGAGAAAGATCCCCGATCTCATCGGTGTAGTCTTGCTCACGACCTTCCATTTCCACAATGGTGTCCTCATGCTCATAAATAAGTTTATTGACCTCAATAACATTAGCCGTGATTTCCATGAAGTTGGAGCGAGCATTTTTATCTTTACTCAAAGCAAGAAAGACAATTTCACCTTTCTTATTTAGAGAATCAACAATATCATTCTCTTCATTATTATCATCATCTTTAGATTTAATGGGGTTCAAAGTAGGAGATACCTTTGACTCCTTAGCCATAAGGCAAAAGATGGTCGATGAAGATGAAACATTACTTGAGGTACCACTCAAGTACACATCTTGTTCCATAGGAAGTTGGGTTTCCTCTACAATGTTAGTGACCAACAGAATAGAGGAAGCACACGCATTTGTAGTATGGCAACAAGATAAAGCAAGCATATCATCATGAGATATAGACGAGCAATTTTGACAAGATATGCAAGGACTATCAACACAAGCATGTAAAGCATTTATGGTGCTAGATGTGTTTAAGTCCAAAGGTAGATCATTGCAACAATGTTGAGGTAAAGAATCATCAATGGTAAGTTTACTACCATTGTTGCAAAGCCTACCACTACTCACAATCTCATTAGGTTGTGGCTTACCACATGTTGGTGAAGTAGAGGAAGTTGAGAACTCATCATGCTTGGAAGTGGAGGGAGAACAATCATCCTCAATAATATTGGACACATCATATTTGTGTTGAAGCTTTGTCCATAAATCATGAGCATTCCGAAACGGCATGATTGACTCAAGAACTACATTGCTCAAAACACAAACAATAGCATGAGATACTAGAGAATTGAGATAAAAGTTTTCCTCATCCTCTAAAGATAACTTTTGGAGATCCTTTGGAGGAGGAAAATCCATATCTACGATTCTCTCCATTTTTGGGCCATACACCCGAAAAAGATTAAGCATGCGAATTTTCCAAACATCATAATTTGTGCCATCGAATATGAAAGTGGGATCATTTGCTAAATCTCTAAACGACATCTTTACTCTCAAGGCGGTGAAGCCTAATAAAGAGAGCCTTGGCTCTGATACCAATTGAAAGAACGAGGATGTCGCCTAGAGGGGGGGGTGAATAGGCGTTTTAAAATAATTACGATTTAGGCTTGAATAAATGCGGAATAAAACTAGCGTTTAATTTATCAAGCACAAAACCTAAACGAGCTAGGTTCACCTATGTGCACCAACAACTTATGCTAAGCAATATTAACAACTAAGTGATAGCAATATAGATAACTTCAAGCTCGATGGCTATCACAAAGGTAAATGCATAAGTAAAGGTTTGGGTATAGAAGTAACCGCAAAGTGGACACGAGGAGATGTTTCCCGTAGTTCCTTCCCAATGGAAGTACGTCTACGTTGGAGGGGTGTGGAGCCTCCTAGGCACTCCAATAGCACCGATGTGCTCACCCTATTCTCCGTGAGCTTCACCCGTGAGGGATTGGCTCGTTCCACTATGAGGTCGACTTGAAGCCGTTGACCAAACCGATACACCAAGTTTGAGGAACTCCACAATGAGTTGGAGCCTCCCAACAATGTCCCGGAGATTAGCAACAAGATAAAGCTCCGAAACTCACAAAGGCCTCCTAGGGTTACAACTAACCCACGAGGCAACGAGAACCACAAAGAGTAATGAGCTTCTCAAACTTCAACTCCACGAATCACCGTGGAGAACTCAAACCGATGCACCTAATGCAATGGCAAGAACACAAGAAGTGCTCAAAGCAATTCACTCTCAAATCCCACCAAAGTAACTAATGCTATGGAGGAAGATGAGAGGAAGAGGAAGGAAGCAACAAATGAATCCCAAGATCTAGATCCAATATGCTCCCTCACTTAGAGGAGAGATTGATTGGTGGAGATGTAGATCTAGATCTCCTCTCTTGTTTCCCTCAAGAATGAGCAAGAATCATTGGAGGGATTGAGAGGAAGCAAGCTTTTAGAGGTCAACAATGGAGGGAAAAACTTGCAAGAAAGGTTGGGGAACCATTGGGGAAGAAGGCCCCTTAAATAGGTCACCCAAATATCCAACCGTTGGGTGCAGATTCGCGCCGGGCGGTACTACCGCTAGACCCAGCAGTACTACCGCCCCCCTAGGAAGTTAGGACAAGAAAACGGGCAGAAAACAGGCTCCAGGTAGCGGTACTACCGCCCCGGCGGTACTACCGCTTTTGGTGCCGCTGAAAACAGGCTTCTGTTTGGTCCGGCGGTACCTCGGGCGGTACCGGGGCGGTAGTACCGCCCCCTTGAAAACAGCAGGAAAGACAAACACCAAAACGACAATATCTTTTGAATCCGGACTCCGTTTTTGGTGATCTTTGGCTCGTTGGAATCACAACAACGAGCTTTTCAAGATTATGCAGAGAAACATCATAGTCCAACAATGAATCATAAAACCAAATGGGGAAAGGTTAAACCTCTCGAAAATAGAACAACCGGTAAAACCTCCAACACCAAAAACGCAATAAGTTTTTCTTACGAAATCCGTTTTTGATGAACTTGAGCTTGTCTTGAAGATCATGAAAACCTCTAAAACCACACATGGAGGAAAGCCAAATAAGAACCATGAAAGATGATGCCAAGTATGCAAAGGTTTGAGCTCTCTCGAACGATACGATCAAGTTACTCATTCGAGAGCCCCTCTTGAAAGAGTGGCATCTATCCTATAATCCGGTCTCTTACTAACACCATGAGACCGGTAAAATAGAAACCCTATCAAGGTCATACCTTTGCCTTGTGCAATCCACTTGAGCTAGATGATGACGATCTTGATCACCTCAAGTTGGATCACCTTTCTTGGTTGCGCTCCGCTTGGTGAAGACTTGTGAAATGCTCCCCCATACACAATATGGGAGAGCCACTTTTAGGAACATCTTCACTTGACCATTATCTTGATGACGACCACCGCTTGACGTCATCCGCCATGGGCTATATGGAATGTTCCTTTTGATGCATGCCCATGGAAAGATACCTCTAACCCCACATAGATACTCCACACACACACATGTATATGGGTTAGTTCACAAAGCTATATAGACGATTGCTTACCATACCATTGGATCACAAGATCCCACATGTTACAACATGTAGCTTTGTGTGTTGATCACTTGAAATCCATCCTTTCCACTTAGCCTTGATCAACTTTGTATCTTTTCTTCTTTCTTGATCAATGATGATGTCTTGAAGATGAGCATGAATATCCACGGAATTCTATTCTTCAAGACATACTTGCAATATGCTCAACTCTATATAAGACCATTCTTCATATAAACCCTTGAATAAGATCTTGGTCATCTTATAAGCTTCTAGAATCCAACACATGAACTCCAATCTTTCCTATGGACAAGATCTATAAGAATATCTCAATGCAAACATTAGTCCATAAGGATTGTCATTAATTACCAAAACCACGCATTGGGCAACACATGCACTTTCACTTACCCATTGAACGAGACAAGGCCGTCTGAATCCGTCATAATTTCCATCGGTGCGCCGCCGCCGGCGTCGCCCCCGTCGCCTCCTTCATCTCCGGGTACCACGAGGCCTGCTCCGCGCTCGGGTAGGGAAGACAACGATTTGCGGTCCAAATCGAGCGACCGAGCGGCCGGACCTCCACTGCCTCCGCCGCCGGCGTCGGCGCCAGCGCCGCCGGGGCTCATCTCCCCCGTAGGCAGTCCGTCCGCCCCGCTCCTGTCCGCTCCGTGCGATTTGGTCAAGCGGCGCTCTGTTTCTCGAGTGGGTCAGGCCGGCCTGGTAGAGAGGAAATTGTACTTTTTACGAGAGGCATATACGGTACAGAGTCATGGCCCCACAAGTCAGATACGTATTAAGCCTCTAAAACAGTTATTTGGGCCCGTTACAACTAATTAGACAAGAAGCTGGGTTTGCTGCAACAAGTTGTTTGTTTCTGTGTTTTGTGCAACAAACGCACCAAACCCTGGTGTTATGTGCAATTTTCTCTTTTCTCAACAACAACAAAACAAACGTGCCGTTAGCGTGAAACTGAAAGTGAAGAGAAGTCCAAAAGAGACTATCGATCATGTCGAGGCCCATACAGGCCGACAACCCCTCCAAGAATGGGCCTATCACGGCCTCTTCCACTCGACCCCCAAAATCCAAGATACTCCTCTCAAACATACCTAATATATAAAGGGGGCTGAGATCCGCGGCCTGTGAGCGCCCCGGGCACTGTAGCGTGGCCTAAAGCTACAGTGTCCGGCCGTCTCCGCGCCGTGCATCGTCGATCCGACGGTCTCTCCGACGTGCGCGTCGCTTTCTTTCACTAAAGTACTCGCACTTTTCAAAAAATGTGACTCGATCCTACGGACGCCGCTTGCTTGCAGTAAAGTCCTCGCACTTTCCAAAAAATGTGACTCGGTCCTACGGACGTCGCTTTCTTGCAGTAAAGTCCTCGCACTTTTCAAAAAATGTCACTCGGCACTCCAGAATAAAACATTTTTTTGTAAAAGTCTTTTGTTTATGTTGTAAAATCAACAACTTTAAGTCTGTCCATCAGAAAAATATGAATAATATATCAAAATGCTCAGAACAATAAATGCTAACTATTTATGGCAAACTACAAACATATTTGAATATTTCAATTTGATAAATACTTGGAGATAATCACCTAATATATAAAGGGGGCTGAGATCCACGGCCTGTGAGCGCCCCGGGCACTGTAGCGTGGCCTAAAGCTACAGTGTCCGGCCGTCTCCATGCCGTGCATCGTCAATCCGACGGTCTCTCCGACGTGCGCGTCGCTTTCTTTCACTAAAGTACTCGCACTTTTCAAAAAATGTGACTCGATCCTACGGACGCCGCTTGCTTGCAGTAAAGTCCTCGCACTTTCCAAAAAATGTGACTCGGTCCTACGGACGTCGCTTTCTTGCAGTAAAGTCCTCGCACTTTCCAAAAAATGTCACTCGACACTCCAGAATAAAACATTTTTTTATAAAAGTCTTTTGTTTAAACAATTTCCAGAAAATGCTTAATGTTGTAAAATCAACAACTTTAAGTCTGTCCATCAGAAAAATATGAATAATATATCAAAATGCTCAGAACAATAAATGCTAACTATTTATGGCAAAATACAAACATATTTGAATATTTCAATTTGATAAATACTTGGAGATAATCTAAATGCATTTTCTCTAATTATGAAGTTAAATTAAATAAATGCTCATACTTAATTCCATGGTACAAGTTACATTGTTTGCAATTAGGCTAGCCCATTTTGTTTGCCAAATTTTTGACTCATGCATGTTCGATGGAACATGGTCTTTAATTGCATTGTATAAGTTACATCGTTTGCAATGGTAAATGAACAGTAACTGTTTTAAGTCTGTGCCTATACGAGACGCGTACAGATAAATTAGACTATAATCTCAGATTTATATTTAGCCTGCAAAAATTCCGCCTCGGTGCATCAAATTAGACTAATCTCAGATTCAATCAAGCCTAGCACTTTTTATAGTGTGAGGGCAAAACAAAATGCGTTGGAGCTCAAACTCTCCAATATTTTTTTTGATAATATATAGTTTCACGCTAAAACGAAAAAGCAAAAAAAAAACCTGCATCAAATTTGTCACCAACGGCGCGGCGTGATGTATTTCTTCGTTCTGTTGTAGATCCTTCACTCTTCAGTTTGTGCCTCAACATGGCTACGGAAATTAGTGGGCAACGGTGTCAACTCATGGCTGCAGGTGAGCCAATCTCAGCCACGGACTAAACACGACAACATGCAAAATCTATCTTCATGATAATGAGTTCATCGGCAAGGTTGCTGGACAGGAGTTCACTGTGTAGACATTCAATATGAATGTATTTCGTTCAAAATTTGAATAATTTTCCATTGGTTTCTAATTGTCTTAAAAAAATTAGGCTGTAGCACCACAGAGCCGGGAAGGACGTGATGCCGTCATCTTTACGTCATGTGGACGCTGCACTGGGCCCATCCGTTGGTCTTTATTATTTTGCGAAAAAGATGTGGTCCTGCTGTCAAACCTTTACTCCACTAATTGAGTAAATATTGTAATATCAATATCTTTAAGTTGGTAATTCAGAAAATAATGAATAATGTACAATGTAATCTTCCTGTTTGTATCAAATTCACGCATGTTTAAAATGTATAAATTCCATGAATTAGATTGTACTTCGACACAATATCCAATAAATGTACAGCATGTCAAAATGCCCAAAAAAAAATTCTATTTATGTCGGATTCATACACGACTGAACAACTTCCGACCATATTCATTTAGAGTAGCAATGTAAAATTCCGGTATATAGATATATTTAAATTCAAATTTCGAGAATTTATGCCCTTGAATGTGATAGTTCATGAATAGTTTTTATCGCCGCTTTATGATGATATTTGTTCGGCAATAAGCTTTTCTGATAATTCCCGAATATACTTAAACAGTGATTTTACCGATAAGCTTTTCCGGTAATTTCTCGAATATGCTCAAACAATTATAAAATTGTAAAATCAATAACTCTTGACCTATATTTCGTCAAAATGTGTTCAATATACAAAAATGTTCAGAAAAATCCCATTGCCAACTCATGATTACGGGAATTAATAAAACCATGACATGTTCCCATCACCAACACATGATTACGGGAATTAGTAAAACCCTGACATGTGGATACCGTTGTCATAATTTCAATCGTTTCCACAAATTTCATAAAAATGTCCAAAATATGCACTACCACGAAATGCAAAATTATTTTAAACGGGAAGATTCATCTCAATGGTCTTGCTCCAAACAAAATGTTCGGACTTTCCAGCATTCTCCCACTCAGACGCAAGCAAACACGTTTATTCAGAAATTAAACATACATTTCGTACCTAATGACAAATTTAATATTTCGAGCTGCCAGCTTTTTATTCACCTCTACACGCACGCTGAAATCAGCCAAAATTTTACACAGTCTGCATCTTGATCAACAAAAGCAGCGATATAGTACATACTTACATAACTTGATTTTAATTCTAAAATTCCTCTTAAAGGGCGCGGCGAATTCCACTAGTTTATTCTAATCCACTAAAAAAACATTTATTCTAAAAAATCTTCTCTCAAACATTTTGAATCAGTGATCCCAAAAAAAATGAAATTTTACTCAGATCTTGAAGCTGTTTAATTCTCGCTATTCATCGTTTGGTAGAGCAAAAAAACCATTGGGTTCAGCGTTTGGTATTGTAGTGTAGTCTTCCAGTAATTAGCAATCAACCAAGTTTGATGGATTTTTTGGGTTCATTTGAACCCAATAGCTCTATAGCAGCTCCGCCACTAGCGACAACAACGAAGCCACTGGAGTGCAATAGAGTTCCTCGGGTTTAGATTGGTACCTGTTAGCCGCCAACAACGAGAATCGAGCGACAACAGTAGCAAACCCGGTGGAGTTCAACTGAATTCCCATGTTTCCAATGATGTTTGATCTTGTAGCAGAAACCGCTAGAAAAGTGGAGTCAGAGACAACATGTATACTGAAGAAAAGGGTTTGTGTATATAACGACACTGATATAATTAAGGAAAAGTGACAAAGTCGAGCATGGATGGGGAGAGAGTGGGTTTTCCTCTAGCGACAAACAAGAGGTATGACTATGATGGTGGGTTTGTGGTATGTTGTGTGACGAGTACATAGAATAATGGGTACCTCACATAAGACAAAGACCGACCCACCAACGGGGGGGGGGGGGGGGGGGGTGTCAAGCCCGCAGACGGAGTCCAACTAAAACACGAAGTACAAAGGCGGTCTAGATTATAAGGAAGCTTAGACATACAAGAAATACATGTGTTAGTTTCTATTTGACCAAGACTCCACTTGTAAGACGACTCAAACACCTTGAAACGTTATCGCGTCCGTGTATACAGGGGTGGATCCACACCCAGGACAACCGTAGCCATGGCCCTGTGTGCAAGGATGACATGCATACTTAAGTGCGCACTGTAACTATTGTAGCGGTGATGTAGATACAATATAGGAAGCTTGCCCGAAGCGCATCATTATCCTGCGTCTGCCATTGTGTGTACATAAGGGAGGGGTACGTAGGGAGCACCCACAAGGCATGCTTTACCAGAGGCGGAGCCAGCAAAAAGTATCAGAGGGGGCAGAGTGAAAAATACAGTTATAAGGGGGCCATAAGTGAAAAATATATATAACCTTCAGTTTAAACAAGTAGGGTCCTAGGAGGAAATATAAAATCTTAGGGGGGGGGGGGGGGGGACTGGTCCCCTGCCTCTGCCACTATGCTTTACACCATCGAGAACCGCTTGTTCGACTAAAATAGTTCCAATGAAGGGGCTCCCATTAGTCATTGACCAAATGGCACCACCAGATATCCATTTGAGGAGGCTTGACAAGTGTTTGGCCCAATGTGTGAAAATATTGAACTATAATAAAAAAATCTAGTAAATCAAACAGCGTGCTCTTATGTACATATTCAGCCAAATTTTAATTAGAAATTTAAATATGGTCTAGGAAATTAAAAAAAAGGTAAACTAAACTATTTGCCATGAGTATGTTAAGATTGTTTGAGGCCTTTTTTTTCGAGACACAATGTTTGAGATCATTTAGGAGATATCAATGTTCTACATGGTTTTAACATATATTAGCAAATTCGAATATAAAAATATTCGAATCATCTAGATGGATGTGCAAAATGACCTAATGTTTCGCCCAAGTGGCGAGTTAATTAATGCTAGTGGCGTCCCTTTGGCCAGAACAAGTTGCTAATAAGTTGATTTAGAGTCCTTATAATTAGTCCTAGAGTCGTGGAATGTGCCGAGTGTATGTTGGATACTCGGCAAAGTTTGGTTTTCCCGTAGTGCACTCAAGCTCGGGACTTATACATACTCCATGCAAGTCCAATTCGGCATTCAGCATGCGTGGACTCCTGCCTCATGGTCGAGTACTTACAAATGGCTTGTGGACAAAGCAATTGGCCGCATATGACAGCACATAATCCATGCAAGTCCAACTCGGCATTCAGCATGCGTCGACTCTTTTCCTTACAAGACAAAGAACATGCATTGCATGGACTCATTTCTGCAATAAAACTCCAGAGTCAGCATTTGTCGACCCTCACCCACCGGAAGCAGCCAAATGATCGAGCTGTAATGGTGGACTCACTATACTCAAAAGTCGACTGATGATCGATGCAGCGGTGATCGGCTAGAGAAAAAGCTAGAGACGCGATATTTCATCGCTAGAGGACTGTACAGCCGCTTCCATAAAGCGTTGTTAAAACGTCTCCTTATCCACCGTCTCAAATGATATAAAGACAGCTTGCTAAGCGTGTGTACATATGTAAAGACGCTTCGTGAGACGCTTGAAAGCATGTCTACACATGTAAAGACGATTTAACAGATACGCGTTTGTAACGTCTCTACTAATGTAAACACGCCATATTTGCGTCGCAACAAAGGTCAGAGATGTTTTTCCCGTGTAGGAAATATTATATTATATACATGAGTTCATTCGTATTCCGTATACAGGACGTACATCCTTCTTATATGCATTATGTACATACATATTCACGACGAGATGCAAATACATAATTTTAGTTATTCTTTTGATAAAGCGTCTCAAGACACATGCTGGCATAATTCGCTTTTATTCAGAAATATAGGTGGAAACATATCTTTTGAATATATTTTTAGGTTCATGCACCGTACAAGGTTGGACTCATTATAAGGAGCAAACATTGGAAATTGTAGAGCTGACTGGAATAATTGCAGTAATAGCAAATAAAAATTGGAACTGAATCAAATATTATATTAATTATTTGCAGATACACCGGGAAGGATATCATAAAATATCCTATATAGCACCTATTATGTTTCTAAATTGATAGTACATCTCTCCATAGTTTTGTCGAGGCAAAAACTAATGCTTCATCTTATCCATCTTTATTTATTTTCATGTCATTTAGCTCCACAATTAACCTGAGAAAGAAGTCACAGCGAACGTGAGAAACTCCCTGAAATAATCAAGAAGAGGGACAGATGAGAAGTTCATTTGAAAAAAATATAAGATATGGGTCTAAAACTAATCCGGCATGACAAAGATCTACTATCCCCGGCTACAACATGCATCCTTTTGCCTATGTACTGGCACAAACATAATATGCATTTAAATGTTGAGTCAAAGCACACCCATATCAGATGCTCTATGTACTTTTGTTGGCAGGTGAACATACAAGAAAAAAATGGCACTGTTGTATGAAATAGCGTGGCAAAGACGATCCAGCACAAGCCTAATTGGTCTTGGTGAAGTATTCAAAATGCTTTTGCTCAAGACAACGATCAGTTGAGCTAAACTTTACATAAATAAGAAACAATGTAATGAAAGAGATGTCAAGATGTACTTGCCTGACAAATTATTAGCAGCCCGGCATTCTGGCTACATGAAGATGTAGAAATTCGGAGACACTATTCTCTGCGTCCAATTCTGCGTGAACACCCACAAGCAGAAATTTAGGTTTCAGACATGGGCGAATTGCATCACAAATATACTAGAAATAGAACTAACAGATCAAAATAAATAATAGATGTAATCACTATGTTTCTGCGATTGTAGAGGGCCTATTTGTCACCCTGCCATCTATAATAATTAGATGCCCAAAATGGAGTAGTTTTCACGTCTAAATTTACTGATGACAAGAATACAAGATCCCTAGCAGGAAAAGGAGTCGTAGCACCAACATATTGTATTGCAGTTAATGCGTAATGGTAAATTCATACCGACATAATTGGGCACTTCTATGAGATTCCACGATGCAGAACTGCATCAGGGGTTGACGGACGGTCAGAATTGCAAGACGAACAACAGATTCCTGTAAGAAAAATCAGATGGCATGAAAACCCCTAAAATAAGCTTTTGCATTCAGTGCGGCAATAAAAAGTTCCCAAAGCCGCAAACCAGAAGTCAATCAAGGGGCCGCCCAATTCCGATGAACTCACGATCCCGGCCGGGATGGATCGATTAGAGCCTTCGGGCGGGCGATGGGACGGACCGTGGCTGATCGACTCGAGGAGGAAAGAGCAACAGGAGTTCGATTGAGATCTACCGTTTTTGACGACGGGTTAGATCTTGTCGCACTCCTGTCTTCGTTCATGACGATGATCTACAACGGCGACCCGACTCTCCGACGGTAGGGCGAAAAAGGAAATCGAGATGAACCTAAAATGTGAAAGAAAAATAGATAATTTGGGTTTGTGTATTGATGCAGGCATACCAAGATTGATTTAATAAAGGAACTTGAACATCTGCAGTAGATGGAGAGCACAAACCTGGGCGGAGGTACATGGATAGCGGATTCGATCTGGTTGTTGTGGCGGCTGAAGAAGTGGAGGGGAGGGTAAAAGGCGGATGGCACTATATATCTGTGTATTTTTTCGCCAAACAAAAAGCCTGAAGCGGTAAAACTAAAATCGTTGGTGGCAAGACCAATTTTTTTTGGTCGAGTTTCATAATCCAAGCGCGCGTATAAATGTTACAGACGTACTCCAAGTCGTCCCAGAATTCGTCTCTAGGCATCTATAAATTGCAAAAAATATTTATTTTGTTTTTCTCAAACACAGAAATTGCGACGCCATGTGAAACGTCTCAAAAAGCATCCCTACAAAGAGGAGCTCCAATATTCTAAAGACGAAAATAAATGCGTCACATGAAAAACGTCTCTACGTGCTGTTTTTGTTGTAGTGAATATTGCTCGAAGTAGCAGCTGGCGGCCGGGTGAGTGTGCCATGTAGACTACTGCCGCCTAGGTGTCCCGCTCGCCGGAACGATAGGAGCGGCGTAATGTCGATCAGGCATGGGCTCGTGGTGCCGTGGCACGGCGGCGCGCGTGAGTGAGTGGATCACAGGATCGCGTAGCGGTGTCACGAATTTGAGAACGCTCGGATCGCTCGGGCTGGCGGCCGCGGAAGAGGACGACCTCGTCGGACGATCGATCACGGGAGACGATCGAGCGGCGGCGGCATGGCCGCATGGGTATGCTATGCTGTATGCTCGCCTGGCCTGACCTGACGACACGAGAGCATGCAGACAGCAGACCCGAATCTGCCGCTGCTGCGTCAGCACGCACCCACACTATGACTCTGACCAGTCCTCCGAGCGTGCGATCGACCTCGAATGCGGCGAGCAGTGTGCGGCGCCGCGCGCGTGAAGCCAAGCAAGCCGTGCACGCACGAACGCGGCCGGCGTAGCACAGCCGCACAGCTCCCTCCCGTGAACCCTATCCAGTATCCACCATGATCACCGCGTCCTTTCGGGGCATCTCTTGCCGTCACTTTTCCCAGGCTCCTCTCGCGACCGCAGAACCGATTCTCGAATAGGGCTCCTTTGTCTGTCCGAGCTCCGATCCCAAAGGTACCGGGCCCTCTTTCGTTGCTCCGCGTGTCGATCGCCCACGGTGCGTGCGGAATGTGAGTGAGTGAGTTTTTTTTTTTTTTTTGAGAATTGTGAGGGAGTGAGTGAGTGAGTGAGTGAGTGAGTGAGTGGGCGCCCTCGAGCCTTGCACACTGCACAGTCATCCAATACTCCATTCTTGTTTGGAGAATAGGGGATAAAAGACAGCCCATCAGATCGTCTACCATCTGAAATTTGTTTCATATTAAAATAGTCTCAGACAGCTAAAAAATTCCTGCTGAAGACCACCGAAGAATCGGCAATCCATGTTATTTTTTCGCCGCGTGGCCTTGGTGACATTTTATCAGTTCAGTGCTAGCTCGAGATCCTCTTTTCTCCGTTAATAACTTAATTTTTATACGAATCAAAAGACTTGTCATTTTCATTAATTAAGTAGAATAGAGTTGGCCGATTTGTTAGCAGGAATTCAGTCAAAAATCAGTATAGACATCCCGCCGACCATCATGAAACACCACTCTTCTAGTGCTAATATATTGAAGCAATAAAATAACTTCATCTTATAGTGAAAAGCACCACTCATTTAGTGCTTTTAAATAAAATATCAAATCATATCTTCAAAATTCAGTATGCAATCTTAGTGGCATGATAGATTAAAACGGGCACTTTGTTCAAAACTAATAAATTGATCAATTTTGGAATTGATTGACATGATTTGTTTAATAACGGAGTAATAATTAAGTACATAAACCCATATTATTGACCCGATGAAAGATTTGATTCAATGAATCACCGGAAGGCTCGGGGTGTCCGCCGTCGGGCGTAGTCACCTAGGTGAAATCAGGGCGTCACTGCCGCGCACAAAGGAGTTGGACGGTATGACCAGTGGCAACCGACCTGAGACCGGATGGAGATGAACATCACGGCCCTGCTTTGCCTATGAATGATCCGATCAAGTCTCGCGAGACGAGAAGTAGATCGAAAGTGAAACCGGTGAAGTGGCCGCGTGTATACGTATACACGACTGATAGGTACGTGCAGGGAGTTCCAACTAAACTTTGGATCTGTGGCTAGTTAAACTTAAAAAAATTATACTAAACTTTCGTACTTACTTATATTTCTATCATATTGTGCTTTCAAAATAATATGATCCATACTAACTCAACATTTTAAACATACAATATTTCTCTAAGTTGTTTTCTGTCATAGATTTTAATGTATATCATCGAAACTATATCCAAGTTGCGCAAAAAAGATATTTTGTTTGTAAGATATTGTCTTTAACAAGATAAAAACCACCTTGAATGTGAAAAGAAATAAAAAACACATGTCTCGCTATTCTTTTAAAAAATATCAATTATATAGCTTATATGTATATTGACATAAGATTAGTTGGTATTGCAGACACTTTATCATATGATGGCAGACTCACAGTGGTTAAATCTATTATTTCTGCTATACCAAATTTTGCACTTTGTACCATCAAGCTTCCTCCGAGATTCCTGGACCATGTTGAAGGATCATCTAGGGGCTTTCTCTGGAGGGGAAAAGATATTGAAAAGAAAGGAAAATGCTTGGTCAAATGGGAAAATGTTTGCAAAACAAAACAGGCTGGGGGACTGGGTGTTCTGAACCTGAGAACTCAAAATAATGCACTGCCGATGAAGTACCTTTATAAATTCATGAATCACAAGGATATCCCCTGGGTCACACTAATTTGGCAAGCACATTATACGCACGGCAAAATCCCACAAAACACAGGCCCATGTGGCTCATTCTGGTGGGAAGACTGTCTTACTCTGATGGATGAATTCCTGAACATATTTTCATGCACTGCTGGCAGTGGCAACACCACGAGACTAGGGAAAGACAAATGGTCTAATGACACAATGCTGAATAAATATCCCCATCTCTGCTCATTTGCTAAAAATCAGGACATCACATTATCTAGAGCTGTATCTATTTGCACAAATGAGGATCCATTTGATTTGTTTCACTTACCACTGTCAATGATTGCTGCTCAACAATACAACATTCTATCTCAAGCTCTACAATTAAGAGGCTCTATTATGCAGAATGACTCCTGGTCTATTCCTGGCATCAAAGAACAATTCTCCAGCAGGAAAATATACCAGGCTTTATCCCCATACCCATCTGCACCGCTTCCTTTCAAATGGATTTGGAAATCTTGTGCCCTACCCAAGCATAAGTTTTTCTTCTGGTTACTACTCCAGGACAGGCTGAATACGAGAGACCTACTTACAAGGAAGAACTTTTTCGTTGAATCCAAAGCTTGTGTCCTTTGTGAGGACTACCCCAATGAAGATCTATGCCACCTCTTTTTCAAGTGCGACTTCAGCCAAACATTCTGGTGGTCACTCAACTTCGAATGGAACACTGATCTGAGCCTTATGGACCTCCTCAACGATGGAAGAACTAGATACAAAATCAAATGCCTCAAGGAGGTCCTCATTGTGGGCTGCTGGGCTATATGGAACCACCGCAACAAGATCATCTTTGAAGAAGAAGCAGCTGTTCAACTAGAATGCAAGAGATTCTTTAAGGAAAACTTTCATCTTATAATGCATAGAGCTAAGCCTAGTTTAAAGGAAGGGATGTCACAATGGGTTGACACCTTGTAATTTTTGACACCATAAACACTTTCTTGTAACCTGTTTTTATATATAAAATGAAAATGAGGCAGTAGGGGATTTTCCCCTACTGTTTTTGGCGTAAAAAAAAATGTTATTCTATGTTTCTAATATTATTAAATACGGCGATACAAATTACAAACATACAACTTAAAAATATCTGAATCAAAGTGTATTGTGTATGATTATCTAAGCTAGTATATACAAACTTCTAGAGTATAAATTAAACAATTGGCATGATCATTTATCGGTCGTCAAATATGTTTTACAAGTTAAAGTGGGTTTAGTGCTCGTACAAATTACCCTCTTTCATTGTTCCCGTGTTGATCGCCCTCAATGTGTGTGAAATGTGAGTGAGTGAGTGAGTGTATGGGCGTTCTCGAGCCTTGCACCCACCCATCTTGCTTGCCACCGCAAACCCGGCGTTGGTTTACCGTAACACTACAAGATGCACAATCGTCCAATACTCCATTGTTATAGTGTATATGGGAAAAAGGACAGCCCATCGGAGCGTCTAAAATCTGAACTCATAATCTTAGGAATGTTGTTTCATAGTAGATTACCCTAGGACAGCTAAAAAATGCTAAATATATGCTAAAAACCACCGAAGAATAGGGAATCCATGTTTTTTTTTGCCCATTGGTGATATTTTTTAGTTCACCTCTAGATCAAGATCTTTTTCCCGTTAGCTTGAGTTAGACATAGATTGCTTTTCTTCTCTTCTTGTCGTATGTGATATATCTTTCCCTTGGCCTCCTTTTCTGTTTGTGTGTATTACCTCCGGTTTTTTGTACTCCGCATGTTATATTTGTCTTAAGTCAATTGTTTGAAAATTTGACCTAGTTTAAAGGAAGAAAATACCAGGACATGACGGAGTATTACCAAATACAGTATATCATCATGGGCCAGATCTGTTGTCGCGAATTGATTTGCACGCGGTGGGTGCTCTATGTTTTAGTGCTTGCTTATTTAAGCCATACATCCTGTCCTATGTGTTAGTATAAAGGCCAACGCGACGCTTAGCAAGGACAACCTTGGCACAATTAAGATAAGACGACGCGACTTTGAACATCTAGGCTTGTGTTTAAGGAGTTATCAAATGATGAAACGTTATCACTCGTTCTCTACGTTCCATTTGCACACTGATAGGCAATGGTGCTGATGTGTGTGACAGAGACATTTACTATGTCTTGTTCCGGAGAATCAGGTACTTAGACATTATCAAAATTAACCATGTTTGTGCCGCCATGTCAGCACCAGCTGGGTGGTGTGTGCATTAGCAATCGGAGCCAACATGAGCGCACATACAATGGCATTATTGCGCTAGAATAATCAGGCTGATCGGAGTGGCCGTGCTGACCAGCTCAGCCTCGGAGCCAACATGCTGGAAGACTCATCCCTAAACCGTCCGGGTTGGCCAATAATTGCAAATCACACAATATTTTTAGTGGAGCTAATGGCTTCCTGGAGTGGTTTAGCCAGTTGAAGATGAGAGTGGGCAACCCTAATCGTGCAAGTTACGGGAATGCTCGAGGAAGATGCTGGGGATCGATATGCTCCGACTATATTATACTGTAATTGTTTAACAAACAGCAATCTAGCTAGCACTAAATCTTTCCGAGTCATTAGTGGAGTATAGCGCGGGAATGGACATGTTGATGTTGAGGTTTCTACAGATTCTAATAGTACCCTCATACTGCATTATAGGGTCAAAACATTAGCTTTCTCTCTATTACCTTGATTTGTTAAATGGCCATACGACTTTCATTCGTATCATAAATATATTTGGAAATATATTTGGAAAATGAAAGTTCCACTGAAAATTAGGATTTTTATGTGGTTTCTCTACCGGAAAGTCCTGCAACAAAGTTTAACCTTTCTAAAAGAAGTTGGAAGGGTAGTAGATAGTGTTGTTTCTGTGACAAAGAGGAAACAGTTCAACATTTGTTTGTATCTTGCCCTCACGCTAAAACTATTTGGCACATTGTTTATATGGCTTTCTATATTACTCCTCCAACTAATTAATATCACAAATCTGTTTGGGAATTGGTTAAACGGTTGCAAAGAAAGATACATCTCACATAAGAATAAGAATAGGAGATTGGGCTTTATTATTGGCCATATGGCATGTGCGGAATGGTATTATTTTTAACAATTCGAAAGTTTCTTCTTTCTTGCAGGTTATCCCTTTGGCCACGCATTGGATTCGTATGTGGTCGTTTGTCCAGCCGGTGGAGCGCCACCGGGACATGAATTCTGGGTGCGCCTGTTTGGAAATGGTTGCACGGGACTTATGCAACCGATACAGCTGACAGCTTAATTATAGACTGATACGTCTAAAACGTATCTATAATTTTAGATATTTCATGCCTGTTATATATTGATTACCACATGTTTATCTTACACTTCATATCATTTTTATGCATTTTCTGGGACTAACCTATTAACAAGATGCCACAGTGCCAGTTCTTGTTTTCTGCTGTCCTTTTGTTTCAGAAATTCTATTCTGAAAATATTCTCGGAATCGGACGCCAATTTAACTGAATTATTTCTGGACCGAGACAAAGCAGCAGTCCAAAGGAGAAGGCCGGAGGCCAGCCGAGGGAGGCAGGCGGGCCCACGACGCGGCCAAGGGTGGGCCTGCGTCCCCAGCCCGCCTGGCCCACCTGGCTGCCCTCCGACGCCGCCCTTTCGCCTATAAATCACATCTATTCGGGAAACCCTAGACACCCGAGTGAAAATCCACGAAAAGTTTCGCCGCCGCCATCATCTTCAACCCTAGTTCGGGAGAGTTCCTGCAGTTCTTCCCGGCACCTTGCCGGAGGGGAAATCATCACTGGAGGGCTCTACATCGCCATGCCTGCCTCCGGAGTGATGCGAGTAGTTCTTCACGGGACTACGGGTCCATAGCAGTAGCTAGTTGGTAGTCTCTCCACCTTGTGCTATCATGTTTAGATCTTGTGAGCTACCTAACATGATCAAGATCATCTTTATGTAATGCTATATGTTGTGTTTGTTAGGATCCGATGAATTGTGAAGTTATGATCAAGTTTGTTCATCTATTTATATCATGTTTTATCTATGTTCCGGCATGCTCTCCGTTGTTAGTAGATGATTTGGCCAAATAAATGCTAATGACTGCAAGAGGGGGTATTTATGCTAGATAGTGGGTTCATGCCTCTAGAAGACTGGGCTAGATTGACAGAAACAACTAAGGCTGTAGATGTGTTGTTGCCACTAGGGATAAAATAACCGATACTTAGCTTAAGGGTACTGCTGTTAAGTCTAATGCGTTTGTTTACATTACACACTTTGCTTAATGCTATAATCTGTTGCTTGCAACTTAATACTCACGGGAGACCCGAAAGCTATCTAGTGAGTGGATTATGAGTCATAGATGCAGCTAGTAAACAGTCTATGTATATTGTTGTAATGCCCAATAGATTTAACAATGAACATGTTCTTATCATATATTGCATTGTCATGCGTTTGCACTTTGTCAATTGCCAGGCTGTAATTTGTTCACCCAACATGTATGCATATATGTCTTATGGAGAGACACCACTAGTGAACTGTGGACCCCGGTCCTTTATTTCACACTGATACAAACACCGTTTTCACCATGCTCTACGTTTATTTCCTCGCTGTTCCTTTTTGTGTTCATCATCATATTCCACACCATACATTTAATCCTTTGTATTCAGCATGCCGGAGAGATTGACAACCTTCCTGTTTCGTTGGGGCAAAGTACTTTGATTGTGTTGTGTGCAGGTCCACGTCAGTAATCGGGTAACGGCGCAGATGACACCTTTCTGAAGCTCTCCCAATTCCTACTGATACGATTAAACCTTGGTAGATTCAAGGGAAAACTTACTGCTGACTACATCATACTTTTCTCTTGGGTCTCCCAACGAACGTGCGTTTCCACGTCATCATAGACTATCATGCTAAGGCATAGGCTTCTCATGTTAATGGCTTTGTTTCGCTGGTTGATACATGTCTCAATCTTATGTGATCCCTGAGATGTAATAATTGTTGCACCAAACTATAATAAGTTAATAAAGCAGCCATATGCACCCCTTTCATGCAGAGTCTGGGATTATCCCCATTTAAGAATGAAATCTGTAAATCTTAAATGTCTTTTTTAGAACATTTTATAGTAAGTGTTTAAAACCTTATTTGGTATGAAAAACTTATATGCCTGAGCTAATTAACATAAATTATATTGTTGTATCTTTTCTAACAGTTTTGTTTGTTGTTCCCTCTTGCCAAATATATATAAGCAACCCTCGAATTCCGAGATTAATTTTGATCATGAGTTCGACATATAAACATGAGTCAGTGTCACAAAATGTACACTATTTGATTCACATTCCAAAGAGTTTCCAATGGTATAACTCTATGACTAATAACTCATATTATTTAGTCAAATTCATAGTCGAAGTTAGGATCAAAATTCTAGAGGCATTATATATTTCAAAACGAGAGAGAATCAGTATCATTGTGTCATAAAAACATTTAAATAAAGGCAGTTGGATGGTTTAAGAAGGAGAGGAAGAGAAAGTTGTGATGTCGAGGAAGTGGCATAAACGGGAACATGCGTACGAGGAAGCGCATGAACATTGCCTGATGCCGAAATGGATCTACGACCTACACCAAGGAGGCAACTCTCTATCGGAGAGAATTTTACACGCCAAGTACCGTAACGCCGAGGTTATTTTCCCAGGATGAGGTGAGAGTGATTCTCAGTTCTCGAAATGCCTCAACAATATCAAGCACTAATCCGAGCTTGGGGCAAAGCATGAAATTAGGGAAGGGAACTCTACCCTTTTTGGTTGGATTGGTGGACACGGTCACACCGGCCGAACCTCTCAAGTACTCCCTCCGTATCAAAATATAAGACTTTGTACCTACTTTCCACACACATGTATATAGACATGTTTTAGTATAAGGTTCATGTGAATCTTGCACTAAAATATGTCTAGATACATGTGTGTGGAAAGTAGCTATAAAGTCTTATATTTTGATACGGAGGGAGTACAAGTTTCTAGACTTGTTTGCCATCGTGGCAAACCGCATGAACACATTGGCCTAGACCCACGAGGGTGAGGGTTGGTTGGTCATGTTTGGAGGGCCCTGGGTCAAGCAAGGGTTGATCAATGGGCGACCATGGGTCAAGAAATCAAAGAGATGGAGATGTTAGAAGCGTTGGACAGGCTTTTTCGCCGTAGGAGCCCTCTAGAAAATACACTATCAATTTCATTTTTGCAAACTTTTGCGGGGGAGATTCGCTGTCACATTTTAGGGTCGTCTGGCGTTCCAAGCTTTCTCTCAAGATCTGAATCTTTTCTTGGCGGCTTTCTCCTGATAGACTTCATTCAAGTGAACAAATTGCTAAGAGGCAAGGCCCTTCGAAGGGTCTCGGTGTTCTATGCGTGGAACCGGAAAACGCATTGCGTGTTTTTTCTTGTGTTCTTTACCAAGTTTGTTTAGAGTGTGCCTAGGGAGTTACTCAGATGCTCCTAGACGGCGACTAACTTTGCTTGGTTTTTCACCATTGCTGAGGGTTTTGTGGGGCAACCTTGTAGGCTTATGTGGACTTTATTTGTTGCAAGAGTTGGGCGCTTTGGCATATTTGAAATAAGTTCACAGTCGAATCTAAGTTCTTAAACCATCAAGCTGACTGCAATTTCAAAGCCATGTTACTGAGGGCGGTTACGAGGTGATGGTGGCCGATCCAATGGCGCTTATCCAACAAACACACGGCCTAGACCCACACGCTAATTTGGCGCATGCACATAGTTCTTTCGGTCTCTCCTCGGATCGTCTGGCCTCCTGATACTCCGTTTGTTCGCGACCCTGATTTAGGTGCACTTGTTTCACTATGTGAAGTTGTATGCCTAAGCATGTAAGACTATCAATCTATCATCATGGTTTTGATAACTTTACTACTTTGAAGTCACACATTGTTGTACATCCTACTATATATAAAAGTTCGATGGATTCGCTCCCGTTTAGGCTATCCACGTCACCCCTGCTACAGTATTACTGTAGCAGAGGAGTTTCTTCCAATCGCGTCTAGCCACGTCGCCCCGCACGCTTTTTGGCGCAGCGCATTTGCGGAAAACCCCCTCGGAAGGACCAGTTCACAATTGCAGAAAACGCCAGGGGCCTCTATGAAAAAGCGTCGGCAGATCCCCCCTCGCCCTCTCTCTCTCCGCGCGACGCCGCGGTTAGCCGCCGGCGCCGGCGCCTCGCGCCGCCGTGCTGCTCCACGACGCTCAGATTGAAGGCGACGGCCGGCTCCGCCGTGCTCGCCTCTACATCCTAGCCGCGAACCGCATGCCGGGGCGCCGCACGCGCCGCGGAATCGCCTCCGCCGCGCTCGGTGGCCGCTGCCGTGTCCGCGCGTCGCTGCAGACGCTCCGGCGACCAAACGGTGGCGGCGCCGCCACGTGCGGGTGCGCCGCGACGAGCCGCGTGCTTCGCGCTGACCCGCGCGTCTTGGAACGCCGTCACGCGCAGGCGGCGAGCTCGACGTCGCCGCGGCAACTCTGGCCACCGGTGACGTCAATGACGCGGGCCTGTGCTGCCAGATGGGCCGCCGCTGTGCGGCTGGTTCGGCCTGCCTATTTTTTTTCTTCTTTCCGTTTTGTTTTATTTTTTAAAAAACTTTTGTAACTTACCAAATTCATTTCAAATTCAATTCAGCCCAAATTTAAAATTTATGTAACAATCAAAATAATCATTACATCTTCCTTGGAACCTTTTCCCAAATTATTGCAAAACTTGAAAATTTTATAATACACATAAACAAAATATAAAAAATATATCAAAATGCTAGGGAAAAAAATTGTCAACTATTTATCACACAAAACAAATAAGTTTTGAAAATTCAAATATATAACAATCAAAATAATCATTACATATACTTTGGAACCTTTTCCAAAATATTGCAAAACTTGAAATTTTAAAATTACACACAAACAAAATATAAAACAAATATCAAAATGAAAACAAAAATAAATACTACCTATTTACGATGTAATGCAAACATGTTTTTATATTTCAATTCCATGAATATTTGTAGGAAATATAAATTCAATTTCCCCTTATTATAAATAAATTTTAAAATGCTCATATAATATATTTCCTCTGATTATGGTGTTAAATAAAAAAAATTACGACAACATGGAACCATATTTTATCAATTCAATTTATTTAACATATTCAAAAGTAATAAAACTTAACTCTCTCTAGCTACGTAGCTAAATTTTAAAATACTTTATTACATGAATATTTAGAGAAAATACAAATTAATTTCCTCTGCTTATGAACTGAACTTAAATTGAATCTAATAAATGCTCATAAAATGTATTTCCTTCGATTATAGAATAAAATTAATTTCAATGGACCACAACAAATTCCAATGAATTTCATCATTACACAACATCTTTCAATTTCACTACTTTTCAAACCTACACAATTTTTAAATATACACAGTTCCAAATTTAGATTTCATTTACTCCACATGCGCGGGTTTTCTTTATATTCATAACAAACTTACAAACACAAAATATTTTTAAATTTCAATAGATCCAAATCCAATAAACCATCGAACGTGAATATTTCCAAATTTAAATTCTTTACACCACATTATTTACGAAAAGTATGAAAAAAAACATGACTACAAAAATAAACGCTGCCTATTTATGTCATATGACAAAAATTTAAATTCGAGAATTTAATTTTTGAATGCCTTTCAAAACCAATCATTCAGTAAACGTAAAATAGAAAAACAAAAAAAAACTTTTTACTTTTAACGAATTTTAAAATTTAAACACCACAAAAAAAAACTTTCTACTTTTAACGAATTTTAAAATTTAAACACCTTATAGCTTCACACTTTAAAAAAAAAAAAATAAGGACGTTCAAAACTAAGCAGCTTCCAACTGCGGATGATTCCAAATTTAAGCTAAACCCTAAACAATCATATTCGAGCACTCCAACTCAAATTACTAATTTGATTTAATCATTTCAACTTACCATTTTGTTAAAATTAAAAGAATAAAAATTTCAATACATTCCAATACGGCCAATTTTCAAATACTCAACATTCTTTCAAGCACAAATTTTTCCGAATTCAAATAATATTCAAACTTCAACAAAAAAAAACTGAAATTCATCAACCGGAAACATTCTTTCAAGCACAATTTTTTTCCAAATTCAAATAATATATCCAAACATCCCAATTTTCTAAATACCCGAAAATAGTCAATATGATAAATTGCTTCTTTTACGATAAAATATATCATATTTCTCATAAAAAAAATACATGCAACACATTTCTAAAACTCAATTTGCTAAAAAAAAGGAAAACTCTAAAATATAAATACTTCACATATTATCTCACATAACCTTTAAAAAAACTAACAAATTTGAAATAAATGTTCAAAGAAATGCAACACATTTGAACATTTCAAATTGCTAGAAAATTGAAAACACTCTAAAATATAACCTAGAAATTACATTAACCCTAATTATGTAGTTGAAACAAATACTTACGATATACTTCAAATATATCCAAACATCCCAATTTTCTAAATATTTGAAAATAGTCAATATGACAAATTGCTTCGTCTACGATAAAATATATCATAATTCTCGCAAAAAAATACATGCAACACATTTGAAAAATTCAATTTTCTAAAAAAAGAACAAAAAATTGAAATACTCTAAAATATATATATCTCACATATTATCTTACATATTGCATTCTCCCTAATTACGATGTTCAAATAAATCCAAACAAATATTTCGATAAAATACAAACATATAAAACCATTCCAACTTACTAAACATTTAACGTAACTCTAAAATGTGTGAACCAACTAACAAAAAAAAAACTAACTACTTAGGAATATTTTCACACAAAAAAACAAAACACATACAAACATGTAAAACCATTCCACCTTACTAAACATTTAACGTAACTCTAAAATGTGTGAACCACCTCACAGAAAAAAAAACTAACTACTTACGAATATTTTCACACAAAAAACAAAACACATTTTAAATTGAATTACAATAATTCCCAAATTTGAGCAATCTCCAAAATCTAACCATTTTTAAAACGAAAACATTTTTCAATTTCAATGATTTCCAAACTTATACAACTTTACAACATCACCATTTTCAAATTCAAATTCAAAAACACACGCGCGGCATTGCCACGCTCAAATACCTAGTTCCGTCTATGGAGAGAACAAGAGAAATGCCTTGTGCGAGGAATGTGCTTGGGATAGTGTGTGTGCGTCCGATTGTATTTGTGTCCAAGCTTGTGTGGTAGCCAGATGACTAACGTTTCGTGTAGGAAAATTTAGTAGATCCCTTCTCTTTACGTAAGGCGTGTTTGGAGTACCTAAAATCACGTTTTGACGAATAATTAATATGACAAATGTTATATTGGCCAATATTTAATATTTGTAGGTTATGTGCACACGAAATCAATATTATTTGAATGTTAATTAAAATTTCAATTATCATACTGATGAGGCCCTACATTTGGAATAGTCGAATAGAGGAAGTACCTTAAAATGCGTAGCAACAAGCCAAAAATCGACGGGTAGAGCCGGAAAAAACTCCAAATTTCAATTATGTTGACTGATTTCACCTCGGGAATAGGCGGTCCTCTCCGAACACCCCTCGGTAACAGCCTGTCAGCCTCAAGTCAGGGTCGGTTCAGCCACCGCCTGCCCGCCTATAAATACGGGTCGTAGCAAGCCCCAGACTCCCCATCCAAACACTTTCGAGCCGATCGCCTCGAAGAGCAAACCGCCCGTTCCAAGAATACCCACATCCCATCCATCCTCACCTCGCCGGAACCAAGAGCAGCTCCTAATCCGGCGTTTCTGCGCGCCCTCTTGAAGAAAATCTGTGAGTTCTATTGCTTGCCCGCGCTATATATGCCTCGTACGATTCCGGCCCGTCCATAATGCGTTGGTCTGGACCTTGGATTTTTTTTAGGTTAGGTCATTGTAAAAAAATTTAGGTTAGGTTCTGTCTTGGCAGGGCAGGGGATTTGGTTATTCTTGTCCTCCCCTATCTGTAAGATGTGTTAGAGATTTTTAGTGCTGTTATACTTTTTCTGGGTTTCATCTTTGGTAGGACTATTGGGATTTGTGAATTGCTCGCGCACCTTGAGTTCGAGAGAAGCGTCTCTTCTGGTTCATCGTTGTTGATGTTGTTTAATTAATCGCTGATGCCGTGAAACGTTAGTCTCTTCAGTAATTCAAAGTTTTTTTGCCGGAAGTTGTGTCTTGTTTATCGCAGTCAAACCTCGGTGGTCTGCAACGCCCAAAAAGTAGCCTAATTTCCGGGAAACGTCTGATTTTTGTAATAATTAATTCCAACTATTCGGTGGGACGAGTAAGATCCAGCAGGATCTGGTTTACAGTGATTTTTATGTATTGTCAGCATGTTGGCAGGAAACTTCATTTATCCTGGAAAAATACTGCAGATAATAAATGAAATAACTATCCTGTTGCTTAGTATTTTTGGTTAACTTTCTAGTATGTGTGATTGAGATATCTGTTTTCTGTGCGTACACAATCTAGAGCTACCAGAATAGGATTTAGTGTTACCTGCTACAGAAAGGCGAATCCTTTTATAGTTGGTGTTGTTTCTAACTTCAGATAGCCTCGCTCAATCTTGCTTTGTGCCACTGGTTCTAGGCCTAATCCTAGAAATTGTGCAGTGCTAATGCAAGTTCGCAGTCATATGCCTGTGTTACTACAGATCTTACTATTTTTATATTGCGACTTTAAGAGAATTTGTTTTAGCATCTGAAGTGGCTCATATGCCCCTGTTATTACAGATCTTAATATGCAACCTAATTATTGGGGTTACTTACTCTTTTTTTTCTGATCAACAGTACAAGAGAACCACATTGAATGTTCTAAATGGAGTCAAAAGCTGGGAAGAAGTCTAGTAGTAGTAGTTCCATGTACGAAGCTCCCCTTGGTTACAAGATTGAGGACGTTCGCCCGGCTGGAGGAATCAAGAAGTTCCAGTCTGCTGCGTACTCCAACGTAAGTGCCAAAAGATTTAACCATCAACTTTGATCATTGATGCATTCCATTCTCTGGTTCCTAATGATCATTTGCATGTTCCTTTTGTTTTGCAGTGCGCCCGCAAGCCCTCCTGATATTCCCTTCTCATGCCTTTCGACGTAGCTTAGGAATTTTACTGCAATTTTCCATTCTTTTATTTCCAATAATTCTCCCTTGGCTGGCTGCTTTCTCTGCTACTTCGCCTTTCCTCTCCAATCTCTTCGTTCCTCTGTCGTCCTCTGTTCTTTCTTGCAACACACCATCCGATGGAGATGTCTTTGGCTGATTGTCGGGCCTCTCCCCCTGCCTCCCCTATTGGGTTTGAGGGCTACGAGAAGCGCCTTGAGATAACCTTCTCTGATGCCCCTGTCTTTGTGGACCCCAGCGGGCGCGGCCTTCGCGCTCTCTCTCGTGAGCAGATCGACTCCTTCCTTGATCTTGCACGGTGCACCATTGTGTCCCAGCTCTCGAACAAGCAGTTGGACTCATATGTGCTGTCGGAGTCGAGCCTCTTTGTCTACTCCCACAAGGTTGTCATCAAAACCTGTGGAACAACAAAGCTTCTGCTGGCGATTCCTCGCATCCTTGAGCTTGCTGCAGAGCTGTCGCTGCCTGTTCTTTCAGTGAGGTACTCTCGTGGGACGTTCATCTTCCCTGGTGCGCAGCCATCGCCGCACCGCAACTTCTCGGAGGAGGTATCTGTGCTGAACGGCTTCTTTGGTGGCCTCAAGTCAGGTGGCAATGCATATGTGATGGGTGATGCGTTCAGGCCCAAGAAGATGTGGCATGTCTACCATGCCACAGAGAAGCCTGAGCAGCCCATGGTCACACTTGAGATGTGCATGACTGGGCTGGATGCCAGGAAGGCTACAGTGTTCTTCAAGAATTCTGCTGACGGCGGCTACTCCCCAGCTAAGGAGATGACGAAGGTCTCAGGGATCTCTGATATCATCCCTGAGATGGAGATCTGCGACTTCGACTTCGACCCATGCGGGTACTCGATGAACGGCATCTGCGGGCCGGCGGCCTCCACGATCCATGTCACTCCAGAGGAAGGCTTCAGCTACGCAAGCTATGAAGCAATGAACGTCAACCCTGGCTCCCTGGTTTACAGCGACGTGATCAAGAGGGTGCTGTCGTGTTTCTGCCCGTCAGACTTCTCGGTGGCTGTCACCATCTTCGGTGGGCACGGCTTTGCCAAATCATGGGCAGGTGGTGCAGAGGTTGGTTCCTACTACATGTGTGACGATCTTGTCGAGCAGGAGCTTCCTGGCGGTGGCCTGCTGATGTACCAGAGTTTCACCGCAGTTGCCCCTGGTGCCATGTCGCCAAGGTCGACCTTGGACGGCTGGAACAGCGATGGGATGGAGACGGGCCAGGAAATGTGCATCGACTGGGAAGTGGAGAAGAAGGCTGCCAAGAAAGGTCTCGTTGCCTGAGAGAAATCTGCCGTTCTTCGCCTCATATGCGGCAACCTGAAGCCGAGGTTTCAGAGACGGTGCTTCCTCTGATGTTTCTGAGACGTGTTGCTGGTGTTCTGCTATGGTAGTTTAGGTTAAGCAGCTGGCCGGGTTACCGGCAAAGCGTATCTTGTGTTTACCTTTTGCTTCATGTTTGCCTGTCCAATAAGTGCTCTAGATGGTTTGCTGCGTCTGCCATAGTGAGTGGAAGTCAGGTAGCTAGTTAAACTGTTTTGTTTCTGTCGCCGATGCTCTTGTGGGAGAATGACATTGTAACTCAACTATCTTCAAATCGTAAGTCATATGTCAGAGTTTTGCATCAATCTCTATAATGATTTCTCAAGTTGTGGAGTTGTTTTTGTTAAGTCGGAGGCACTTTTTATCTTGTATTATTATCAAGAAGGTCAATTCTTAAATTAAAAAAAAAAGGTCAATTCTTGGTCAATGGTCTTATTGATGATTGTAACGGGCAAGTTATTGGTCTTATTGATGATTGCGACGGGCAAGTCTCATAGTATGAACAGGCTTTTTGTTGTTGACTTGTCATTGTGCTGATTACTTGTGAGGGAGCATCTAGGATTGTCCGCTGCTCTGATGGCCTATACTGCTATACTCGTAATTATTTATTCAGCAATAAATTTACATTTTTCTTTGGCTCTTTTGGATAAATCACTAATTCAGTAATCCTGCACTGCATGGATTTTTAATACTTTAACAGTAGAGAAGCAGAACAGAGAGAAGCACAACAGAGTATTCAGATGGTTGGGTGGTGTTTCGGAGCAAGAACCCAACTATGTACTTGGACACACCGGAGCCTCGACCTGGCCTTTCTTTTACCACGGGATATATTTTTGAGGATCGTTGCAAAGATTGACCAAGACAACGGGATTTGCTGCATAAAAAGATGTTCCTGTTAGAGTATAAACAATGTACACCGTATAAGGGGTATGGAGTAGTACTCCAACCCTACGTACGTATCCTGTAAGCCACCGTGATAGGGCTCTTCTATCACCCTATATAACACGTAACCGAGGCCCCCAACGGGGTCATCGCTTCTGCCTACGTTGATATGGTATCAGAGCCTCGCTCTTCCACGACCTAGCCGCCGAAAATCAATCTACACAAAAAACCCTAAAACCAAAACCAAGCTCTCCCTCCGCCGCCGCCGCCGCCGCTGCCATGGGTTCCTCTGCTGTCACCCTGGCCGCCGCCCTTGGAGCTCCTCCCTCTCAGGTTCTGACGCGGGAGAACTTCCTCGGATGGAAGGCGCTCGTCCTTCCCGCTCTGCGTGGTGCCCGAGTCCTCGCTCTTGTCGAGGGCAAAGAAGCTGCGCCGGTGGAGACGATCGAGGTTGAAGACGAAGACAAGAAGAAGATAACCGTGGAGAATCCCGCCTACACGGCCTGGATCACGCGGGACCAGCAGGTGCTCCGTTTTCTCCTGAACTCGGTGTCGCCCGATGTGCTTGCCCATGTAACTGGGCTTGACACATCCGCTGAAGTCTGGACGGCCCTCACCGCCATGATCGCCTCGCCCTCAAGGTCGAGGATTCAGAGCTTGCGGTCGGCCCTCAATGACACGAAGAAGGACAACCTGACGGCGTCCAAGTACGTGGCGAAGATGAAAGCTCTCGCCTCCGAACTTGCTGCAGCCGGAAAACCACTGGATAAAGACGAACTGATCGGGTACATCCTCCACGGCCTGGATCAGACCTACAACGCCCTTGTCGCTGCTGTCAATGCCAACCCCGGTACCACTCTCGCTGATTTATTTAGTCAGTTATCTGCTTACGATTCGCGTCAAGATGGTTCAGATCAGACGAGCCAGGACTTCCAGTCCTCTGCCAATGTCGCGCGTCGCGCTGGAGGCAGTGACCCGCGACCTCCGCAGCCAGCTCGCCGTGATGATCGGGGATACCAGGAAGATCGCGTCCGCTACGATGACCGCGGACGCCAGGAGCAGCGTGACCGTGGCCGTGGTGACTACCACAGGCGCCAGGACGATCGCGGTGACTACCGCGGACGCCAGGAGGATCGCGGTGACTACCGCGCACGCCAAGATGATCGCGGTCGTTATGACCGCTATGATGGACCAGATGACCGTGGCCGACGTGATCGGTATGACGGTGATCGCCGTGATGGAAGCCAGGGGCGTCGCCGCCATGGCCGTGCCCCCACGCCCTATGTGAACGTCACATGCCAAATCTGCAAAATACATGGTCATCCGGCTGCTGCTTGCTGGTGGCGGTTCCAGGATGACCGTGATGATGATGGATACTACAAGGGTGCAAACATTGCAGCCTATGGCGTCGACACCAATTGGTACTCGGACACGGGTGCCACAAATCATGTGACAGGGGAGCTGAGCAAGCTCACCACTCAGGAGAACTACGCTGGACGTGATCGCATCCATACGGCGGATGGTAACGGTATGCAAATTGCTCATATTGGTCATTCTACATTACGCACCCCACACACATCTTTGCATCTCAAAAATATTCTGCATGTTCCTAGTGCTTCCACAAATTTACTATCTGTTCACAAGCTTACATTAGATAATCATGTGTTCTTTGAATTTCACCCACATTTCTTTTTGATCAAGGATCAGGCCACAAGGAGAGTTCTGTTTAAGGGACCATGTCGTGGGGGTCTCTACCCGCTAGTGCCATTCTCTACCGGGTCGCCCAAGCACGCCTTCATTACAATAAAGCCGTCGTCTTCCACGTGGCATCGCCGCTTAGGACATCCTTCATCTTTTGTGGTTCATCAAATTCTTAGGAAACATAAGATTTCTCATTCGTCAGAAATAAATTCATATGTGTGTGATGCTTGTCAACTAGCTAAGAGTCACCAATTGCCATATCCTGTCTCTACTAGTGTTTCCACTGTTCCTTTGGAACAAGTCTTTTCCGATGTATGGGGCCCAGCTCCTGAGTCTGTTGGCAAACATTCATATTATGTAAGCTTTATCGATGATTTCAGTAAATTTACTTGGATTTATTTGCTCAAGAAGCGTTCTGATGTTTATCAAGTATTCCTAAATTTCCAACAACTTGTTGAGAGAAAATTTGGTCGGAAAATAATTACCATGCAAACTGATTGGGGTGGTGAATATGAAAAACTTAATAGTTTCTTTCAGAAAGTTGGCATTACTCATCATGTATCTTGTCCCCATGCTCACCAGCAAAACGGTTCTGCTGAACGCAAACACCGGCATATCGTTGAAGTTGGTCTTGCTTTGCTTGCTAATGCATCCATGCCTCTCAAATTTTGGGATGAAGCGTTCCTTACAGCCACCTTTCTCATTAATTTGCTTCCAAGCAAGGTCATAAACGGTGACACTCCCGTTGAACGCCTCCTCCATACTTCACCAAATTATGATGCACTTAGAGTCTTTGGTTGTGCTTGCTGGCCCAATCTGCGTCCTTACAACAAAAGGAAGCTTGCTTTTCGCTCTACACGATGTGTCTTTCTTGGGTATAGTTCTCGTCACAAAGGCGTCAAGTGTCTAGAGGTTTCCACCGGCCGCATATATATATCTAGGGATGTAGTATTTGATGAAAGTGTTTTTCCTTTTGCATCCCTTCATCCCAACGCTGGTCAACGTCTCCGCAAAGAAATTTTGCTTCTTCCACATTTATCTTCCACTACACCTCCAAATGGGGATGCACATGTGAATGACTATATGACTTTGCCTATTATACCTGTTGTTACTAATGGACACATGAGTGCAGAACATGATGCAGCCACAGGTGCCTCTGGTGCTCAGCAACACACAGCTGAAAATTTGCGTCATAACAGTGAAGAAATTGTTCAAAACAGTGCAAAAAATCCATCCAGAAACTGATATTTTCTCTGATCCCGAAGAAAATTCCGCAGCAGCCTCAGATTCTGTGCATGGCGATCCGGAGGATGATTCCTCGGCCTCGTCTGCTGCGCACGTAGGCGGGAGTGGCCCTGATTCGCCACCAACCCCGCCGCCGGACCCACCGTCTCCGTCGCTGTCCCCTGCGGACACGGCTGACTCGCGTGACGACGATGCGTCCCTGGCAAGTACCCCGCAGCGGACCCCGCAGCGCACTCCTTCTCCAGCTCGTGCCTCGCGCCGGGCCAATGTGGAGGAAGATGCTCCGACATCGCCACACGCCTCCACGCCCTCTGATTCGCCGACGCCATCCTCCAGGGAATCATCTGTGGGGTCGCCACTGCTGTCCTCTGCCGGTGACAGTCCAGCTGGATCCTCTGCACCGGCCTCTCCACAGCCCACTGTACAACCTGCTCCACCGCCTGAAGCACGCACACGCTTACAAAAAGGTATACGACAACCGAGAATATATACTGATGGCTGTATTAGGTATGGCTTGTTCACCTCTACAGGAGAACCCAGCAAACTCTCGGAGGCCCTTGGGGATGACCGTTGGCGTGCTGCAATGGAGGAAGAATACGTGCTCTCATGGAGAACAAGACTTGGCACCTTGTTCCCTCAAATTCCTCCAAAAATATTATTGATTGCAAATGGGTGTATCGTGTCAAGAAAAATGCAGATGGCACTGTGGATCGGTACAAAGCACGCTTGGTTGCAAAAGGGTTCAAACAAAGGTACGGTATTGATTATGAAGATACCTTCAGTCCTGTTGTTAAGGCAGCTACTATCAGACTTGTTCTCTCTGTTGTTGTCTCTCGTGGCTGGAGTTTGCGGCAGCTAGATGTCAAGAACGCGTTTCTTCATGGCGTTCTGGAAGAGGAAGTATACATGAAACAACCTCCAGGTTTTGCAAACCCCCATGCTCCGCATCATATATGCAAACTAGATAAAGCTCTCTATGGTCTGAAGCAAGCCCCTCGCGCCTGGTACTCTCGTCTGTCGTCTCAGCACCAAATTGCAAGCTCTTGGTTTTATTCCCTCTAAGGCTGATACTTCACTCTTTATTTTTCATAAGTCTGAAGTCATGATATTTGTTCTTATATATGTTGATGATATCATTGTTACTAGTTCATCTGATCAGGCCATCACTGCCCTTCTTCGAGATCTCACGGCTGAATTTGCTCTCAAGGATTTAGGGGACCTTCACTTCTTCTTGGGAATTGAGTTACAGAAAACCAGAGATGGACTACTCCTCACTCAAGCCAAATATGCTGCTGATCTCCTTGCAAAAGTTGGTATGAAACAATGCACATCCGCCCCTACACCTCTCTCTCCAACTGAAAAATTGTCTTTGGCTGCGGGCTCTCTTCTTGGTCCTCGAGATATTACACAATATAGAAGCATTGTTGGTGCTCTCCAGTACTTAACATTGACACGCCCTGATATTTCTTATTCGGTCAACAAAGTTTGTCAGTATTTACATGCTCCTACTACTGTTCATTGGACAGCCGTCAAACGGATTTTGAGATATGTTCAGGGTACTATTCATGTTGGACTGACATTTCAGAAATCTCCTTCTAGTTTGCTTAGTGCATTCTCCGACGCAGATTGGGCAGGTTGTCTTGACGATCGCAGGTCCACCGGTGGTTTTGCCATCTTTTTTGGGCCAAATCTTATTTCCTGGAGTGCACGCAAACATGCTACAGTATCGAGGTCTAGCACTGAAGCTGAATACAAAGCTCTTGCTAATGCTACAGCTGAATTGATATGGGTTGAGGCTGTGCTTCGTGAACAACCATGCTTATTGTGTGACAATTTAGGAGCTACGTATTTATCTGCTAATCCTATTTTTCATGCAAGGACCAAACACATTGAGATAGACTATCATTTTGTACGTGAGAGGGTGGCCAACAAATCACTTGCTATCAAGTTCATCTCCAGCAAAGATCAAGTGGCTGATGGCTTCACTAAGCCTTTGGCTGTCAAGGAATTACATGAGTTTAGGCGTAATCTTAACCTCTCCGTAGGTTAAGATTAAGGGGGGATGTTAGAGTATAAACAATGTACACCGTATAAGGGGTATGGAGTAGTACTCCAACCCTATGTACGTATCCTGTAAGCCACCGTGATAGGGCTCTTCTATCACCCTATATAACACGTAACCGAGGCCCCCAACGGGGTCATCGCTTCTGCCTACGTTGATAGTTCCAAACGTACATATAAAATGTTGTGAGTTGAACGGCCCCGGATCGTGATCTAGGTTAGATCGTTGATTTCTAGGACGGCCGATTTTCCACGGTTTTCAGCCAACTGACGGCTAACGCATGGGCCCAAAATTCACACGGTATGTTTCTTTAGCTCGTATCGACTATTTCTCTATCTTGATGGCGCCATGGCCATGTGACCATGGTCAAACTCATCGATTCATTTTAGAATAGTGAGTAGGACACTGTTATCAGTGGTAGACCCAGGAATTGATGTTATCCAGGGCGAAATTTTTGAAAGTCAATTAAATGTCCACTCTTCCAAACCTCATGAAAGACATCTAAAAATAAGATGACACTTGAAGACTTCTAATATGGAATGCCCTTGAAACGCCCATTAGATTCAATAGTACGGCCCAAAATACTAATTCGGCAGATACATATTGATGAGTTCTTCATATATGAAAACTATTATTGGAAAATATTTATTTTTTAAGGCTACGCAAAAAAGCTAAATCTCTAACAACCAAAAAAATAAAAATAACTCCATTTTGATTAACGTATTTGTCTTTTTTGTGGAGGTCGCAGATTATTGGATATATGTACGCAAATTTGTATTTACATACTCTAAATATGTATGAGCATTTGCGTAATTTTATTTCGGTATTTTTATGTCTCCAGAAATATTATTTAATTTTTCAAATATAGGGCTGCCTATAGCCTGGGTTCCAGTTTGATTTTTCGACTGGGAATGTTCATATGCATTCGCGTAACAAAAATGTCTTCCACGTCATTTCGTTCTATAATACTGTAGTATAATCATCTGGCGAGATTTATTTCGTAGCAATAGACTTTTGGGTCAGAATTGTCCAAGCTGGGTCCAATATATAAGGAGTTTCCAAGATACCGTTCAATAGTTCGCTGTCAACAGACAATAAAACACAAAACTGTAGATTCGGATCAGGTCCATGGGTGTCCTGAAATGGTCAGTGTTGTTTAATTTTTGGGCGAACCAAGATGGCCGAGATAGTCAGGTAGTTGACATGAAACTTAATTAGCACATACAGTACAACCTTAACAGTCCAATTGATACAAGTCCTCACATAAAATGATTGTTTATTCCAAATTCGCTGGTTAACATCTGTTCCAAATTCGCTGGTTAACATCTGTTCTCTAATTGATACAAGTCCTCCAATTGATACAAGTCCAATTGATACAAGTCCTCACAGTACGAACTAATCCCATGACAAAAACTGTTCTCTAAACATGGGGACACAACAGGCTGCCTCAACTGCCGGAAGAGGTTTATTTATGACCATGCATGTGCATCATACTAATTCTTCAGTCTTGAGGAAACTTCTGCAGAGTTTGAGCCAGAACTCCCTGTCAGGGCCAGTAGCCTCCAGTTGCCTCCTCACGCCCTCAGCGAACGACACCTGCGCGCGACGTGCAAAGTGGCGAATCAGAATGGGAACAAAGCCTGGGTAACTTCAGGTTAGGAGATGCTGCTACTCACGGTGATGGACTGGCTGGAGGAGAGGCGGTCGACGAGGCTTAGGAGTATGTTGGCGGTGTACTCCGGGTGGCCCTGGATGCCAAGCACGTGGTCGCCGACGCAGAACATCTCCACGCCGGTCTTGTCGGAGGACGCCAGCACGTCGGCGCCCAGCGGCGCCTCCCAGACCTGCATACATGCACGTTGCACGTCAAGCTCGAACACCGTCGCCATTGTTTGAATTGAAGCTCGGGCGGGGAGCGGTGACACAGTGACTATACGAACGTACGAACGCACCTCATCCTGGTGGCACTCCGTGATCTTGGCGTAAGGAGGCAGGTCCTGCAGCGCGTCGAGGAACCTGCACGGCGGCAGCGTGGCCGCCATGGTCACCTCCCTGATGCCGATGTCCCAGCCGCCGACCCTGGCCTTCCCGACGCGGCCGCCCAAAGCGCGGCATATCACCTGGCGACGAACAAGATCGAAGAAGTAAATAACTCGGATGATGCATGCATGTGCATGCATGGTACTGAGTTGCACGGACAAGAGAAGTCTCTGCTTCTGCTGTGTCACGTACCTGGTGGCCGAAGCAGATGCCGAGGACACGCTTCCGGGCGGCGACGAGGTCCTGGACGAGGAGGCACAGCCGCAGTATCCACAGCTCGTCGGCGTACGCGTCGTAAGGGCTGCCGCTGATGACGAAGCCGTCGTATCCGTCGAGGTCCTCCGCGGCGGGGACACTACGGGAAAAGCTGTCGTTCCCTACGGCCAAGAACCGTCGGCAAAGATAGGAAACCCGTCGGCATTGCTCTATGCCGACGGCCACCGTCGGCATCCGGCCGTCGTCATCCTGCTATTTATTGTGCCGACGGCACAGCCGTCGGCATTGCGTTTACGCTGGGACATTATGCAATAGCTATGCCGACGGCCGAACCGTCGGCGTAGTTCTGGTGCTGGTTCATCCTGGGAAGCGATGTGCCGACGACAAAGCCGTCGGCTTAGATATGACCAATTGTTTTTTTTGGTTTGCTTTTTGCCGTCCTGCGAATTAAAATTGCTACAGGTGCATATAAATTCATAAAATATACATTTCATACAGAAATAGCATCATCACACCCTCATACAGAAATACCATCATCATCACACCCTCATATATATTACCATCAACACCAAATCCACACATAGATAGTAGTACAAACACAATATGACGTTCAGTACAAGTAGCAACACAACATGACTTAACACGTTCAATACAAGCACTGACTAACAGTCACGGTCCTGATGAGTGCCAACATGACCTAGTGTCTGTGGGCTTTGTGAACCAGGAGTACGGGTGCCAGGAGTTGAGTGACCACCACCACTGATAGCAGTACCACCAAGGAAGAGACCACTGGTAGTACTACGAGCAAAGAAGGCATTGGATGCACTTGATCCCTGCCAGTTTGAGCAAGAGTAACTACAATTGTCCAAAAAATGATCACTACAAGTTCGTGAAGAGTCTGACTAACCGGAGTAGATGCGGCACTTGTCAAGAATTCTTCCAGGGTTGGCAATATTGGGAACGGTGGAGGTAGTGGTGGTGGAGGTCCCAACTGCGGCGGATTCCCATTAGCAGCAAACTCGGTCATCGCCTACAGGTTTGTTCAGAAAAGGTCATCATGCATCACAAAGAAGGTTAAAAGTGGCCAAAGTAAAAAAAATATTGCTCTTTGTGACAATGGGCAACTAACCACGATGAATTGAAAATTGTACTCCTGCGCCTTAGACTGAGCCGCCTGGTATTCCTTGACATCTACATTATGTTGCCGCTGAAGCTGTGTGTAAGCTTGAACCTGCTGGTGCTGCAATATTCCATAATGAATCACATAAGAATAGCCATGCAAGAATGAAAGTCGGAAAAGAGGGAGAAGATACTTACAGTGGCGGCCCGCGAGCGTAAAGACATACTCCCGCTCGGGCTGGAAGGTCGGATATGTGAGTATGTCAGGTCTGTCTCGATTATGCTGTCAAAAAAGGGGTGGCGGCCATGCGGCTTGCCGTGTCCCGCCAAGATCGCCACCTTTGGATCAATATCTGACTCTTCGGGATTGGATTCAGCCCCATGCTGCCGTCTAAACTCATCACAATAGTCGTCTGCATACTTGGTGGTTTTGCCGTAGTGCGTGGCACCGTCATTGGCAGGTGTCGGCATCTGACGGCCAAGCTTCCATGCCCTCATTTCTGAGACCGGCTGCTTCTGTTGGGCCTCCTGCAACGTCAAAATGAAAGGTTATGCATAAATAGCAACATGCAAGAAAATTAAAGGAGGATGTTCCATGTATATATACCAAGTGCTTCTGGAAGCGGCGATCACTCCGATTCCCTTGACGGTGTGTTCCTTTATTGCCACGATTGCTAGAGTTGGTACTGCTCGTGGCCAAGAACTGTGCATCTTCCCCTATCCACCTATCCACCAAAGCCGACCATGCATCCCGCTGACCATGGGCCAAATCAGGAATCACCTGAATAATCAAAATAGAATTTCTTAGGCACCCTCCCTTGACAGTTTGTATTTTACTTAGCTGCTAGGCATTACACTGAAGCAAAAGGCTGAGACATTGGAAGCAAATAAGTATATTACTCATCTTCATTGGAAGCAAGCAAGCAAGTAAGCATATTACTCATTACATTGGAAGCAAGTAAGTGACTATGAAGTAAGCAAGTGATTTGTCAAGAGAAAAACTACTAGCAAGTAAGTTATTTGTCATCAACAGATAAGAAAAAGACTGATACCATGGAAGTGATTCCTCTCTGTTATCTTTTGCACAAATAAGGGAAAAAAGACATGTTACTTACGTCCATGAAGTGCTGCTTCGGCATCGTAATATTCTCATCCCTCATTCTTTTCTTTGTCATTTTCTGATTGAGAACAGTGCCGTAGTAGTGCGAGATGGCCACAAATTTAGCCTCGTATATCATCTGCCGTACCAACTTCTTCGCAGCTTCCACAAAGACCTTGTCTGCCTGGACCTTCTTTTCCGGTGGAACTCTATAGAATTCCTACAATCATGTGTAAGAAAGAGAAGTTAGTGATTGGTGATGAACTTTGATAGACTTGTGCACTTTTAAATAAAACTTGCCCAAAATTTAGTGTAGACAGCATTCGAATGAGTCTCGAATGTTGAGTTCTTGGCAGCTTCATAGTCGCTCCACCTCGTTGCTAACACCTTGCTGGCCTGCGGGTCATCAGTTGGGTTGTACAGACCCGGCCATTGCCTCTTCAGCAAAACAGTAATTATCCCATTAGGAAACTTGGCATCGCCCTGGGGTCCAACAAAGTCCCAATTGCTGCACAAGAATCATAGTATTAGTATATGTTCAACTATTAGAATCAAAATATTATGGACCGGGTCCATTTACCCTTTCTGGTTTGGAGTTATGAACCATTTCGCCTCCTCAGTAGCTGATTTGTCAGGGACCTTGGCAATTCCACGCAACTTGACCTTCGGGACCTCCCCACCATCCACCTCCCCACCATCCTCCCCACCATTCTCCTCCCCACCCTCCTCCTCCCCACTCCGCTCCTCGCTCTCGGCCTCGTCCATCCCAGTGCCATTGGCGGAGGGTATGTCGCTGGAGGAAGGAGTCTGAACCGCATGACGTCCTGTAGGAGGTCTTCCCTGCCTCGTACCCTCACTACACTGCCTCCTATAGGTGGCCTTCCCCTGCCCCCTCGGCCTCCTTGTGAAGCAGTAGCTTCCTCACCTGCATTTAGAAAGAACAAGTGGCAAAGGAATGTGATGATATGTAGTAGCATCTACATTTGGCTTCTCACCTGCATGAATAAAGCCTACAGAATTCCTCACCTATAAGAATGCGAGGATGTGGTACTCTTCCAGATCGAGTGGCTAAATTTGGCTTCTCTTTGGGAAAAATGGAATCCAGCGTATCTTGGCTTGATTGCTTGCTCATGGTTCAATCACCTGCATTCAGAAAGAGTGAAGTATTAGTAAGGACATAAAAAGATGCAGTTTTACAGCATAGGTACAGCAGTTTTACAGCCCACTAAAAGCATTAAAAGATGCAGTTTTTCAAAGTACAGAACCTAGCTAGACAACAACACCACCAGGAACCTAGTCCAACACAGGTCAAACCATACCAGCTAGAACCCATAAGAATCATCGGAGTCGTAATCAATTTCTTGTGGGGCCTCATCATCACTATCACGCACAAGCTCAGGTTGGGCCTCCAATGACGGATGTGGAGCCTCATCATCGCTGTCATCGTCCAGATGTAACTTTGCAAGCATATCTATGTCCTTTAGATTCACAACTGCCTCGCCATTCCTTGTATCGTCCACGAGAGCATCAAGACCATCCAAAAGTATATCAAATTCCCCATCAGCCTGTTGCTCTTGATAGAACTCTCCCTCGTATGTGACGGGGTTTATGTTGTCGTAGTCATCATCGTTTGGGGCTGGTAGCTTACCATGTGGCGATACCTTGAAGACAACTTCCCAGCCCTTTAGTTCCTCATTCTGGCATGGGTATGGCAGGTAATAAACTTGTGTGGCCTGGTTAGCCACGATAAAAACATCTGACCCGTGATAGACTGTTGATGGCTTAACTTCGACTAAACCAATGGAAGGGGTATGTTTCAGTCCCCTTACTGTAGGGTCAAACCGGTGGCATTTGAACACAACAAGACTGAGATCTTCAGCCCCAGAAAGAAATGAAAGTGCATATATATTTTCTATCCTTCCATAGTACTCCACATTGGTTCCTCCAGTAAACACTCCAGTATTTATAGTTTTTGCATTAGGACGGCTGTTCTGGTGTGTCTCTGTATGGAAGAGATACCCATTAAAATCATACTTATCATATGAATATACCCTATTTTCAAAACCCTGAGAAACCCATCTCAATTCGGCAGGCATAGATGCCTTGGGATCTTTTCCCTACAGGCAATTGTTCGATGCATTAGTTTTATAACAGGGACAAGTTAGACTAAATAACAGGGACAAGTTAGACTAAATACTTTTTCCATGAACCAATCCACAAAATTTTTGCGTCCATTGGTACCCTTTCTTAGAAGTTTATCCAGCTCCGTGGTATCAGGACTACGCCTTCCTTGCCACTCTTCACGGACAAACTGCTTCATAAATGGCTTTGCTTCCTTAGTGTTGTGCAAGACATAGAACATGATGTCCTGCCACAAGGAGTTTGGCATATTGTAAGCTCTGGAGCCACCAGCTGTGCCACCTTGCCCTTTGAAGAGGTCCAGCTTGGGTGTATACTTGGGCTCATCAGTATTGTATCGAGAGACCTTATTATGCAGAGTGGGAACATGGGCAGGATAGTATGTTGTCCTGACGTCAGCCACCTCCTCGAGGATACTAGCCTCAGCTATGGATGCTTCAATCTTACACTTGTTCCCACATTTTAGTCGAATATGTTTAAATTCTCTCTCAATTGCAAACTGCCAACGATTCTGGCACGGTCCACCCAACAGTGCCTCGTTTGCGAGATGCAAAATGAGATGTTGCATTGGATTAAAGAAGCCCGGCGGAAAAATCATCTCTAACTTGCAGAGCAACTCTGGTGCTTTCTTATGCAATAGCTTCATCATCTTGGGACATATTTCTTTAGCACAGATCATGCGGAAGAAATGACTCAATTCTGCAAGAAGTCGCCAGATATACTCGGGGACATAGCCTCGAACCATCACGGGCAGGAGCCGCTCGAGCCATATGTGATAGTCATGGCTCTTGAGGCCGGTGATTTTGCCTGTTGCAATATTGACTCCTTTACTGATATTAGCTGCATAACCATCGCCGAACTTCAACGCATCTTTCAGCCACACGAATACCTCCTTCTTTTGGTGTTTTTTAAGGACAAAGGGGGCATCTGGCTTAATCCAAATTCTTCTAGAGCCTGTTGGTGGCTTCATGTTTAGCTCTTCTCTATCACACAGCTTCTCTTGGTCAGCTCTAGCTTTAATGTTATCCTTTGTCTTCTCTGAAATGTTGAGGATAGTGGAAAATAAGGCATCCGCCACATTCTTTTCAGTGTGCATCAAATCAATGTTGTGGGGAAGTAAGAGGTCCTTGTAATACGGCAACTTTGTTAAGCCTGCAATGTGAGACCAGTTGTGGTCCTCACCATATCCCTCAAAACCTTTGCCCTTGGCTTTAGCCCGAAGAGCTTTTAGCTCAGCATCAACATCTGCACCTGTGAACGTCGGTATCTTGTTTACTTCATGGACAACTATGCCTTTCCTGAAGTGCTTTGTGTCTTCTCTGAATGGATGGTCTTCTTCAAGGAATTGTCGATGCTGGTCAAAGGCAGAATACTTGCCACCCCTCTTTAGTCAAATGAAAATAAGAGCCTGACGGCAAACAGGGCATGGCATCTTCCCATTCGTACACCATCCACAAAACAAAGCATACCCAGGCATATCATGCATTGAATAGTGGAACCAAATTCTCATCAGAAAGTTTTGTTTCGAATCTGCATCGTATGTCAATGTCCCATGTTCCCAAGAAGCATGCAAATCATCCACCAGTGGCTGCATTAACACGCTCAAATTCTTGCCCGGGTATTCAGGCCCTGGAATTATCATCGACATGAGTATGGTCTTGCGCTGCATTAGGATACCGGGAGGGAGGTTGAACGGAATGACAAACACGGGCCAGCAGCTGTATGGGGTGCCTGACATGCCAAATGGATTGAACCCATCGGTTGCTATCGCAATTCTGACATTACGAGCATCTGCAGCTTTGCTAGGGTGTTTTCTGTCGAAGTCCTTCCATGCCTCACCATCTGCTGGGTGTACCATCTTTTCTTCATTGTATCTATGACCATGCTTGTGCCAGGTCATTTGTTTGGCAGACTCCTCAGTCATGAAAAGGCGCTGGATTCTTGGTATGAATGGGAGATACCGAAGAACCTTTGCGGGGACTTTAGTCTGCTTCTTCTCACCAGCATCATTGGCTTTTCCCTCAATATACCTAGAGGATCCACACTTCGAACAGTACTTGTCCTTCGCAAACTCCTTCATAAACAGAAGGCAATTCTTTGGACAGATATCTATCTTCTTATAATCCAGTGTCAGTGCACTCACGAGTTTCTTTGACTCGTACATGTTTTGTGGCAGAATATTATCTTCAGGCAGCATGTTACCCACTACTGCCTGTAATTCTTCAAAGGAAGATCGGCTAAATGCGTACCGAGCCTTGAGTGCCAGCAGTTGTGAGATGGCATCCAGCTGAGATATTTTTGCGTTCTCATAAAGAGGTTTTTTTGCCGAAGCCATTACCTCAAAGAAGGCCTTTGCGATTGGCTCCGGTTCCTCTGGTTCCACCTCCGGAGCTGGCTCATGTGGTATATGTGCATGCTGGAGTCCATCTAGCATGTTTCTGATCCTGTCATCCTCCTCACCATCAATGCGCTGCCGCATCACCTCAGCTCTAGGACGTTCATCCTTCCCAAGGTTGACCCACATGGTAAAGTTTGCCATATATCCATTCAACCTCAGGTGGCGGCTCATGACATTCTTGGCACGACGATGACGGTTCTCGCATACACTACAAGGGCAATGTGGAACAATCCTCTTTGATTGACGGAATGCAGCATCCAAAAAGGCTTCGGTTTTGTCAATCCACTCATCACTAACATTATTTGCATTGACATGGCCACTGTACATCCACTCTCCATCAGCCATGCTCTGCCCACAAATTTGACAAATTTCATAATTTATTAGGTCCTAATCCCACCCGAGGATTTTTATAATATCCTCTATAACATATACCCGTATTCCCAACAATTAATTGAGCTATTCTACAAGATCATGGAGACAAAATGAACAAAAAAATGCAATGTAACTGAATCAAGAATTGTGCTAACAAGCAATTTACACTTGCATGTTTGAATTTGCAGGTTACACTTGCAATTTACACTTGCATGTTTGAACAAGCAATTTACACTTGCATACCCATGAATTAGTCTAGCTACCAATACACATATGCAGGTTTAAGTAAACAACACGGCCGTTTCACTTGTAGCTACAATAGTACAATTACTCATGGTTGCAGTTTACACTTGCAGGTGAAACTAAACTACTTTGATTCAGGACACGCAGCAGCAAAATCAGGACACGATTAACCAAAATCTTTATAGGCAGATGTGACAACCTAACCAATTTGACATCTTAATAGGCACATGCACTGCAACCGAAAGGGAACATATTTATAGGGTGGAATCAGACAAAGCAGGGTAGAAGCAATGCGTGCAAAATCACACACAGCAAAATCACACTGACATGGGTATGCCTATCGGGTACCCTACCATGAGGGTACCTGGTGCACGTATCGACTAGGCCCAACTATCAGAGCCTACATGAAGCCCATGAAGGGAGGCCCACGAAGATGAAGTATCCTCCAAGTTTGGCGAAGCAATAGTCGGTTTAGAGTTTCCTTACTTGTAAATCGAGTCGGTTACGAACACCCGGGACCCAGCCTATTATTTAAGGACTGGGAGGGCCATCGAACCAGACAACGAACCACCAGAGCCACAAACCCTAGCGAGATCGACATCTCGCCGGGATCCTTGTAACCATCATATTCACAAATCAATAACAGACAGGCAGGACGTAGGGGTGTTACCTCCACACGAGGGCCCTGAACCTGGGTAAAATCTTTGCCCTGCTTGTCAGCCGACGATACTTCCAGCTCTACCACGTTCTCTCCCCCATATTCATAACCTAGGGACCTTAACCATGGGTCTTGATGAGTCTACCCCTCGTCAAGTGGCGCCGTCTGTGGGAAAGAATAGCGCTGGACTCGAAGTTTCGCCGGTCCCAACAGCAAACGGCAAATCGCCGATCACACCAGCAAACGGCAACTCGCCGATCTCATCTGCAAACGGCAACTCGCCGGCCATGTCAGCAAACAGCAACTCGCCGATCCAGACGACACACGGCGACTCGCCGATCTACTCGAAAAGCGGCGGCCTGCCCGCTTCACCCGCAAAAAGCGCATCTGCTCTTCCAATGAATTTCAATCCGCACTCGCCAGAGCTTCAGGAGGCGTTTTCCGGCCTTGAATCAGGTTTGAGTTTGACTGTTGGAGCATTCAATTTTTTCGTAAACAATCTTGGCACGCAGGACTCAGCAGATCCGCAACAACTGGCGCTGGGTGCACTCGAGGCTCCGTCGACTGCGCTCGCCCCATCGTCGATTCCTGAAGCCTGCTCGCCCGCAACAACCATGTCGACCGGCGAGCTCGATAGGTTCATGATGACGGAACTCCAAGGCGAGGAAGCAGAATCAGCATACAACACAAGCAACATCGACTTCAACCTACCACTCGACGAGAGTTTCGACTGCGGGATCTCCCTCGATGACTTCTACGAGCCCGCGATTCATAACGACAACAACGTCGACTCGGAGATCTTCACCAACACCAACCTCGACTCAGAAATCCGTAATGGCTTCGCCAACACCGAGATGAGCATAGGTGATGAGCACATCGACAACGAGATTCGCCTCGAAGATCTACTCGATGAACACACTGGCTCTGACATGAGCCTCGATGGCGATGTCGAGTCCATGACTGGAATCGACAGCACATACACCTGTCCTCGGGTCACGCCCCATCAGGTCTACGTGGCCTTCACCGCAGAATCATCCGCAGACGCTGCCGCTCGCAGGCCTGCACAATTCCCATGCACGGTAACCATGCCAGATGGGGTCACAACCTTGACAATCACGGAGGAGATGGCAGCAAAAGCAGATAAAGTCATAAAGGAGTGCACTATGATGCCGCCAAACTCCACCCAGAGGAGATGTTGACCTTCCAGTACTTCAACTGGCAGGAGTCAATTCGACTGCAAAACTACCGAGCGACGCTCGAGGAGCGCAAAAGGCAAGCCAGCCTCTCGAGTGCCCGACGAAGGGAGCAATCCCTCGGGTCCACACAGCAACCAACCCCTCGACCTAGGTCGCGGTTGGCAAGCCTTCCAGAACATGAAAGGGTAGCAATCACCCGTAACCTGTCGTTCATGACAGAGGACGCTAACGGAATCCCAGTACCCAAAACTGCTGCGGGTGCATTATTCTCCGTAGGTGCTTACCTCAAGGCAATACAACCTCCGGCGAATGACCCTAACGCAGCCCTGCATCGCCAACAACTCAAATCGCTAGCTCTAGCGGCACAGGCTATGCAGCCAGAAGACAAAACTCCAGCAAGGGATCGCGATCGCGACATAGTCGACTCACGACACGCAGCACATCATCGCAGTGGTCGCAGCCACCACTCGGATGAAGGAAGGAGAAGCACGCGCCGGCACAGGTCCAGCAGGAGCAGGTCTCGAAGATCCTATAGCAGCGATTCATACTCTGATCGCGAACCAGAGCCATGCGGAGCATTGTGCTTCACTCGACGCATCCGTGAGACGCGGATGCCCAAACGGTTCAAGTTGACAGGCGAGCAACCCAAGTACAACGGTCGCCAAGAACCTTCTGGGTGGCTAGAAGATTACAGACTCGCCGTGGCATGCCAGCGGGGCACGAACACCACGGCGATGCAGTACATACGACTTATGCTCGAAGGAACTGCCCGCGACTGGCTCAAATCACTCCCTCCATCATCATATGACTCGTGGGATGATTTCCGCAGAGACTTCATCAAAAACTTCGAGCCTCTGTGTGAGCGCCCGAAGACATTCGAGGAATTAAGGACATGTACTCAACGATCAGACGAGTCGCTGAGATCATACATACGGCGGTGGACCGAAATACGCAATTCGGTTGGCAAAGTGTCAGAAGACAGGGCCATGGATGCCTTCATACAAGGTCTCGCCAGGAAGGACTTCAAAGAGGCACTTGGTCGTGAAAAGCCAACCTCCCTGGCTGACCTCATCAAAGTTGCGACTGAGTGGGCAGATGGAGAGGATTCTGTACGCAGATCCCGTGCTTCCCCAACACGCGACAACTACGAAAGCGGCAGTCGAAGCCGCAGAGATTCATACAGAGAAGATCGCAGGCGTAAACGGTCCAGACGTCCTTACGACGATAACAGACCCGAGTTCATGGCGGCTGGATACACACAGCCAAAGGAGGACCATGATAGAAGCAATCGACGCTCGGATGATCGACGTGACAGTCGAGATCGCGAGCAGCGGAGCGATAGCTACAAAAGGCAAGAATGGCGCAAACGTAGCGACGCAAAACCCGAGCGGTCGTTCGAGGAAAAGATGGACGACTGGTGCAGATTCCACCTCTTCAAGGGGGACGACGGAAAACTACGCTCCAATCACACCCTAAGGAACTGCAGGGAATTCGACCAAATGGCGACTGACTATGTGATACGACTCAAGAGGAATGGCCCAGCACCTGCTCAGCCCATGCCTGCACCCGTACCACAGCCGAACGCTGTGCCCGCTCTCATGGCGCCACAGCCGCCACCGCAACCCGCACCACAGCCTGCTCCAGGCGCAAATCTCGCAGGTGCCATACAACCTGTGCTACGGGCGGAAGATGATCAATATCCACAGCCCCACGGGCAGATGTACATGATACAAAAGGGTCGCCCCTCTAACAGGCAGCAAAAACTAATCACTCGACAGGTGAACTTGGCTGTCATGGCACCTCCAGCCGTGCCCGAATTTCTGAAGGGATCGGAAACCATCATAAGCTTTAGTCGAGAGGATCATCCCCCAGCTGTAGCTCGACCAGGGCATGCGGCTCTGGTACTCGACGCGCAAATAGGAGGCTACGCCATGACCAAGGTCTTCATGGATGGAGGCAGCGGCATAAACATCATCTTCGCGGACACACTCCGCAAAATGAACAGGTCAGTCGAAAACCTCCCAAAATCTTCAAATACCTTCCACGGTATCGTTCCTGGCAAAGCAATTAGCCCAGAAGGCACCGTACAACTCGACGTTACGTTCGGGGACGTAAGCCACTTCAGGACAGAGTCGATTGAGTTCGAGGTCGTCGACTGGAAATCACAATACCATGCTATTCTTGGTCGCCCGACGTTTGCTCGATTCATGGCGGTGCCACACTATGCGTACCTCACGCTGAAGATGCCAGGACCAAAGGGAGTCATCACTGTCCGTGGAAACTTTCAAAGGTCCGATGCTTGCGACCGCGAGTTCAGCAAAATCTCCGAGATGTTCGGGGTGGAGGAATCACTCGCTGACTTAGCGATTACCAACGACCGCACACTCCTTCCAGAGCATAAGAAGTTGGCAGTCGACAGATCCTTCAATGCTACAAATGACACAAGGTCGCATCAGGTGCACCCGACCGATCCGACCAAGACAGTCAACATATCTTCGAGCCTGCCTATCGCATAGGAAGGCGCGCTCGTCGAATTCCTCCGTGAGAACTGGGAAATATTTGCGTGGTGTCCAGCCGACATGCCAGGTATTCCCAGGGAATTCGCCGAGCACTCTCTCCAATTGTTTCCAGATGCAAAGCCAGTCAAGCAAACGATGCGTCGAATCTCCGGCCCAAAGCGAACCGCAGTCGAATCCGAAGTCGACCGGTTACTCGCAGCAGGATTCATTAGGGAAATCAAGAAATCACAATGGGTGGCCAACCCTGTACTCGTAGAAAAGAAGCATACAGACATCCTTCGGATGTGCGTGGATTTCACAGCGCTGAACAAGTGCTGTCCAAAGGATCACTTCCCGCTACCCCGGATCGATCAGATCGTTGACTCCACCGCCGGATGCGCACGACTCTCCTTTCTGGATGCTTACTCAGGTTATCACCAGATAAGGATGAAGCAAGAAGACGAAGAAAAAACGGCGTTCATAACCCCACTCGGGGTCTACTGCTACACAACTATGCCCTTCGGGCTAAAAAACGCGGGTGCAACATACCAGCGCATGATGCAGGACTGCCTCAAAAAGCAAATTGGACGCAACGTCCAGGTCTACGTTGATGACATTGTCATTACCACAAGGGAAGAACGCACACTACTCGACGATTTGAGGGAGACGTTCGCAAACCTCAAACGCTTCCATATCAAGCTCAATCCTAAGAAGTGTACGTTCGGCGTTCCAGCCGGGCAGCTCTTAGGGTACCTAGTCTCTGCTCGTGGAATCGAAGCAGACCCGGAGAAAATACAGGCCATCCTCACCATGCAAAGGCCTTCAAAGCTTCATGATGTGCAGAAACTAGCAGGACGAGTAGCGGCGCTCAGTCGATTCATCAGCAAACTGGGTGAAAAGGCTCTACCATTCTATCGACTGATGAAGAAGGCGGACAAGTTCGAGTGGACGCCAGAAGCTGAAGCAGCCTTCACAGATCTCAAGCGGATCCTCACAAGCCCTCCAATCCTCGTCGCACCTAAGGAACGGGAACCACTCTACCTGTATGTCTCGGCTACAAACAGGGTGGTGAGCACCGTACTGGTAGTCGAACGCGTGGAGGAGGGGCACATCCAAAGCATACAACGTCCAGTCTACTACCTGAGCGAGGTTCTCTCCATATCAAAACAGCGGTACCCGCACTATCAAAAGCTGGCATACGCTGTATTCATGTCCTCAAGGAAGCTGACACACTACTTCACCGAGCATCCGATTACCGTGGTAAGCAACTCAGCAATCGGTGATATACTCACAAACCCCAATGCAACGGGTCGAGTGGCAAAATGGCTCATCGAGCTGGCTCCAAGAGATATCAAGTACGAGCACCCGAAGGCTATCAAAGCACAAGTCCTACCCGACTTCACAACCGAGTGGATAGAAGCCCAATTACCTGGAGCACCAGACGTGGCCAATTCCTGGACCATGTACTTCGATGGGTCCAAGAAACATGAAGGCGCAGGCGCAGGCGTCGTCCTCATATCACCAAAAGGGGACAAGCTACGTTATGTTTTGCAGATGGGATTCAAGCTACCCTCCAATAACGAGGCTGAATACGAGGCTCTGATCCATGGCATGCGGATGGCAAAGGCACTCGGGTGCACTCGACTGATGATCTACGGCGACTCCAACCTCGTGGTGCAGCAAACAATGAAGGCCTGCGACGCAATCGCGGACAACATGATCGCTTATCGCGATCTGTACAACACACTAGAGGCAGCTTCGAGGGCTGCGAGTTGAGGCACATAGGAAGGGAAAGCAACGAAGAAGCAGACATGCTAGCCAATCTTGGCTCAACTGGCGCACAAATTCCACCTGGTGTCTTCCTCGAGCGTATTGAACACAGATCATCAAGGAGAAACGAGAGCCTCCTCCGTCGACTACGCCACCCAAAAGCAAAATGCCTAGCACAGAGGACCCCCCTGTCGAGGTATTTCTCATTGAGCCAACCTGGACTCAACCTTTTCTGGCTTACATACTCCGTAGCGAGCTACCAGATGACATAACCGAGTCCCGACGCGTGACTCGAAGATCAAAAGCATACACCGTTATCAACGGCGAGTTATACAAGCGCAGCATATCAGGTATGTTCCAAAGATGCATCGCACTCGAAGATGGCCAAGCCATACTTCGAGACATTCATGCAGGTACCTGTGGGCATCACGCCAGCAGTCGATCACTCGTAGCCAAAGCCTTTCGCGCAGGGTTTTACTGGCCTACAGCACTCAAAGACGCGGAGGACATAGTCAAAAGGTGCGTCGGCTGCCAGAAATTCGCAACAAGGCCGCACGCACCCGCATCGGCGTTGAAGACTATACCGCTGGCCTGGCCTTTCGCCCAATGGGGGCTCGATATGGTTGGGCCACTCAAAAAATCATCGCATGGCGGGCATACTCACCTACTGGTGGCAGTCGACAAGTTCACAAAGTGGATCGAGGCGGTCCCCATCACAAATTCGACTGCTACTACGGCAGTCAACTTCATAAAGAGCATCATCTATCGCTTCGGTGTCCCAAACAGTATCATCACTGATAACGGCACAAACTTCACGGCTGAGGAGTTCAAAACCTTTTGCAAAGAGCAGGACATTACGCTCAACTACGCATCCGTGGCGCATCCGCAATCCAATGGCCAAGTCGAAAAGGCCAATGGGCTTGTGACGAGTGGGATCAAGAAGCGCCTCCTGGTGCCACTCAAAAGAGCTGCAGGTGCTTGGGTCGAAGAACTACCGTCTGTGCTATGGAGCCTACGCACAACTCCCAACACTTCTACGCAGTTCACCCCATTCTTCATGGTCTACGGTGCAGAGGCATTCTGCCATCAGACGTAAGGTTCAACGCACCACGAGTTGAAGCATACAATGAAGAAGACGCAGAAGAGGCACTCGAAGACGCAGTCGACTTGCTTGATGAGGCGCGCGACACGGCCTTAGCCCGCACAGCTGTTTACCAGCAGGACCTTCGCAACTACCACAGCCGTCGACTGCGCACCAGGTCCTTCGTCGTTGGCGACCTGGTTCTTCGACTGAAGCAAAAGAAGGTGCACAAGCTCGCTTCCCCATGGGAGGGTCCCTTCATCATCACGGAGGTCCTTGGTGGAGGTGCATATCGACTGAAGCACGCGAAGACAGGCGAACCCTCTCACAATCCGTGGAACGTTGCGCATCTGCGCCGTTTCTACGCATAAAGTGCTCACAGTCATACAATGTAATAGGCTATATGTCGGATGGCTGCAGGTTTCAGACGCGCTCTTTTCCTTACCAGGGTACCTAAGGGGACTGGAAGGTTTTTAATGAGGCGGCCTGCAGCCTAACATTCAAAAGAGGAATAAAATCAATGTTCCTTCGACTCCTTTGTGGCTACCACCTGCATAATTCATACCTTAACCGCACCCGAGACCCTCGGGGGCTGCGTAACAAGGATCCGAACAAAGAACATAAAAACTTTGCAGCCGCACTCGAATACTCGGGGGCTGCACAGTCATCGGTTCATAACCAACACATATTTCACAAACCCCGCTCGATTGACTCGGGGGCTCGGCAAAAAATCAAAGTATACAAACTATACAATATACAAAGAGTCAAAAATTACACTCGGGGGCTGCCCCCTATACAAAAATTGCACTCGCAAACCATTCTAATCCTCAGGCTCGTCTTTTACGGGCAGCTCGGGGCCGCAAAGCTGTTCGCGAGTGCACTCGATCAGTGTCTCCGCAGCTTGGATCGTGTCATCCAAGTCTTTTTGTTCGAGAACCTCTCCGGCTGCAGGTGTCCGCAACACCAACCTTGGTTTTCGACTACGCATATACGCCATTGCAGCGTTGGCTCCAATTACAAGTCTTTGAGACAGCAACTCTCGAATGGGATTTGTTTGGCGGAAGATGTTCAACACAGCACGAATCCCTTGTGGTTGTGGCCCCGAAGGAAAAAGAGTCTCGTTCAGACGAATAAACGATGCCCGGCATAACTCCAGCAGCTCAGCACTTCGCCAGACGCGATCCTTCAGGGTGGCAAGTATGCGGGCATGGTACCTATCAAGCCAAAAGTGTTGACGCCCAGTTGTAGGGTCGTCAACCACGCTATCCAGGCGTCCTTCCACGCGAATCTGTTCAGCCTGGAAGTTGTCGACAAAGCCTACAAATACGGGCGCACCAGTTAGATCAAAAGGACAAAAGCTACACAAAAAGCTTGTAAAACAAAGCAAGATTCGAACTTACACTCGAGTTGCCTGTTCACAAGCTCCATCTCCCCGAGAACATAATCCTCGCGTTGGGTGGCCAACGCGGGTCTGGCCCTCAATCGACTCAGCTCAGCCTGGGCGTCCTTCAGATCTTGCTCCATTCTCACAAATTTAGCCTTCATATACTCCATCACCTTGGCATCATTTGCCACCTGACCCTGGGATCGGGTGGTGGTTGGAGCCTGCGAGGAACTAGTCGCAGTAGCAGGTTCTCGTGACTGTTCAAAGAGCATAATCACAAACACAAAGTTTGTAAGACTCGTCATAAGCATACAACTCTCCAAATGAAAGACATTGGCAAAAGACAGTTTGCATAAACAAGGTAGCAAAAACAAAGCGCAGACTCGCGCAGTTCAGAAGGTATCATTACAAGGCATAAAAAAGCAAAAGGGTACAGCTACCCTAAGCCTAAGATTTCGATTTCCTAAGCAGACGATTGGCAGTCTCGAGTGCCCGGCGCTCCATGGTGTTCATGAAAACTTCAGCCAGTCGCGCGGCTGCTCCGCTCACCCCCTTCAGCGAAATGGGCTTCCCGTCTGGCTTCTGAGGGAACGCAGACAGTGCTGCCTCATAGTCGCAATCTATCCCATGTCCCATAAGAAGCTTGATGGTGGACTCGGATCCGCGTACCGTGTTGGCGCGAGCAAAACCCGCCATGGTGGACGTCCCGGGGCCAAACACGTTGGCGAAGTCATCCACCGTCGACGGCACCACGCCAGTAGGGAACACCACTTGGTATACAGCACCAAGTGTGCTCGTTGATTTGGCGAGTGCTTCTTTCGCCTGGTTGCATAGAGCGCCTAAGCCGCCCACAGCCTGTTCCAGCGAAAGATCGTCACTCGCCACGTCTGCAGAGGCCGGTGCGCCAACAGCTTCTGCACAATTCAAAACAGGCATAAGTACGACACTCGACAAGTTATATCGTCATATCAAAAGGAGAAAAAGATTACTCACCTCCCATGGCCTGCGCGAGTGCCGCGAGCTGGTCAGCATATTCTCGCTCGCGTGCAGCAGCTGAGTTGGTGGCGGCAGCCAGCTCTTTCTTCGATTCTTCGCGCTGCGCGGCGAGTGCGTCTTCCAGCTCCTTCTTCTCGCCTGGCCCAGCAAAAATTACGTGCATTCAATACTCGACAAAATCAGGCATTGCGAAAAGAAGTTGGGCAAAACAAAAGCAAAAAGGAGAACTCACGACTGAGCCGCTCGAGCTCGGCGCGCATGGTGTCCCTCTCCTGCTCCACCTGGACATAAGCCTTGGCAGAATCTGCCAAGGTGTGGTAGAAGGGCTGCGAGCACACGGATTCAGCAAAAATCTAAAAATTCTCACAGACCTACAACTAAACGGGTCAAGCAAAAAGTTACTCACGTGGTTCATCCACGGCTCAGGAGCCGCGACTGATGTCCCGACATCTGGAGTTGCCGCCTTGGCTGTTTCAACGACAGCGTCAGTGGCCATGGGCTGGGCAGCCTCGTTTCCAGTCGGTGCAGACTTCGAGTGCTCCACGGCTGGAACATTCTCGACTGGAGGAGTCCCAGGCTGATTGTTTTCAGCACTGTGAGCAACACAACAAAACAAAAGGATGGTCAGCACAAAAATGTGACAGCACAAACATTTTCATATCATACTCAAAAACACACATACCTGTGCTCCTCATCTTCCTCGTCTTCGGAGTCGCCAAAAATTGGTCCTCCAAAGGCTGGGGTACCACTCGACTGAAGCGGAAGAGTCGAGCTTGTTGAGCACGCACGCAAAGGAGCGGCTTGGAAAACAGGTGGTGAATCTGATTCCTCGTCATCCTCCAAGCCTTGCTCCTTCGCGGGCGAACTGGCAGCAGAAGGCGCCTTCTTGGCCAGTCGACGCCGCTTCGGTTGCGCGGTATCGACTTCTTGGTCAGAAGGAGCCTTGTCTTCAGATTGGACTTCTTCTGCTGCTTCTTCCTCGCATCCTCCACACGTGAAGTGGTGGCGGAAGGGATGGGCGACTGATCCCCTTTCGGGTCCACCACCTGTGCCTGTGTTTCTTCAGTCTCGCCATTTTCAGGCAGAGGAGGAAGGGAGGCAGCAGTCGAGTGACCCTGCATAGCACACATCACAAATTGCAAAGTCAGAATCAAAAATCGCGATCATAAAACATGCGAGTGGCAAACTTTTCATTGCAAGCAGGCTATAACACATACATACCTCAAGCAAAGGGTTCTCCAACCCATATGGTGCAACAGGGCAGTCGACATTGCAAGTGTCGCCTGTCGTCAAGTTGGTGATGTGTCGCACATGCGTCAGCAGCTCACTCCTTGAAAGCTCCTCTGGATTCATTCGGGTGATGTCACCTGCGCCTTCATACTCCCACATGGGGTGCGCTCGGGCGCGAATGGGCCACACCCGCCTCTTCACAAAGGTGGCGATCAAATGGATGCCTGTGACCTTGTCCAGCATGCCTCCGATCCGAGCCAGCAAAGGGCTTGCCTCCTCCATTTCTTCGGCTGAGAGTTGGTGATCCCACGCCTTGGTCCTGGTGAAAGCAGCAGTCGAGAAAGGGGCGGCTGCATCCTGCTCCACAGTCGCATAAAACCACCCCTTCCTCCAGCCTTGAGCGGAGTCGACGGTCTTCAGGCGGAAGTATCGGGTGTCGCTGCGCACCTGTATTCCACAGCCGCCGACGGGGTAGGTGCGACCACCTCCTCTGTTCGGCCGCACCATGAAGATGGCTTCCACAGCGCCCAGCTGGGAGCGACGCCGAGGAAGCACTCGCACAGCGTGATGAAGCACGCGATATGCATAATGCCGTTTGGGGTGAGATCATGGATCTGCACCCCGTAGGCAAAAGAAGACCACGAACGAAATCGTGGAGGGGAAGCGAAAAGCCCCTAGGCAAAAACTCCGCAAAACAAACACGCTCGTTGGCGCGTGGTTCGGGGAGTACCTCCTTGGGCGACGGCGCGCGGACGGCGAGCTGCTCCGCGGGTGGCAGATACCCCTGCTCGCGGAACTTGACCAAATGGGCGTCCTTGATGGTGGACTTCGCCCAGTCCCCGCTGCCCTTCTTCAGCGCGGCGGATGCAGATGTACCCGCCACGGCCTTCTTGCCCTTGGTCGCATCGGTAGCGGCGGCGGCGGCAGCGCCACGCTTCGCACCTCCACCTTTCGCCATCGCTACGGTGGAGGGAGTGTGGGGCAAGAGCTTGGGCGCAGAGCAATGGAGGTGGGCGCGAGGAAGAAGATGAGACGAGGGGCGGCGCAGGGGAAAATGGCAAGTAAAAAACTCTGCCAGCACCGTCCCTCCCTATTTACCACAGAGCGCAAAAACGATCGTAGCCGTTAAAACAAATCCATACGCTCCGCGCGAAATCTGGCCATACACGTGGCGGCCACGGAGAGCAACCGTCGCCGGCCACTCCGCCCACTACGCACGAGAATCCAGGAAGCCATCATCACGCCCCGTGAAAATCGTGCCCGAACGGTCAAATCAAGTCCACGCGGCGTCATCCCTGGTCAGCTCTGCAAAAACGGGCCCACAGAACAGGGTCACGTCTTATCAAAGCCTCTCCAGGCACGCCATCGCTTGTCAGAGATAGCAGTCGCAAAATGCGTCATTGCTGACGTTGTTCTCTCTTTCACAACTGGCATAAAAGTCACTCGATGATATCTTCGGGTGGTCTCTCGCATAAGTTTCGGTTGGTTTTTTAGCAAAAGTCATAGAGGCCAGTCGAAATTCTTTCGACTGCAGCATCATACTCCCATCGGGAGCGTATCAAAAAATTTCTTTGACTAAAATGTGCAGGGTAAAAGAATTTGAGATTATCCTCCATTGCAAGCAATAAAGCACAATCTCGGGGGCTACTCCCATCGGGAGCGCTGTCGCGCACCCGATAGAATAATGGCAAAAGTGTCAGTCGACGAACATTCGACTAAGTTCATAAGCAAAATCACACTCAAAATATTCCCGAGTTGATCCGACGATCCTTGGATGCTGCATGCATAAGTGCAAAGGTAAGACCCGCCGATCAGTCGAGCTGGGCTAAGGACCGCTCCAGCAGCGTTATCCTTAAATGTTCCGTGTCAGCAGACATGATGAAAATCCCCGACGGACGCGTTGGGTAGATTCAAAATTATACTGCAGTTCGATTCAGTAAGACCTCAACGGCCGTTTCGAGTCTGTCCAGTTTGTTCCAGATTCGAGTCCGGGGACTCGAGTTTGATTGAAAGCTAGTATGGTTTTGCCACAAATGGTAGTTAACCGGCCCCGATCCGTCGTGTGTGCCGGGCCTGCTAAGCTAATATCCCTTGATTATCATAAGCAAAAACTCATAGTCGATGAAAACACTCGGCATTGCTAACATGTGCTATTTCATAAGAATTCTAAATACAGATGTAAAAAATATATATAACGTGCATGATGTATGAGTCCATGCCCGACTCTTCGAATCAGACAAGTACTCGGGGGCTACTGACATGGGTATGCCTATCGGGTACCCTACCATGAGGGTACCTGGTGCACGTATCGACTAGGCCCAACTATCAGAGCCTACATGAAGCCCATGAAGGGAGGCCCACGAAGATGAAGTATCCTCCAAGTTTGGCGAAGCAATAGTCGGTTTAGAGTTTCCTTACTTGTAAATCGAGTCGGTTACGAACACCCGGGACCCAGCCTATTATTTAAGGACTGGGAGGGCCATCGAACCAGACAACGAACCACCAGAGCCACAAACCCTAGCGAGATCGACATCTCGCCGGGATCCTTGTAACCGTCATATTCACAAATCAATAACAGACAGGCAGGACGTAGGGGTGTTACCTCCACACGAGGGCCCTGAACCTGGGTAAAATCTTTGCCCTGCTTGTCAGCCGACGATACTTCCAGCTCTACCACGTTCTCTCCCCCATATTCATAACCTAGGGACCTTAACCATGGGTCTTGATGAGTCAACCCCTCGTCACACACACAGCAAAATCAGGACACGATGAGACGGGATCGGGTGAGCTTACAGGGGGGATGGCGGCGGGGGAGGATGCGGCGGGGGAGCGGAGGACGTAGCAGCAGTAGCCTCTTGATGCCGGCCGGAGAAGGTGCGCGGAGATGGGGCAGCCGGCGGGGAAGCTCCGGCCTTGGGCTCCCTCCTCACGATTGGGGAGGAGGGAATCATGGGCAGGCGACGGGGGCTTCACGGCGGCGGGCGGCGACCGGGCCTCGCTGCCTGTGTGGACGAACGGCGGCGCGTGGAGTGTGGAGGGGAGGAGCGGCGACCGGCGGCGGCGCATGGAGTGTGGAGGGGAGGAGCGTGGAGTGTGGAGGGGAGGAGCGTGGAGTGTTTGGACAGTGGCGACGCGGATTGGGGAATTTGCATCTCGTCCCGACAGGGGGATGGCCTAATATCCAGGCCCATCTTCGGGTATGCCGATGGTCATTTCCATTGGGCCGTCGGCAACACGTTTTCTTATATTTCTTTTTGAAAATAAAAACATTGGTCAAAATTCTAGCACAAGTTGGCACAAGATGCCATTGCTAAAACTTTAATTAAAATATTTCTATCTACTATCCTAACACAACCAAACAAAAAAGTCCATTGTTGTACCCCTTTCGACGCCGGTCTAGGGGGTAGACGAAAACGTTGACTTCTTGGTCAACGGGCTAGGGTTTCGCGGAAATGGCACAACAGAGCATCGGAATCCCACAAAACCATGCATGGGTACCCAACATATGTTTATAACTGTGGTGTGACATCTAAATAGCGAGAAACAAACTCCTAATTGTGACCCGCTTCACATACGACACTTATCTCGCTCGAAGACTATGCACTCTGAGGTGGAAACTCTCGCTTCGGGCCAACCGGGTGGAATCTTGTGACAACTTGTGCTAAAACTTGAATTCAAATATTCCTATGTACTATCCTAACACAACCAAGCAAAAAATTCCATTGCTCTACCCACATTCGACGCCGGTCTAGGGGGGTAGACGAAAACGTTGACTTCTTGGTCAACGAGCTAGGAGTTCGCCGAAAATGGCACAACAGAGCATCGGAATCCCGCAAAACCATGCATGGGTACCCAACATATGTTTATAAGAGTGGTGTGACATCTAAATAGTGAGAAACAAACTCCTAAGTGTGACCCGCTTCACATACGACACTTATCCCGCACGAAGACTATGCACTATGAGGTGGAAACTCCCGCTTCGGGCCAACCAGATGGAATCTTGTGACAAACTTGTGCTAAAACTTGAATTCAAATATTCCTATGTACTATCCTAAGACAACCAAGCAAGTAAGTCCATTGCTCTACCCCCTTTCAACGCCAGTCTATGGGGGTAAACGAAAACGTTGACTATTTGGTCAACGGACTGGGCTTCGCCGGAAATGGCGCAACGGAGCATCGGAATCTGAAAAGTCCATGCATGGGTACCAAACATATGTTTATAACTGTGGTTTGACATCTAAAGAGTCAGCAACAAACTCCTAAGTGTGACCCGCTTCACATACGACACTTATCCCGCACGAAGACTATGCACTCTAAGGTGGAAACTCCCGCTTTGGGCCAACGGGTGGAATCTTGTGACAACTTATGCTAAAACTTCAGTTCAAATATTCCTATGTACTATCCTAACACAACCAAGCAAAAAATTCCATTGCTCTACCCACATTCGAGGCCGATCTAGGGGGTAGACGAAAACGTTGACTTCTTGGTCAACTGGCTAGGGGTTCGCCGGAAATGGCGCAACGGAGCATCGGAATCCCACAAAACCATGCATGGGTACTTAACATATGTTTATAACTGTGGTGTGACATCTAAATAGTGAGAAACAAACTCCTAAGTGTGACCCGCTTCACATACGACACTTATCCCGCACGAAGACTACGCACTCTAAGGTGGAAACTCCCGCTTTGGGCCAACCGGGTGGAATCTTGTGACAACTTATGCTAAAACTTCAGTTCAAATATTCCTATGTACTATCCTAATGCAACCAAGCAAAAAATTCCATTGCTCCACCAACATTCGAGGCCGATCTAGGGGGGTAGACGAAAACGTTGACTTCTTGGTCAACTGGCTAGGGGTTCGCCGGAAATGGCGCAACGGAGCATCGGAATCCCACAAAACCATGCATGGGTACTTAACATATGTTTATAACTTTGGTGTGACATCTAATTAGTGAGAAACAAACTCCTTAGTGTGACCCGCTTCACATACGACACTAATCTCGCACGAAGACTATGCACTCTGAGGTGGAAACTCCCGCTTCGGGCCAACCGGGTGGAATCTTGTGACAGCTTGTGCTAAAACTTGAATTCAAATATTCCTATGTACTCTCCTAACACAACCAGGCAAAAAATTCCATTGCTCTACCCACATTCGACGCCGGTCTAGGGGGGTAGACGAAAACGATGACTTCTTGGTCAACGGGCTAAGAGTTCGCCGGAAATGGCGCAACGGAGCATCGAAATCCCACCAAACCATGCATGGGTACCCAACATATGTTTATAAGAGTGGTGTGACATCTAAATAGTGAGAAACAAACTCCTAAGTGTAACTCGCTTCACATACGATTCTTATCCCGCACGAAGACTATGCACTATGAGGTGGAAACTCCCGCTTCGGGCCAACCAGATGGAATCTTGTGACAACTTGTGCTAAAACTTGAATTCAAATATTCCTATGTACTATCCTAACACAACCAAGCAAATAAGTCCATTGCTCTACCCCCTTTCAACGCCGGTCTATGGGGGTAGACGAAAACATTGACTATTTGGTCAACGGACTGGGCTTCGCCGGAAATGGCGCAACGGAGCATCGAAATCCGAAAAGTCCATGCATGGGTACCAAACATATGTTTATAACTGTGGTTTGACATCTAAAGAGTCAGCAACAAACTCCTAAGTGTGACCCGCTTCATATACGACACTTATCCCGCACGAAGACTATGCACTCTGAGGTGGAAACTCCCGCTTTGGGCCAACCGGGTTGAATCTTGTGACAACTTATGCTAAAACTTCAGTTCAAATATTCCTATGTACTATCCTAATACAACCAAGCAAAAAATTCCATTGCTCTACCCACATTCGAGGCCGATCTAGGGGGGTAGACGGAAACGTTGACTTCTTGGTCAACTAGCTAGGGGTTCGCCGGAAATGGCGCAACGGAGCATCGGAATCCACAAAACCATGCATGGGTACTTAACATATGTTTATAACTGTGGTGTGACATCTAAATAGTGAGAAACAAACTCCTAAGTGTGACCCGCTTCACATACGACACTTATCCCGCACGAAGACTACACACTCTAAGGTGGAAACTCCCGCTTCGGGCGAACCGGATGGAATCTTGCGACAACTTGTGCTAAAACTTGAGTTCAAATATTCATATGTAATATCCTAACACAACGAAGCAAAAAACTACATTGCTCTACCCCCCTTCGACGCCGGTCTAGGGGGTAGACAAAAACGTTGACTTCTTGGTCAACGGGCTAGGGGTTCGCCGGAAATGGCGCAACGGAGCATCGGAATCCCACAAAACCATGCATGGGTACTTAACATATGTTTATAACTGTGGTGTGAATTCTAAATAGTGAGAAACAAACTCCTAAGTGTGACCCGCTTCACATACGACACTTATCCCGCACGCAGACTACACACTCTAAGGTGGAAACTCCCGCTTCGGGCCAACCGGGTGGAATCTTGTGACAACTTGTGCTAAAACTTGAATTCAAATATTCCTATGTACTATCCTAACGCAACCAAGCAAAAAATTCCATTGCTCTACCCACATTCGACGCCGGTCTAGGGGGATAGACGAAAACGTTGACTTCTTGGTCAACGGGCTAAGAGTTCGCCGGAAATGGTGCAACGGAGCATCGGAATCCCACAAAACCATGCATGGGTACCCAACATATGTTTATAAGAGTGGTGTGACATCTAAATAGTGAGAAACAAACTCCTAAGTGTGACCCGCTTCACATACGACACTTATCCCGCACGAAGACTATGCACTATGAGGTGGAAACTCCCGCTTCGGGCCAACCAGATGGAATCTTGTGACAACTTGTGCTAAAACTTGAATTCAAATATTCCTATGTACTATCCTAACACAACCAAGCAAAAAATTCCATTGCTCTACCCACATTCGACGCCGGTCTAGGGGGGTAGACGAAAACGTTGACTTGTTGGTCAACGGGCTCAGAGTTCGCCGGAAATGGCGCAACGGAGCATCGGAATCCCACAAAACCATGCACGGGTACCCAACATATGTTTATAAGAGTGGTGTGACATCTAAATAGTGAGAAACAAACTCCTAAGTGTGACCCGCTTCACATACGACACTTATCCCGCACGAAGACTATGCACTATGAGGTGGAAACTCCCGCTTCGGGCCAACCAGATGGAATCTTGTGACAACTTGTGCTAAAACTTGAATTCAAATATTCCTATGTACTATCCTAAGACAACCAAGCAAGTAAGTCCATTGCTCTACCCCCTTTCAACGCCGGTCTATGGGGGTAGATGAAAACGTTGACTATTTGGTCAACGGACTGGGCTTCGCCGGAAATGGCGCAACGGAGTATCGAAATCCGAAAAGTCCATGCATGGGTACCAAACATATGTTTATAACTGTGGTTTGACATCTAAAGAGTCTGCAACAAACTCCTAAGTGTGACCCGCTTCACATACGACACTTATTCCGCACGAAGACTATGCACTCTGAGGTGGAAACTCCCGCTTTGGGCCAACCGGGTGGAATCTTGTGACAACTTATGCTAAAACTTCAGTTCAAATATTCCTATGTACTATCCTAATACAACCAAGCAAAAAATTCCATTGCTCTACCCACATTCGAGGCAAATCTAGGGGGGTAGACGAAAACGTTGACTTCTTGGTCAACTGGCTAGGGGTTCGCCGGAAATGGCGCAACGGAGCATCGGAATCCTAAAAAACCATGCATGGGTACTTAACATATGTTTATAACTGTGGTGTGACATCTAATTAGTGAGAAACAAACTCCTAAGTGTGACCCGCATCACATACGACACTTATCCCGCACGAAGACTACGCACTCTATGGTGGAAACTCCCGCTTCGGGCCAACCGGATGGAATCTTGCGACAACTTGTGCTAAAACTTGAGTTCATATATTCCTTTGTAATATCCTAACACAACCAAGCAAAAAAACTACATTGCTCTACACCCTTCGACGCTGGTCTAGGGGGTAGACAAAAACGTTGACTTCTTGGTCAACGGGCTAGGGGTTCGCCGGAAATGGCGCAACGGAGCATCGGAATCCCACAAAACCATGCATGGGTACTTAACATATGTTTATAACTGTGGTGTGACATATAATTAGTGAGAAACAAACTCCTTAGTGTGACCCGCTTCACATACGACACTTATCTCGCACGAAGACTATGCACTCTGAGGTGGAAACTCCCGCTTCGGGCGAACCGGGTGGAATCTTGTGACAACTTGTGCTAAAACTTGAATTCAAATATTCCTATGTACTATCCTAACACAACCAAGCAAAAAATTCCATTGCTCTACCCACATTCGACGCCGGTCTAGGGGGGTAGACGAAAACGTTGACTTCTTGGTCAACGGGCTAAGAGTTCGCCGGAAATGGCGCAACGGAGCATCGGAATCCCACAAAACCATGCATGGGTACCCAACATATGTTTATAAGAGTGGCGTGACATCTAAATAGTGAGAAACAAACTCCTAAGTGTGACCCGCTTCACATACGACACTTATCCCGCACGAAGACTATGCACTATGAGGTGGAAACTCCCGCTTCGGGCCAACCAGATGGAATCTTGTGACAACTTGTGCTAAAACTTGAATTAAAATATTCCTATGTACTATCCTAACACAACCAAGCAAATAAGTCCATTGCTCTACCTCCTTTCAACGCCGGTCTATGGGGGTAGACGAAAACGTTGACTATTTGGTCAACGGACTGGGCTTCGCCGGAAATGGCGCAACGGAGCATCGGAATCTGAAAAGTCCATGCATGGGTACCAAACATATGTTTATAACTGTGGTTTGACATCTAAAGAGTCAGCAACAAACTCCTAAGTGTGACCCGCTTCACATACGACACTTATCCCGCACGAAGACTATGCACTCTGAGGTGGAAACTCCCGCTTTGGGCCAACCGGGTGGAATCTTGCGACAACTTGTGCTAAAACTTGAGTTCAAATATTCCTATGTAATATCCTAACACAACCAAGCAAAAAACTACATTGCTCTACCCCCTTCGACGCGGTCTAGGGGGTAGACGAAAACGTTGACTTCTTGGTCAACTGGCTAGGGGTTCGCCGGAAATGGCGCAACGGAGCATCGGAATCCCACAAAACCATGCATGGGTACCCAACATATGTTTGTAACTGTGGTGTGACATCTAAATAGTGAGAAACAAACTCCTTAGTGTGACCCGCTTCACATACGACACTTATCTCGCACGAAGACTATGCACTATGAGGTGGAAACTCCCGCTTCGGGCCAGCCGGGTGGAATCTTGTGACAACTTGTGCTAAAACTTGAATTCAAATATTCCTATGTACTATCCTAACACAACCAAGCAAATAAGTCCATTGCTCTACCCCCTTTCGACGCCGTTCTATGGGGGTAGACGAAAACGTTGACTATTTGGTCAACGGACTAGGCTTCGCCGGAAATGGCGCAACAGAGCATCGGAATCCCACAAGTCCATGCATGGGTACCAAACATATGTTTATAACTGTGGTTTGACATCTAAAGTGTCAGCAACAAACTCCTAAGTGTGACCCGCTTCACATACGACACTTATCCCGCACGAAGACTATGCACTCAGAGGTGGAAACTCCCGCTTCGGGTCAACCGGGTGGAATCTTGTGACAACTTGTGCTAAAACTTGAGTTCAAATATTCCTATGTACTATCCTAACACAACCAAGCAAAAAATTCCATTTCTCTACCCACATTCGAGGCCGGTCTAGGGGGGTAGACGAAAACGTTGACTTCTTGGTCAACTGGCTAGGGGTTCACCGGAAATGGCGCAACGGAGCATCGGAATCCCACAAAACCATGCATGGGTACTTAACATATGTTTATAACTATGGTGTGACATCTAAATAGTGAGAAACAAACTCCTAAGTGTGACCCACTTCACATACGACACTTATCCCGCACGAAGACTATGCACTCTAAGGTGGAAACTCCCGCTTCGGGCCACCGGATGGAATCTTGCGACAACTTGTGCCAAAACTTGAGTTCAAATATTCCTATGTAATATCCTAACACAACCATGCAAAAAAACTACATTGCTCTACCCCTTTCGACGCTGGTCTAGGGGGTAGACGAAAACGTTGACTTCTTGGTCAACGGGCTAGGGGTTCGTCGGAAATGGCGCAACGGAGCATCGGAATCCCACAAAACCATGCATGGGTACCCAACATATGTTTATTACTGTGGTGTGACATCTAAATAGTGAGAAACAAACTCCTAAGTGTGACCCGCTTCACATACGACACTTATCCCGCACGGAGACTATGCACTCTGAGGTGGAAACTCCCGCTTCGGGCCAACCAGATGGAATCTTGTGACAACTTGTGCTAAACTTGAATTCAAATATTTCTATGTACTATTCTAACACAACCAAGCAAAAAACTACATTGCTCTACCCCTTTCGACGCCGGTCTAGGGGGTAGCCGAAAACGTTGACTTCTTGGTCAACGGGTAGGGTTTCGCGGAAATGGCGCAACAGAGCATCGGAATCCCACAAAACCATACATGGTTACCAAACATATGTTTATAACTCTGGTGTGACATATAAATAGTGATAAACAAGCTCCTAAGTGTGACCTGCTTCAAATACGACACTTATCCTACACGAAGACTATGTACTATGAGGTGGAAACTCCCGCTTCGGACCAACCGGATGGAATCTTGTGACAACTTGTGATAAAACTTTACTTTAAATATTCCTATGTACTATCCTAACAGAAACAAGCATCAAAGTCCATTGCTCTACCCCGTTCGACGCCGGTCTAGGGGGTAGACGAAAATGTTGACTTCTTAATCAACGGTCTAGGGTTTCGCCGGAAATGGCGCAACGGGGCATCCATATTGAAATAAAACCATGCATGGGCACCAATTTATATTATTGTGTATTACTAATTAGAAATTATACCAATATTTTTTTAAAGAAATATAAGAAAACATGTTGCCGACGGCCCGAGTGAATTTGCCATCGGCATACCCGAAGATGGGCCTAGATATTAGGTCATCCCACTGTCGGGACGAGGATCAAATTCCCCAATCGGTCCGAACCCTCCACACTCCACGCGCCGCCACGGTCCGAACCCTCCAAACTCCACGCGCCGCCGTCGGTCGCCGCTCCTCCCCTCCACACTCCACGCCGCCGGTCCTCCCCTCCACGCAGGCAGCGATGCCCGGTCGCCACCCGCCGCCGTGAAGCCCCGTCGCCTGCCCGTGATTCCCTCCTCCCCAATCGTGAGGAGGGAGCCCCAAGGCCGGAGCTTCCCCGCCGGCTGCCCCATCTCTGCGCACCTTCTTCGGCCGGCTTCGAGAGGCTACTGCTGCTACGTCTTGGCCCGTCCTCCGCTCCCCCGCCGCATCCTCTCCCGCCGCCATCCGCCCCTGTAAGCTCACCCGATCCCGATCCCGATCCTCTTCCCGATCCCGTCTTGCTGTATCTGTGAACGTGCTGTAGGAGTCCTTGCTGTATCTGTGAACTTGTCTGTATAGTGATTTTGCTGCTGCCGTGTGTGATTTGCTGCTGCCGCCGCCGTGTGTGAACTTGGCCTGTTCGGATTTTTGTGTCCTGATTTTTGTGTACATGGTGTTAGTGGTGTTAGTTTCCTGCTTTAGTATGTGTGCCACATGCTGGTTTGGTCGTTGGTAATGCCTGATGGAACTGATGATTTGCTTCCTGAACTCTAGGTGGTGTTGTCCTTCAGGGATCAAGAAAGCATCGTCTAGAGCAGTGGCGGAGCCAGCTCTTCAAATCTGTGTAGTCAATGCAAAGTAGTGTAGTCAGATACATGTACTTGTACCATTTTTAATTAATTTTTACATGATTTATGCTTGTATTGCCAAAAACCTGGGTAGTCAATTGACTACCCAGCTATAGCGTGGCTCCGCCACTGGTCTAGAGTCTCTGAAAATGACAGTCCATGAATATATTTGTGCTTCCAATTTCTATTTAGGATAATGCAAATTGGGTGTGTGTGTGGACTAATTTTCTTTTAAACCAAAATGCATAAACTGATAATTTAATTCCTGAACTCTAGGTGTTGTTGTCCATGAATATATTTGTGCATAGAGACTTGGTGTTAGTGGTGTTAGTGCATTACTGCCGCCATATATGTGTATATATCTGTGGCCAGGGGACCTAGAACAAAAATGATTCCATTTTGCTTTGATATAGAACAAAAATGGCTGTGTACAATTCTTGGTACTACTTATGTAATCATGTTTGCTTTGAGTAACAAAATATAGAGGAAAATGTTGCAGGCTATGTACTGATTCCATTTTGCTTTGATATAGAGAGGGATATGAGCACAGAGTCTGACTCTATGAGCATCTCTAGTGAGGACGGTGGCTCATTTTCAACTGATGAACATTTGGGCTACGCTGTAGATGGACCGATGTTTATCAGGAGAGGTATGAAGAACCTTTGGAACCAAATCGTTTATCCCTTGTTTATTACTTTTATGTAGTACATTGCCTAACATTTAGATAAATTTTGTTACATATAGGACCTCATTTTAGGGGAAATCGCACCTTTGACAAGCATATGATATATGCAAGTGATGTGTGGCTGAATTCATATCAAGTGGAGCAGTTGATAGAGCTGGCTGACAGTGTTTCGGCAGCATCACCCATCAAATTTTATCTTTACAGGATGTCGGAATCATCTGTAATGAAAGAAGGAAGCAAGATGGTTAGCTGCTGTTTACTTAAACATGCAACAGTGCATGTACTGTTGCAATCTTTCTATTTGCTACCTAAATACTATGTTTGCTATATAATTGTTGCAATCTTTCTATTTGGACAGGTGTTTGGAGCTCAGTTCACCAAAGCCAACCTGAAACGCTATATTGGAAAGAGATCGAAGAAGGTCCTTGTTGAATGCAGTCCGAGTCGTACATCATGTGAAGTGGAGATGAAGATGGGAAGTCTGAGCCATGCAATAATGACTACCGGATGGCCTGAAGCTATGGCCGAGTTCAAGTTAAGGGAGGGGGACATAGTAGTCTTCAGCTTCACGCCAATTACGGGCCAGTGCTATAAGCTTCATCTTGACATGATTACATTGGTGAAGTGAACTAGTTGGTCCAGTAGTAGTGTCCTGAACTTATCTGAACTAATTGTCTAGTAGTAATGTAGTAGTTATGTCAGACTTCTATCTTGTAATGATGAAGCTATGTCCTCAAGTATTTCAGACTTCTATCGTGTAATGAAATGATTCTATGAAATCAACCTATCTTGTATGAAATGATTATATGAAATCAAGTTATGAAATGATATGTCAGGTCTTGTCATTTTCTGAAATGATTCTTCTTATTTTCTTTACTGGTCTGGAATGATGCCTAGATTTCAACTTATTTTCTTTTGAAAAGACACACAGAACTTATATATAAAAGAGTTAGACATGGCTAGCTAACAAGATCCTACAGATAGCACAACGGTATATCTTCTTCGTTTATAACCCACAGGTGCTTGGTTCGAATCCCAGCCCACCCCTTTTTTCTGGTAATTTTGTAACACAACATAAAAGTATATGCCGACGGCTGACATAATGTGGCCGTCGGCATAGCCCATCCTATTTCTGACAATTTTGCAAGCAACGCAAAAAGGTATGCCGACGGATGACTTGACAAGGCCGTCGGCATAGGTTCCCGCCGTTACGACGACTAACGCCGGTAAGGTATATGCCGACAAGAATAACTATGCCGACGGCTTCTCTAAGACGGTCGTCGGCATATGATCTCTGTACCGACGGCTTGTTAGATGCCGACGGTTCTTATGGGCAAGCCGGCGTACGTGTGGTATGCCGACGGCCATGTATATGCCTACGGTTTTCACCAGGACGCTCGGCATATTCATATCTATGCCGACGGCCCCGATAAATAGCCGTCGGCATAGATTTGGCCGTCGGAAACTGAGCGTTTTCCCGTAGTGGGAGCTCCCCGTCCACCGCCAGAACATGTCCCATTCCTCCTCGCCGCCGCAGCCGAGGCACTCACGAAGACGTTGAAGTAGCCGCCGTACGCCTTGAGCACGTACTCGGAGTCCCGGGCCGCCAGCAGCAGCGCGTACCTCCTGCTCCTCGTCGCCTGATCATGAGCTGACACGACCTTCATGGCGGATATTGTTCGAGTGAGAAGAAGACTAGACCAAGCTGAGTCCAGCAATCGATTCGCAGACGAGTGCGATTGTTGGATGTGTGGGATCAATTGGCGACAAGCACTGCCCTTTATAGTAGCCGGTCGGAACATGCACGGCAATTGCGATAGGGCTTCTTTTTAGAGGGACGACCAATATTAGTATGCACGAACAAGCAATATCCATTGGCAGCCTAGCACTAGTAGAAAAAGGACTTTTGGTCCGGAGTACTGTTTTGCCATTAGCCCCGGTTCAGGCAAAAACCGGGACCAGTGCCTGGCACTGGTCCCGGTTCGAGCTGCCAGGGCCCCGTGGGGCATTGGTCCCGGTTCGGTTGGGGGCATTGGTCCCGGTTCATGCCAAGAACCGGGACCAAAGCTCCAGAGCCGGACCACGTGGCATGCCGCGGAGCTTTGGTCCCGGTTCGTGCCAAGAACCGGGACCAATACCCCTCCCCTGCCTATATATTGTTGCCCCCACCCCCCTCTCTCCTCTGTTTTTTTTTCCTGGATTGGTGGGAAGTGGGGGTGCTAGTTTTTTTTCTCTTTGCCACGCACAAGATGTGTTCGATGAAATGCCCGACCCGCACCGAGGTTAGCAACTTTATCCTTTTCGTCTGTAATTGATACAGAAATATTGCACGTGTCGATGTACGGTGGTCATTTCACTATTCAAGATGTTATTGTAATGGTATTTGATAAACTTAATTATATATATGATGCAGATGGATGCACGGATGCGATGGATGTACGGCGAACGACGCAGTTCCGAGTTTATTGCAGGCCTGCATAAATTTCTCGATGTGGCTGAGGCAAACAAAGTGAATAATTTTATGCCTTGTCCATGTGAGAAGTGTCGGAACGTCAGGGAGTACTCTGACCCGAGAACCATTCAAGACCACGTGATTCGGAAAGGTTTCATGCCCAGCTATAATTGTTGGACCAAGCACGGAGAAAGAGGGGTTACGATGGAAGACAATGAAGAAGAGGAGGATGATGACAACTATCCTATGTTCCCTGAGGAATGCGGTGATACTGTTATGGAAGACGTTGAAGAAGAAAGAGGTGAACATCGGGCATCAGATGAGCCCGCTGATGGTCTTGGTGGGGTCATTTCTGATGCAAAGCGAGAATGCGATACAGAAAAGGAGAAGCTAAAGTTGGAGGCCATGCTTGAGGATCACAAAAAGTTGCTGTACCCAAACTGCGAAGATGGCAGCACAAAGCTCGGTACCACACTGGAACTGCTGAAATGGAAGGCAGAGACTGGTTGTTCTGACAAGGGATTTGAGAAGTTACTGAAAATAATGAAGCCGAAGCTTCCAAAGGATAACGAATTGCCCGAGACTACATACGAAGCAAAGAAGGCTATCTGCCCTCTAGGATTAGATGTGCAGAAGATACATGCATGCATTAATGACTGCATCCTGTACCGCGGTGAGTACGAGAACATGGATAAATGCCCGGTATGCAATGCACTGCGGTACAAGATAAGACAAGATGACCCTGGTGATGTTGAGGGCGATGACGAGCCCCCCCGGAAGAGGGTTCCTGCTAAGGTGATGTGGTATGCTCCTATAATACCACGGTTGAAACGTCTGTTCAGAAACAAAGAGCATGCCAGGTTGTTGCGATGGCACAAAGAAGAGCGTAAGAAAGACGGGAAGTTGAGACACCCCGCCGATGGGTCCCAGTGGAGAAAAATCGACAGAGAGTTCCCGACATTTTCAGATGACGCAAGGAACTTAAGATTTGGTCTAAGTACAGATGGCTTTAATCCTTTTGGGGAGCAGAGCTCCAGTCATAGCACTTGGCCCGTGACTCTATGTATCTACAACCTTCCTCCTTGGTTGTGCATGAAGCGGAAGTTCATTATGATGCCAGTGCTCATCCAAGGCCCGAAGCAACCCGGCAACGACATTGATGTGTACCTACGGCCATTAGTTGATGAACTTTTGCAGTTGTGGTCCGAACCAGGTGTACGTGTGTGGGATGAGCACAAACAACAGGAATTTGACCTACGAGCGTTGCTGTTCGTAACCATCAATGATTGGCCTGCTCTTAGTAACATTTCAGGACAGTCAAACAAGGGATACAATGCATGCACGCACTGTTTAGATAAGACTGAAAGTATACATTTGGGAAACAAGAATGTGTACCTGGGGCATCGTCGATTTCTTCCGAACGGTCATGCCGTAAGAAAGCCCGGCAAGCATTTCAACGGTGAGGCAGATCGCCGGAAGAAGCCTAACCTCCCTGATGGTGATGTTATATATGACATGGTCAAGGATTTAGAAGTAATCTTTGGAAAGGGTCCTGGCAGTCTATCTGTTCCGAATGACGCTGACAACCACGTACCCATATGGAAGAAGTGCTCTATATTCTGGGAGCTACCCTATTGGAAAGTCCTAGAGGTCCGGTCTTCAATCGACGTGATGCACGTGACGAAGAATCTTTGCGTGAACCTGCTAGGCTTCCTGGGCGTGTATGGGAAGACAAAAGATACACCGGAAGCACGGGCAGACCAGCAACGTATGAAAGACCCATACAACAAGCAGACGGATAAAGGGCGTAAATACTTAAGCAGATACGCTCTTACCAAAGCAGAGAAGGAAATCTTTTTTGAATGCCTGAGCAGTATCAAGGTCCCGGCTGGCTTCTCGTCAAATATAAAGGGAATAATAAATATGGCAAAGAAAAAATTCCAGAACCTGAAGTCTCATGATTGCCACGTGATTATGACGCAGTTGCTTCCGGTTGCATTGAGGGGGCTTCTACCGGAAAATGTTCGAGTACCCATTGTGAAGCTATGTGCATTCCTCAATGCAATATCTCAGAAGGTCATCGATCCAGTAACTCTACCAAGTTTACAGAAGGCTGTGGTCCAATGTCTTGTCAGCTTCGAGTTGGTGTTCCCCCCATCATTCTTCAATATTATGACGCATCTCCTGGTTCACCTACGCGACGAGATTGCCATTCTCGGTCCTGTATTTCTACACAATATGTTCCCCTTCGAGAGGTTCATGGGAGTCTTGAAGAAATATGTTCATAACCGTGCTAGGCCAGAAGGAAGCATCTCAAGGGGCTATGGAACAGAAGAGGTCATTGAGTTCTGTGTTGACTTTATTCCTGACCTTAAGCCGATTGGTGTTCCTGAATCGCGGCATGAGGGGAGACTGAGTGGAAAAGGCACGCTAGGAAAGAAAGCACTGATATGTAGGGACGGGCATTCTTTAACTCAAGCACACTACACAGTTCTACAAAGTTCCACCTTCGTGGCTCCGTATATCGAGGAACACAAGAATTATGTACGCTCCAAGAACCCGGGGAAGGATGACTCCTGGATTAAAGAAAAACACATGGAGACCTTCGGCAGTTGGTTGCGATTACAGCTCATGAATGACACCACTGTCGGAGATCAGCTCTACTTGTTGGCCGCGTCACCATCTTCGACTGTATTGAATTTCCAAGGGTACGAGATAAATGGGAATACATTTTACACGATCGCCCAAGATAAAAAGAGCACCAACCAGAACAGTGGTGTCCGCTATGATGCAACAAACGACGATGGGCAAAAGGACACATACTATGGTCGCATAGAGGAGATATGGGAACTTGACTATGGACCTACTTTTAAGGTCCCTTTGTTTCGGTGCAGTTGGGTCAACATGAATGGAGAAGGGATAAAGGTAGACCAGCTGTACGGGATGACAACAGTGGATCTCAAGAATCTTGGTTGTTACAAGAACGAACCATTCGTCCTAGCCAATGATGTGGCTCAGGTTTTCTATGTGAAGGACATGTCCTCCAGACCGAAAAAAAGAAAAAACAAGCAAACGAATACCGAAAAAAAGAAAAAACAAGCAAACGAATACGATGAGCCAAAGCGTCACGTAGTTCTTTCAGGGAAAAGAAACATCGTGGGAGTCGAGGACAAGACAGACATGTCAGCAGATTATGATAAGTTTGATGAAATTCCGCCCTTCACAGTGAGAACTGACCCAAGCATCCCGTTAAATAATGAAGATGCTCCATGGTTACGGCTGAAGCGATCATAGGCCAGGGACATACGCGAAGAAGGGTTCATGGCTTTTATGTAAATCAATGTAATGTATTAAACCTTTATGTGATGTGTAGTAATGTATTAAACCTTTATGTGGTGAAACACGCGTGGTAGGTGGTTGTCGGCTCCCACACCTCCCGTGGGAACCTCTCAAACCTCAGCTTCGACCGTCCAAACACAGTTCCCCCTGCATACAGCCCGACGGTGGCTCGTGAGTTTGAGCGCCACTTCGATCCAAGCAGCGGTAAGACGTCTCTGATGATCTACAACCGTCCGGCAAGACGTCTCTGATGATCTGCAACCGTTTGGAACGGTCGCAGGTCATCAGAGACGTCTTGCCACTGGTTGCCCAAAGATGCCTCTCCGAGTGACGCTGGAATGTTTTGTGTTTGAGCACCACTTCGATCCAAGCAGCGGCAAGACGTCTCTGATGATCTACAACCGTCCGGCAACACATCTCTGATGATCTGCAACCGTTTGGAACGGTCGCAGGTCATCAGAGACGTCTTGCCGCTGGTTGCCCAAAGATGCCTCTCCGAGTGACGCTGGAATGTTTTGTGTGAGTGAGTAACTTGTCTGAGGAGGGCGGTTATATATAGGGTACGTGTGCTTCTTTAGTCCCGGTTGGTAACACCAACCGGGTCATGTGGCTCACGAAGTGGTCGTGATACTGCTGATCCAACAGCTCACAATCCCTCAAAAGAAACACACCCCTGATCCAACGTCTCACAAGCGCTTGAAAGAAACACACGATCCGTGTGCTTCTTTAGTCCCGGTTGGTAACACCAACCGGGTCATGTGGCTCACGAAGTGGTCGTGATACTGCTGATCCAACAGCTCACAATCCCTCAAAAGAAACACACCCCTGATCCAACGGCTCACAAGCGATTGAAAGAAACACACGATCTGTGTGCTTCTTTAGTCCCGGTTGGTAACACCAACCGGGACTAAAGACGGGCTTTGCGGTCACGACACGTGTCCTCCCCCAGCGCTTTCCTGGGCACCTGTCCTCCCCCAGCGCTGCCCTGGAGGTCTTTATATATTGTCGCCGACGGGGTAAACCCTAATCCACCATTCCTAGCCACGAACGCATCGTCTCCACGAGATGGATCCGCCACGCCCGCCGCAGCGCCTTCTGGACGAGGTCGAGCGTGCTCGGCAGAGCGCGCTTGGGCGCAACCGCGGGAGTCTATCCCGCCGTATGCCCACGAGCCCGGCGTGGAGAGGAATGCCCAGCTACCGGCCTCCTGCTCCACCAGGTGCCGCCGCACCTCCACCTGGCGCCGCTGCACCTCCACCAGGCGCCGCCGCTCCTCCCGCGGAGGAGGAGGAGGACGACGACTTCGACTGGAGCGACGACGGGGAAGAAGGTTGTGGGTTGCAGATACAGGAGGCCATGGAAGCCTCCTTCCAGTCTGTCCGCGACTACCCTGTCCAGCGAGCCAAGACTTCCTACCAGCTCAAGGCGAAGGAGGCTTCCGATCTGGATTGGGCGCTGAAAGACTCATCCTCCATGGATCTTGCCCTCCGCCGCAAACGTGCGCGCGAGAACCGGGCGGCCGCCCACGGGGCTGGCTCCTCCCGCCGTTCCCCCTAATCCTACGGCCTTCGAGCCAGCAAGTCCGTTTATGTAGAATAATGTTGGTGATGTTGGATCAGGGGTGTGTTTCTTTCAAGCGCTTGTGAGACGTTGTATCATGTGTAATAATGTATTAAACCTTTTATGTAATGCATTAAGATAAATGAATTAATAATTTTTATCTGCTTTCTTCTGCATTTTACAACACCAAACATTCATCTTACAAATATAGGTTTTCTGAAATTGTTCTGCATTTACTTCTGCTTGCCATGGGATTTTACAACACCAAAAATAGAATTAACTGAATTAATAATTATTATTACTTAATCATAAATCTTACTTAATCAATTTTTATCGATTTATACGTATTATTAGTCGAGTTTCGACTTACTTACTTAATTTAAAGATATGAATTTATCCATATTAAATTGAAAATGACAATAATAATGTAAAATTTATTTTGGATTATTTATACAAATTCAAACACTTTTCATGTTGAAAGTTTTGTCAATTCAAAATATGCAATAAAGTTAATGCATTTTTAATTGAAAATGGCAAAATGGTTAATAGTTTGTATAGTTAGAATAATTATTTTAGAAAACAGAAAATGGTTTTGGATTATTTATTCAAATTTAATAACTTTTCATGTTGAAAGTCTTTTCAGATTCAAAACCATTTGAAATTCATATTCAAACACCTAAATAAGAAAAAAAAAGGCGGGAACAACATTTCAGAACTGAAAAGTTCGAAATAGTTTTGAAAAAGGACTCTTTGGTCCCGGTTTCTGGCAAGAACCGGGACCAAAGAGTCCATGAACGCGCCACTGGATCTGGCATTAAATGACCCACTCTTTGGTCCCGGTTGCTGTAAAGAACCGGGACCAAAGGGTCATTGGTCCCGGTTCTTGCCAGCAACCGGGACCAAAGAGTCCTAGTATAACTTCCCGCGCCCTCTCTTCTTCCCCATTCAGGCAAAATCGACTAAGGACTGGAGAAGGCGCGACCGCACGCGAAGCCGGCGAAGCCCTGCTCGTTTTTCCGGCGAAGCCCTGCTCGTTTTTCCGGCGGCCCTGCTCCGCCGCGGCCCCCGCCGTCGCGCGCCCCTGCTCCGGCGGCCGTCGCGCGCCCTGCTCCGGCGGCCCTCCCATCGCGCGCCCCTGCCCTCCGCCGCGCCCCCCGCGCCGTCGCGCCTCTCCCGTCGCCGGCGGCCTGCTCCTGGCCTCCGCCGCGCCCGCCCCTTCCCTCTCCACGGCCAGGTGATCGCCGCGGCGCCCACGCCCTCCCTCTCGTGCTCAACACCGAGCCGTAGCACCATTGCTAATTAGTGTTGTTTACAATTTAATTTGACAGAATTTTTTAGATAGAATTTGGTAGTGTTGTTTAAAATTGTTGAATTTTAGATAGTTGAATTTTAGATAGTTGTTTAAAATTTTAGATAGAAAATATTTTAAATTTTAGATAGACTTAATTTTAGATAGAATTTTTAGATAGAATTTTAGATAGAATTTGATAAAATTGTGTATAAGAATTTAGCTACTGTTTTAGTTAGTTTTAGCAATTTTGAAACTTAGCAATTTTGTTTGTTTATCAGAAAAATATGAATAATATATCAAAATGCCAGAAAATGATTTAAACTTGTAAAATCAATATCTTTTAATCTGTTTATCAGAAAAATATGAATAATATATCAAAATGCACAGAAAAATAAATTGTAGCTATTTATGTCAAAATACAAACATTTTGGAACATTTCAATTTGGTGAATATTTGGAAATAACTTCAATGCATTTCCTTTAGTTATGGAGCTAATTTAAATAAGTGTTTATATTTGAAATTTGACTTCTATTAAATTGGTCATGCATGATTGAACAATGTTAAATTAGAAGAACTAAAATACCTTCTTATATTAAATATGGAATTTGTGGAAATGATTTTATTAGTCATTGCAATTCCATTTAAATTGACCTACATGACCTAGGATGTATCTTGACATATGGAACAAGTTACCCAACTAAAGTTTTGTGCATTGTTCTTAATTTGCAGAAACTATGGAACGAGACGAAGATCAGGAAAATATCCTCCAGGATATAATCCGCGGGCCGGAAGATATTGTCGATGTCACCACGGAGTTTTTGAACAACTCCGGTGAGGGAGATGAGTCTCTCAACCGAAGAGACGGCTCCGGTGAGGTAGAACCCGACGGCCGGGGTGAGGGAGAAGTCAGCGAGGGAGAAGCCGACGAGGGAGAAGCCGAAGGCTCCGGTGGAACATTAAATGTTGCAAACTCCGGCGAGGTGCATATACATATATTAATGAAGCCGAAGATTGTATTAATTAAGTCTCTGATGTCTATATACATATATTAACGCTCTTTCTTCTTTTAGCCCTCCGGATCGAGCAAATCTTCTGTAAGGACAAAACGAGGCCCAGCCAAAAAGTTGGGCGACCAAGAAAGGTACACGATCGAAAGAGTCGCTGAAGACGGCACACCGACTGCTCCCCCTGGTGTTAAAAATAAAATGGTAAAGCAATGCGGAGTTCTTGTTAGGGACTTCATCCCGATCACCGTTCGAGAATGGCATCGGCCAAACGAGAAAGGACAGCTATATGTCAGCGATGAGGGCAAAGAAAGACTTTGGAGAAAGCTCATGGTTAATTTCACCCTGCCGGCGCCAGAGGTGGATTCAGATGAGGAGGATCCAGATGAGGCAGAAAAGATTGCCCGGAAAATCATGGAGCAAAAAGTCAAGGACTGGGCACTTAAGAAGATGGCCGAGCTATTCAAGAACTGGAAGAAAAGATTGAACAAACTGTTTGTCAAGAAAAATAAGACTCCAGACTTCAATAAAGGGTATGAGAAGATAAAGGACTACTGGGAAGAATTTGTGGCGTACAAGAAATCAGAGGAAGCTCTGGAAAAGTCTGCAAAAAATGCGGCAAATGCTGCTCTAAAGATGTACCACCATACTATGGGGCCTGGTGGCTACGCTGGTAGCATGCCTAAGTGGGAGAAACTTGAGGCGGACCTGCTGGCTAATGGGATCACTCCAGAGCCACTCAAGTGGATCGAACGGGCAAGAAATTGGTTTTACGGGCATGGGGGCACGTTGGACGCAGAAGGGAAGTGCATATATAACAGAAGACACAAAGATAATCCCCTACTACCCATCCAAGAAATTAGAAAAGCAGTAAAGGATGTTGAAGAGGGACGGTTCATTCCCGATAGAGAGGATGACGAGCTCACACGCGCCCTTGGGAATAAGGAACACGACGGACGGTTACGAGGCGTACCTGGCTCCAAGCCCAAGACAATTGCGATTCCCGAGCACAGGAAGAAATTTCCTGATAGAAGCCATCAGAGGAGAAAGGAAAGGGAGGCAATGGAAGCACGCGCTGCTGCAGACCGGCTGCGTAATATAGAAGTAGAATTAAAGCTGCAGAAGGAACAAATTGCCGTGCTTAGCCAGCAAGGTACTAGCGGCCAATCTCAACGGCACATGGTAGAAGCTGCATGCGATGGTACCGGTGGCCCATCGAATCGGAAAAGCAGCGTGGCTTCCACGGAGCTCCAGGATGGTAATGATGATGCAGTGGCTCCACTTCGTCGCTACCCAGTGGATGATATCACGGAGAGCACACCTTGTGAGATGCATGTGAAAGTTTTTAACTTAACCGTGAAGGTGGCGGTCGGCTATGTCGTACCAATTGGACCTAATCCAACTTACCATTTCTCTCCGGTTCCAAATGGCTACGCTGTTGTCGCGGTGGATGAAGTGATGAAAGATTATGAGGAGCTGAAGCTGCAACACCCTGCAGGTGAAGATGGGGAGGTGCTTGAACTTGGAGAAGCCAAGAAAGCGACCATTTTATGGCCAAAGGAATTCATCGTGCTTCCGAACTGGCAGCCAAGGCCATCGACTCCTCACCAGTCTCCAGCGCAACAGTCCTCTTCACCGCCTCAGCATTCTCCAGCGCAACAGTCCTCTTCACCGCCTCACCAGTCTCCAGCGCAGCCGTCTCCGCCGCCGCGTCAGCCGTCTCCGCCGCCGCGTCAGCCGTTTCCGCCCACCGCTCGTACTATGAGGGGTAAGCGATCACCGAAACGTAAAAGGTCGCCCCTCCCAACAGTACCTCATAAGAATCTTCCCATTAGACCTTATGACAGGACTGTAGCGGAAAACGCCGCGGAGGTGGCTGCCTACAATAAGGCTTTTTTTGCACCAAAAAAGCCCGAGCAGAAGCCGGTATACGATGAAAAATCCAAAAAGTGGAGAAAGTCCTTCCTTGAGCAGCCATCCCAGATATCGATGAATCTGCCATCTGACTATGGTCGTGAACTTACTAAGCTAGCACGTGCCCAGTCTGAGCAGAACAAGGGAAGAAGTGCAAAAAGCGGGAAACAAATTGCCCAGCTCGGACAGCAGAAAAATCAATCGGTCCCCCCGCTCATAGTGTGTTCCGATGTCGACAAGGACTTCAGAGTCGCTATGGATAAAGACCTGGAATTATTGGACCCCAGAGCCATAGCTGCTGCTAAAGAACTTGGTGTCACTGTATCTCAGGCCAAGGAACAGGCTACCGCCTTGGGTATGAGCCTTGGTCAACTTTTAGGCTATGAACATGCGCCAATGTTAGAGATGGCACGGAAATATGTCCAAGGGGAGCCTATGGTCAGTAATGAGGAGATGACGGGTCTATCAACACATATGCGAAATCTGCATACCTGGTACCTGGTGCACACATCAAAGAAGGACGCGAAAGAGTGGTTTCCGCTGGACGTTAGAGTGGAGCATTTCTTCAAACGTTACACTATACAGGTTCAACTGACTGAACTGTTCCAGTTATTCCAAAAGCGCGCCCTCGACAAATCTATCCTCTCTTGCTATTGTCTGTAAGTGATTTATTTTCGTAATTAAGTCTCTAGCTCAGCTCGTTCATTGCCTGTATTATATTATCCTGCCTATATATATATCCTTTTGTACGCTATTATGCAGAATGAAGATGCTGGAATGCAAAAGATCTAAAGTTTTTGAGGTTGGGTTCGTTGACCCATATATCGTGAATTCACATACGTTAGTCAATCACCCCAAAGACGTGGAGCATGACCTGACCACCTTTTTAACCATGCAACATTTCTGTACGGAAATACTATTTCCTTACAACTTCAGGTGAGTGTTTCTGTCTTGTACATATTTTTATTTGGCTTTCTCGATGTTAAGTGTAATTGATGAGCTATGCATGTCTGCTTTATGTAAACGTCCGCAGGTTCCACTGGATTCTGCTAAGCATTCAACCTGACAAGTCCACAGTTGAAGTCCACGACTCATTAAGTTGGGACCAAGCGTTGTGGTCCGACATGAAAGAAATGCTCAACAAGTAATTTCAATCATTATCGCATTATATCGCCCTCTTTCGTTCGTTCCCTGATGTCAAGTAATTAATAACTCCTTTGTTCATTTTCTTTGCCAAAGCAGGTGTTGGACAATTTTCAAACAGAAGGTAGAAGGTCCATTCAAAGATGAGCTAACTTATAAAACGGTGGAAAGTCCGCAGCAGCCACCGGGGAGTAATTTATGTGGATTCTACGTTTGCGAGTTCATTCGCGAGTTGACCACTGAGCGGAGAACAACTGCTTTCAGCAAAATGCGGGAGAAGATCGACCCAGAACTGCGCGTAGGAGCAATTCAAGAGGAATTGGCGGGATTTCTGCTTAGGGAGGTCATCGATGAAAGGGGAGAACATTATGCTTCGGACGATGAACTACATATGCCTTGATGGCTTGATCTATCTCCATGTAATTAAATAGTTGTATTCTCGCAAGAGATCGAATATTAATTATATATGCATCAACATGTACTGTGTATATAGTAGAGCGTATAATATGCGTACGGAAACGATGGAGAGCACGTCGGCGATGCGAAGAAGGGGGAGACGACGGAGGCACCGGCGAGAGGGAGAGGGGGCACCGGCGAGAGGGAGAGGAGGCACCGGCGAGAAGGAGAGGGGGCACCGGCGAGAAGGAGAGGGGGCACCGGCGAGAGGGAGAGGGGGCACCGGCGAGAGGGGGCACCGGCGAGATCGAATCCTAAACCCTAAATACCAAAAAAAAAAAACACTCATTGGTCCCGGTTCGTATTAAGAACCGGGACCAATGAGTCTCCCCCCACGAGCAGCCAGACCAGGCCACGTGGACAACCATTGGTCCCGGTTCGTGGCCCAACCGGGACCAGCATTGGTCCCGATTGGCCAGTCCCGGTTGGGCAACCGGGACTGAAGGCCCAACCGAACCGGGACCATAGGCCCATTTTCTACTAGTGTAGCTAGCTGGGATGATCGATACTCCTCTGTTTGGAGTACTTTCACTCATCGATCATGATGCGACCAACCTTCTTCATTGGAGCTCTTGACCAATGATAATTAGCAGCCGGATCATGCATGGTGTGGACGAGCTGACTTTTAACAAACTTTGATCAATAAGACTTTGTCAAATGAGTCGTTCAAGATGTCCGTACAATTTTTTTGTCTCTCCTTTTTTTAAAGAAAACCTTCTTGCATTTTCACATTTTGTTGCGAACGTTAGAATTAGCAGCCTTAGACCGATCGAGATCGAGTACGTTAGAATTGAAACTGCTGTTACTCGGCCCGTATCCGAGTAACCGAGGCACTCGGCGAAGGCCAAATTGCACTGGCCATAGCGTGTTGTCCCTCCCACTCGGCAAACAGAAGAAATGAAACAATTTTAAAGAAAAAAGATAAAAGGAAAAGTAAAAAATAATAAATGTTTTCCCCGCGCCATGTTAGAAGGCACTCTACAATCACTAATGATGTTGCCTTTGCTGAGTGCTCCTGTATCTTTATCATGTGCTATTTGCTGCTATAATATGTCATGATATTGATTGTAAAAAAGCATGGTTATCGGTATCCTAATACATATCTACAGACAATTTGGATACTACCACGATTCTACGATATTGATACGATTCTACATCACAATCTTACAAGTCTGATAGGTAAAAATGTATATTGCCTCCAGGTATCATCGAACTTTGATGGTGGCAATCCTGGAGGGGCGAAGCTCCCCTTAGGGCAGTCCTACCTTTTTGTTTTGGCAAGATCATTCAGATATGCGTGATTTCTGAATAGTGTCGTACCTTAAAAAGGACTAAATATGAGAAAGTTATGCTTATTGTAGTGAACACTGCGCAAACCTGTTCCCCGAAAATAAGGACTATATCTATTTTAGTCGAAAACCAACTCTTTCCCATTGGAATAGTTAATTGTCATTCCAACAAATCATGCGGCTAATTGTCTAATTTAGCCGGTGTTGCTTTTACCGGTGGCGATGACAACAATTTAAATGGATTTCTAGGTGACAAAGATTATCAAGAACGAATCGCGCAAAAGGATGTCCGCAAGGACTTCTTAATAACTTGATGATGTGCTACATCACGTGAGAAATATTCAAAAGTTCTGACCGACATTATCACGTAATTGTTTCAGGAAAAAAGTAGAGCTTTGCTTGATATGTTTTTAGGTTTTATTGTCAATCTTATTCAGTGTTACTGTCCCCAGCAAAATTGTAGTCCTTGTATAACTTTTGTAATGTTCGCCCGACCTTATTTTTTCCGTCGTTTGCCACTGCAATCATGGGTCCCAGCAGCTAGCAAGCTGCAGATCTGTGCCCGAACCTACGGGCTCCAACAGATTCTCGAGCTGCATGTTGAATCTGGCAACACTCCAGACTGATCGATCGGCATACCACATATGGGTTTTCAAAGAGGTGCGTGCGTGCGGAATATTAGTTCCTCGGATGTGTATTGTTGCAACAACCGTATTGTGCCATCGGAATATATACGGCGATCCCCCTCTCCCTCTAGTTGGGAAGAACACCAAAGAGGATTCGCTCCATTTTTCTGCATCTTCCTCCGGAGGAATAATGTTGCACTGACAAGAGTGATGCTACTAGTAGGTCTCATTGCTGCTCCTATGTATATACCCCAACTAGGCTTGAAGAGGACAGGGAATTGAGACGTTATCACTTTGTCAAACAGTGTAAATAATCTGAGTAGTGACACACGCAGTGCTTGTTCATATGTGGAAACTGGAAATCAGTGCAATGCACATTGGTAAAAAACCCAGAATCAAACATTAACACGACTGAGAACTCGACTTGGTAAAACGACTAACGACTTGGAAATTGACGGGGTCACGGTAATAAGAAAATCTACCAACTTGGCAAATGGCAATATCAAAACCACGAGTATAATACAGAATAGTCTCGTCGGATTAAACGATAACGGAACAGAATCTACTCTGTCGAGTAAATTACTCCGTGCAAATTTGCCGCTTCAAACGAGTGTGTTCTTCAGCGATGACTTAATCAAGTATACTCTCGCCCTCATGCATGCAGTGGCGGTCAAAATCAAGCACTTGAGCCTCCATTTGTGAACATGGCACATGATCTCTCAAGTCCAGTTGAGCAAACTGTTCAGTACTAGAAAAACAAGGTTAACTGAACCTAGACAAGTTACGATCGATATATACTGAATACCACATGCTTTACATCAGGAACAAGCATCACAACCAAGCACAGTGATACGGATACGATTCGGAGCTAGCTGCATGCATGCATGTTGGCCTGATTCCTAGATGGATGCCGGGGCGGCGCTGGATTCACGGGTACCGCCACCCCAAGCTTTTTGCAGCCCAGCACGTTTGTTTATAGCCATCCACAGCGCCTGCTTTAGTGAAAATGGACAAAACTGGCACTTTTCTGAAATTCAACATAAAATAAATCAAAGCTGAAACTTTTTCACAGTCTGATCTTTTTTTTATGCCGCCCCAAGTCACCAAGGTTACATTTCATGACGGGGAATATCTAGCGATATCCCACCTTAAATCATACGATGATAACACTCTTTAAAATTCTAAAAATAATAATGCATATTCACAAGATGTGTGTTTACATTCCCTATATTTTCTAGAACCGAATCGAAATACACACGGAGAAACACTAATAAAAATTGCTATGTGAATAGTGTCATTTAGTGTTTTTATCTTTCTATGACACTATTTTATGTTGGATTTGTCTTTTTTGTTTCTATGTGTGTATTTCAAACTTGGTTCTGCAAATTTAGGAATAGTAAACACACAACTTGCAAACACCCACAAATTTATTTCAAATCTTTTATACTTGAAAATTTGAATTTTGATTATTGTTGTCATGTTATCATATGAGGTGTGGTATCAGCAGATATGCACTCGCGTCATGGGGTAGGGCGTCATTGTATACATGTTGTTTTGACTGGTAACGTGCATATATTACCAGTCTATATTACTATCTTCATAGTATAAAGTAATATAAAGTTGGTATCATAGATGATCTTATTTACTAGTTTGTAAAATCATTTTTTCTTGAGAATGACATGTGATGCTAACATAATATGTTACTCTATGTTTCTCTCTTCTACTTAATTAGCTGACACATCATTTTATCTTAAGTGGCATCTCCCCTTTTTTGTGAGCAATTTTCCTCTCATGAGTCAACACACGGTAAGCTAGAAAAAAACGATGCGTCATCCGGGGTCGCCCTCCACCAGGGAAAGCTTTGTGGACGTAGAGGAAGGGGAGGATGAGGCCCTCGTTCGTTTCTGTCGGGCGCGACACGCGAGCTGAATGCTCTTTCTCGATGGTGGCAGGACGGCGGCTCGGGAGACGGATGCTATCGGCGCGGGATGGTGGCTGGATGGTCTAGCGGTATGGCGCGGTGGTACCGGGCATGTGGCGGCATTGTCGTCATGTTCTTCAGGTGAAGTCCGGGTGCCTGACCCAGGCTCAGGTGGCGCGTGCGTTCCCCACACCTTTCCCCTCTTTAGGGCATCACCTGAAGATCACCAAGTCTGTATAAGCTTCTCGAAGCTGGACATGCATGACATCCCGATTGGCAGTTCCCCATTGGCGATGTGGGGGTTCCACGTAGAGGCTTCCAAGGCAACAATTGTGCCGACAAGTGATGGTTTCATTGCGGCAAGACATTGTAGCTAACTTATTATTCCGACGTGTCAGATGTGTCTTCATGTTGGACTTCCCCTGCCGCGAAGTCGGAACTATTGTGGCGTCGTTCGATCGGAGAGGATGACATGCGAAGGAAGGTCTGGTCGTGAAGATCTTCTTCGGTGCGGGTATTACATATCATCTCCTCGAAGCTTGTCATCTGAATAGAAACTGCCAGTTTTTTGCACGAAGAGTAAACTGTTTGGCGTGGGTCGAAATGAGCTTCACGAGGATGATATGGCGAAGTCTTTTTAGGTGGTCGTTCTTCGGTGAAATCCAAAGTCGCTAGCTTGTCTAAGAGTGATGATGATGGTGCCATTTTGGTGAGTTAAAGAAAACGATAAGTATTTTTGTCTTGTGTAAAAAGAACTACGGGAGAAGCATTGGGGAAGGCGGAAGTGGCAGAGGCTGGCCGGCCCATCTCTACGCGCGAGAAATGGGCCAGTCAGCCTAGTCTAGCTCGTTCGGCTAGTTTGTTCGTTCCCAACACGAAAGGAGACCGTGACTCCGTGGCCAAATCATATATATCGCGCAGATGCGGCGCTAGACGGCCGTGCCGCCTGAAGCGCGTCGCTGCTGGGCCGGCCCATCTCGCTTTTTTTCTTTTTTTTTCTTCTCTGTTTTTTCATTTTCTTTTTCGTTTTCTTTTCCGTTTTTCTTTTTATTTTGTTTTCCTTTTCGTTTTTCTTTCGAAAATCAAATTCAAAAATTGTTCAAATTCGGAAATTATTTATTTTTGAAAATTGTTCAAATTTGAAAATTGTTAATTTTTAAAAAATTGTTCAAATTCGAAAAAAAATTCATTTTGAAAATTGTTCAAATTTGAAATCTGTTCATTTTTTAAATTTGTTCAAATTCGAAATTTGTTTATTTTCAAAATTGTTCATTTCCAAAAATTGTTCAAATTCGAAATTTTATTCATTTTTGAAATTTGTTCATTTTGAAAAAATTGTTCAAATTCCAAATTTGTTCATTTTCGAAAATTTTGAATTTGAGCAAATTTTTTATGTGACCAATTTTCGAATTTGAGCATTTTTCAGCTAAACATTTTCCAAATCTGATTTTTTTTCAAAGCTGAACGATTTTTCAAAAATCCTAATAAGCAAAAAAGAAAAGGAAAAGGCAAGCCTCGCCGAATGGGCCGGCCCATAACCGGTCGCCCTTCAGGCGGCGCCGCACTGGAGCGATACATAGCTGATAGCTCCACCCCGACTTCGTGATCTGCTAGTAGCGACGACATCAGCGCCGGCGGGAGATGGGAACGGAGGCGTCGGCAGGGGTAGCAGCGAGGCAAGCGATGGAGTCGCTGGAGCTGGCGTTCCAGATGTCCCAGATCTTGGACACCGGCCTGGACCGCCACAGCCTCTCGCTGCTCATGGCGCTCTGCTACCGCGGCGCCAACCCTGAGGCCCTCGCCGCCCTCGTCCGCGAGCTCTCCTCCACCGCTCCCCGACGACCTCCCTCGCGCCTGCGTCCAACGGCGCGTCTGCGCCAACCCCTACGGCCGCCTCATTGTTACCATCCAGCTTTCGCTGGCCCTAGCTAGGGTTTGTGTTCCCCTTCTTCATCCCCGACGAGACCATTTGGCACTTGATCAATTGTATGTGTACAATTTAGGCGCCGTGCTTTCTTCTGTTCTGTAAGCTGAAATTGATTTCTGAACTGTATTTATTAGGCGCCGTGCTTTCTTTCGCTGGCCCTAGCTAAAGAGTGTCAATTCAGTGAGTTTATGTCAAACTCTGTCACATTCTAGCAAATGGTCTCTCTTTTGTAGACTGGAGGAGGTTACTGGTATGTCCTCATGAGTGATAATGCAAGAGAAGTTTATATGCCAAATTCTGCTGCTCCACATGACAGCATTACATGATTACATATATGCGTTCATATTACAAATTTCTTAAATTGGATCACCTTTATAATTGTGGATTCGACATTTTTACAAACAGGGAACATGCCTCTGAGTAGTGTGGTTGACATATCAATGATCCTTGTTCTAGAGGCATTTGTGTTAATTCTTTTTTTTTGGTCGATAGAACGACATCAATCACAGGGAGCAAAACATTGGTCTAAGATGAGCAGCGCTCACAGAAACTTTTAGTACTACCCGTTTCACAAACATACACATCTTGAAAATGAAGAGCATAATTCAGCTGCTAAGCTTGAAACCTTGCTTGCCGCTAGTAGGACAATTCAGCTGATAGCTTAAAAACACATCATCCAGATTGGGGCCTCAAGTTCTGTATCAGCGGCAGCACTGTCAGGTCAAGAGTCTGTTCCACAGATTGGAGCGAATAACATGGATCACCCAATCTTTTCGGAGCAATTCTTTAACAAGACTGCGCGCCAATGCTATGACATGCGATAGTTTGGTCTGCATGCTGTTGACCATTTCATACTCTTCCTTCTCAATAACTAGCGAAGTCTTTGAACCTAGGTGGCGGATAATGTCTTGAAGTGCGGCGACATCATGTTTAATGCTGCTTGTGCAGCATACATAACCAGTGTAAGAAGTAATAGCATTTTCCATGAGGCCAAGCATTGCAACAGAGTCCGAGCAAATGCTCAGTTGTACATTCTCGGGCCTTCCCAACGATTTCAGTTTGTCCGCTAATGACACTAGTGTCTGAATGGCAGTAAGGATACCCTTGAGCACTTGTAATTTAACCAAACCAATGGACCTGAGATTTTCCCCAATAATATTATTTCCAGATGTGGTTTTGAAGTACCGCGACACAGCACATGGACGGTAGTTGGGACCATATGTCAACCTTTCCGTAGATAGGACACGAGCCTTATGTCCTTATTTCCCATGTCAAGAGCAGCAAACAGACCCAAGTGCTTGTCATTGCTTCCAGGTGACAAGTACATCATGTAAATATTGTTATCATCATTCACGCCAAGGGTAGGAGTCGAACACTCAAACTTCCTCAAGGAAAGTCGCTGTGCATCATCATTAACCTGAAGCCTGTGTGACAACAGATCCCAACTTTTATCGGTTAAACGGATGCCACCGGTACCTACTTTGAGGCATAGATCCCAGTTTGAATCGCCAGTAATAGTCTTCTTCTTAGTCGTTGCCTTCCAACCATAGTCACGCCGGTTATACTCCACCTCAACAAGCTTCAGGGTATTGCCAATGCATATCACGTCCCTAAACGTCCTAGAAGGCAATGTTAGGGCGTTACCCGCGTTTCTGCCCAACGGCGGAGGAAGTTTCAAGAAGCGGAGCACCGGACTGGCATCGAGCACATTGCAGACAAGTATACCACGCCAAAGATCAACCCACCCCAATGAATCCACTCCGACTGTGAACACCTTAGTGGTAGTATGCCAGTAGGCAAGACCCAGTTCAGAGGGGTCATCTGACTTGAGGTGGATCACCTTAGTGCTCCATAACTTGGTCTGGGACGAGTAGAGGAAGAGCTCATACTTGAGGTCGGTGCCGACGTGCTTGGGTCTCATGGCAGCCACGGCGTAGTCCTGGCCATGGCTGAGGATGCCGACAACCTGGGTGGGATGGAATCTCATCGGAGGTGGGTGCGGCAGCACATCAAGTGACGGATTCCTCTCGCAGGCCTTGTAGACGAAATAACGCCTCAACTTGCAACTGGCCAACATGATTGAGAGTAGAACGGCGTCGCCGTCGGTGCTGACAACACAGGCGCCAGACCCCAAGCCGTGATCCCCGACATGGACGATGAAGCCGGATACTTGTGGGGGCTCCACGAATAAGAAGGAAACCTCTACCTCCACCAGCTGCTCCCCTCCACCTCCGCCTCGCGTTGGACGTCCACGAACGTTCTGGCTGTGGTCCCCAAGAAAGCATAACACTGATCGATCGAGATCGTCTCCCAATCGTAGTTAGCACCGCGCACTACGGTATCGAGGATGACCCAGTCAGGATAGCTGGGGGCTTGGTCCGGCGCGGCGGCCGCCGAACGATGACGGGACGAGGCATACATCGACGGGAGCACGGGTTTCGTTTGAGGATTAGGGTTTCGTCTGTTCGATTGGCTATTGGGTGTCGGACGTGGTACAAGAGGTCAGGTGCGGAGGCGGAGCCAGGACGTTCGTGGACTGAGCTTTTGATCTCAGCCTTCATAGGGCTATTGTTTTCTTTGTCGCCAAGGGCAACAAAGGGACCTGGTAAGGCTATGCGTAAAGATGGATGGAGAAAACCTGCTATAGGTGTGCACAAACTGAATATGGACACTGCTTTTGATCCGGATTCAGGTGAAGTAGGTACTGGAGCAATCACCAGGGACTTAGGAGGAAATTTTATCACGGCTTCATGTGGTACTGGAGCAATCACCAGGGACACCAGGGGCAATCACCAGGGATTCAGGTGAGTTAGCCATCAAATCAATATTTTCACATGAGCACCTGTTGCCACACTCCACCATTGAACATTTCCGATAACCATTTAGCAATCAAAGCAATATTCATGAATTCCAAATTGAGTATAACCAAACCACCCTAGTTTTTTTTGGGTAGGCATAGAATGTCCCATTTTTATCAAATGATATTTTTGTTTTTATTTTTGTCCTCACTCGGAAAAAAACCTGCATTTATGCTTATACATAAGTACTGGCCCGGTTAACAGTACTCGGTTAATACTGCCCGGTCCATGCAGTGGAAATGGCCCCGTGATCGAGTACTTATACGACATCAACATTTTAGTTTTGGAAATGTGTAGCATGACCCCATTGGTGATGGGAATTACTCCGTAAACAGTTGATTTATACAAAAATAACTATTTAATAAGTTAAGCACGAAACAATCTTATACCAAAATAATTTGAAAACTAACCCTTTTTCATGCGTGCCCTAAGGTGTCATACTCTAGCATGGCTCCGCGGTTCAGCCCGTCCTGACTGTGACTCCTTAGGCCAAGGGACCAGCCTAGCTATTGAGCATTACTCTTTTTGCTAGGGCGTCATGCTACGGCCTACGGGTGGAAATCGTGCAAAAAAGTTTCGAGAAAAGGATATTTTACTCTGAATTTTCGTGAGAAAGTTATTTTTGTCCAAAATCTTCTGTACACTGGGGAAATGTGAAAGTGGGAGGAGGCTGGCCCGGCCCAGCCCATTCCACCCCAAAGCGGGATAAATGGCCGATTGGGCCCATTGTAGCTCATTATCTGGCAAGTTCGTTCGTTCTCAACGCCAAACGAGACCATCTCGAAAAACAAAATCTCAAAAAATAAAAAACGCCAAACGAGACCAAGTGTACACTCTGCTTCGCTTCCTCCGCCACCACCCACACACTCCAGGCAAAAGTAAAGACAAAACGAGCAGAGTACCAACAACCGTGAGTCCTTGAGCCGCCGAAGCAACCGTGCAACGGCGCAAGTACCAACAGGGTACTGACAAAGCGACGATACTCTCGACATACAACGATCTCCTCCACTGCAGCATCTTCCCAGCGGCCAACACATCGCCGTCGCCGTAGCACCGTCCATACGCCGGCAGAGCGCCGGCCGGCCGTCCATGTCCAGGCGAGCAGGGCCACCGGCCGCTCTGTCGTTCAGAACGAGTAAGTGCCACAGCCACGGCGATCTGTCAAGCTGACAGCGCGGCAGTGATCATTCAAGCCATGGCTCCGTCTCTTCTGACCTGCCAGCGAACACATTCCCTGTATCGTGAGATCCACAGCAAACACATCCCCTGTTTCCTGAGATCCATAGCCAACACATTGATGCTGTGGTCGCCGCTGCACTGACAAACAACCAGCCATAGATGTTGGCACATGCCGATCAAGGACCCTCGCCGTTCTCAACAGCTTGAAGCCGCGTACTTGCGTGCCATTAACCTGCAGCTTCGACGCTGGAGGGTTTGTAGAGACCGTCGTACTACTTGCCAGATATGTAAGCTTGCTCAGGAATAGGATCATGGAGTTCAGAAAGTATATCTTGATTATGTGAATACATGTATATATTAGCTCCTTATTCTTAGTGCCATGGTCCATGGATCCATGAAACAAATGAAACAATATCTCCTCACTAGTATACTGTTTAAGTAATTCTCCTCACTAGATAGATTATACCAAGGGAAGGGGAAAAAATCATAAGTAATGTTTAAATAATTCTCAGTGTCCTCACTAGTGCAAAAACAGTTGTGTGTTATCTTGCCCTGTCTGTCCTCCTCCGTCCTCTGTCTGCTTCTGCATTCATTCTCCTATTGACAAAACTCTCCAACCAGATTGGAAGGAAATCAATTAATGATGGGCCACGCGTGTACGCCGGCGCGGCGCGATCACAAGTCCAGCTCGAACTGGAACGCCGGCGACGCGTAGGCCGACAGGTCCCCGAAGAAGAGGCCGTCCACGTCGGTGTAGCCCACGCCGTCCTCGCACCCGAAGAAGGTCTGTATGTCCTCCGGGAAGCTGCACTGCGGCGAGGCGCTCTCGTCCTTGCTCGCCTGCTGCGGTGGCCGCGGTGGCGTGGACATGGATGAGGAGGACGTCGTCGTCGTGCTGCTCTCCGCCGCCGACGTCCGCTCGATCATCTCCTTGAACTTGGGCGACTGCAGCAGCAGGCTCAGCGCCGACGTGGTCGGGGTGTGGCCGAGCGTCGACGCCCTCGCCGGCAGCGCGAACGGCGCCGCCACCGCCATGCCGTCGTCCATGCCCTGGTGGAGGTCGTGCGGGAACACCATGCTGTCGAGGTCGACCGCCGGCAGCTCCTGCGCCGCCGCGAGGCTGGCCAGCATCGGGTGCGGGTTCCGGCCGGCGATCCCCGCGTCCACGCTGCCGCCGGGGCGGAGCCACTTGATGTACCGGCTCAGGTCGAAGTTTGTCACGGCGTTCAGGCCGCGGTACTCGATCGCCGCCATGTCGTACGCCATCGCCGCCTCCTCCTGCGTAGCTGCAGTTGCAACAACACGTTCAATAGTTAAGCAACAACAATGACGACAAATGAAATGATCGCTTAAACAACGTCGTTTAATCTAACTGTTCCTGCGGTGGCATCTATAGCTGACGACGACGCCGCTTAATCCAACTGTTCAACAATAATTAAGCAACAAGGACGACAAACGATCGCTTAAATGACGCTGTTTACTCCTGCTGACGGTTGGATCACTATCAGCAATAGGTGCAAGTGCAACTGCATCTGCGTGAGTCTATGTGGAGGGACAAGAAGTCAGAAGCACCTCCATCGTGTCTGGTTTCGTTCTATCTCGTGCTAATCCTTGGATTAATGGTGTGCAGCCTTGAACTGGTGCAGTATGGGGGACCGTTGGAAGTTAGTGGTGTTTGCTGGGGTCATGGCATCCAATACTCAGCTAACCAGAATTTTAATTGCTGAGAGCAATGGCACAAATGGCCTGAGTTACTGCCGGTGGTATCGCAACTACTTGGATCTAGATCATCTTCAACGGTTCATTATGTGGATTCAGACTGTGGGGAAACATCGATCAACAATCCAGAATTTTACTGAACTATATGGTCAATTTAACCCCAAGAATTACTTCCATGCAGGTGTTCTCCTTCTCTCATTTCTAGGATCACGTTTGGAACATGACATTTCACACGAAATTCATATGAAACTTGTGGGTTACAAAATACAAACACGCCTCAGCTCCTTCCACCGACAGCCTCTTTGGTTGCCCCTTACAGAGAGGCCGTACCGTGATAGGGAATTCGGAATTGACTCGAGAGAGCAACTGCACTCGGAAATTCGGCATTAGTCAATTACAGTCTAGCTAGTCTACAGATTAGCCGCCGTGACGGACATGCCTAGCTTTCCCTGGTTGCTCCACTTATTTTATTTTCTCATTGGTGATCATATAATAAGTTGAATATATCACAGTTTAGCCAGTGGTGAAGAGGAGAGGACTGGCAAAAAAACAGGGCACTGCACTCTCCAATAATCTTATTCTGATCTACAAGTAGTATTTTGCATTTTCGATAAAATTAATTTTGTGAAGAAAATTTAACGTACCGTAAGTGCCCAGATAGAGATACTTGTTGCCGAAAACACGTCCGATGCGAGCCTCCCATCTCCCGTTGTGATGATGCCTGCCGAGAATGAATCCATATGTGAGTTTTTTAATCAAGTTTTTTATACGTGGTTTTAAGCTTCTGTTGGAGTGAAGAAATTTGAATTCAAGATGATTACCTTGCAACACCACGGTACTTGGAGACTCCTCTTGAGAACCCACTGCTTTTCCTGTGAATAAACCATATGTACATCAGTATTTTTTTTTATTAATTTGAATCTGCTTTAGTATAACTAGTTTAAAATTAAGGAAACATTGTTTTGTTCAATTCTCATGGTTTTTCAGACATGGAAATTTTTTCAACGAAGAGTGAATTTCAGATTGTTTTATGGAGAATTACTCACCTCCTTAGGGACCCGATATACTCTTCCCTCGACTGCCCCTCCATTTCTTTCAACTCCTCTTCATATACAGATAGCTGCAAATAAATTAAGAACAAAGTAGTTGTTAAAAGAGAAGGGTTTATGTATATGCGACCCACTGGCAAATGATAATAACAATATCGAAACAACGTGGAGTTTGTAAAAATGTGCCGGTCTAATTTACTTCAAAGAAAATTAGCATTCAAGTATCACTGAACCATATAACTGCACACCAAACAGTCGAAATATGTTCAAAATATAAACATCAACTTGTTACATCGAATCCAGGCCCTACGACAAACGATGGTAGAATTTTCTTTCTGACGGCGCACGATCGGGACTCTAATGTATTCATTTTCTCTTTGTCCTGAAACGGGAGACTTCTGCTCCTGTGGTATATTTTTCTTAATGGTTAACAGTTGCTGCTGTGCTACTACTAGCAGTGGCAGTACTGCTGGACCAGAATGTGCACCGAGTAAATTTTGTGCAGTACAGGGTAGTAGGGTACCCTACCGGGAAGTTGAGGATGGTGTCGGGTCCCCAGTACTTCAATGCCGCCAGGTCGTACGCCCGGGCCGCTGCCTCCTCCTCGTCATACGCTCCTGCAAACACGAGGTAATTAGTCATTAGTCGGCTAAGTAAATCTTTTGTAATTTTTTTTTGGGTGAGCAAGTAAGGACAATGAGCAGAGATCAGCCCGGCCGGACGTCCCACGCCAAGGCCGTGACTCCAGAGCCTCACCGAGGTAAACTGCATGCACCAACAAGAACAACAGAGAGGAAAAATATTAGGACGGGGCAATTGATCGAATACCTAAGCTGCTTGAGTGATTAACCAGGGCACAATGATGGAGTAAGGTTTTCTTTGGGGTGATGGTGGATTAATCACCTTGCTTGCCCTTCTTGTTCTGGGACTCGTTCCAGCTGTTCTTGTCCCACAGGTGCGCCTCGAACCGCCCCGTCCACCGGTGCCTGCGATCCGCCAGTCAATTAGTTGCGGCTCAACGTGAACTGCCTGTGCACGGCTCGTCGGCGAAACTAGCTCAATTACCGTGTGACGCCACGGTGGACGGAGCTGCGCTGGGAAGGGGACTCGCGCGGCACGCTCTTGCGGGTGCGCTTCTTGGGCTTCGCGCGCACGTCCGTCGCGGCGTCGTTGGTGGTGGTGGTGACCGCGGCGGCGGCGGCGGAGTTCTTGCGGGGCTTTGCCATTGCGGTGCTGCGTGTGGAGGTGAGGAGGAGGAGGAGGAGGAGGAGGAGGAGGAGGGGGAGGTTGGGTGGCCAACTATGGTGGCACGGGGAGGAGGCCGTTTTAAAGATGCGCGGAGGAGGAGGGAGGTGATGGGGCGGCAGCAGACGGAATTAGTTGGCGAATTTGGAGCGCAGGGCAGGCGCCAAATGAGCGCAGGGAGGAGGAGAGAGATGGAGATATATCAGCCGGCGCTCCTGACCTCGCCCGGACAGAAAGGGAAATCTGCCTCTTGATCTGATTGGCCGTCCCCGAGCGGCCTCCGGTTGTCGCTAGCTAGTTCCAGGGAGACTGCTAGTGCTACTGTTGCCCCCAAATATTCAGTTAATTCTCATTTCTTGGTCCCTAAACCAAGTAAGTAGTGCAATCTAACAGATTCCCTCTATAATGGTTTTAGGGTGCACTCTAGCCAAACAACTAGCCAAAACCGTACCGTTATATTGGTTTTGTGGAACAGAGGAAGTATCGCCTAAAACCACTCTGCTTAACTTCACATCCTCTTTTTGTGCACATGGTAACTGCGTTCCCACCTCATAATAATTCAAACTTTTATGTTTCTACCGTACCGTTCAATAATATTTTGAATCATAATTTAAAATACATTTGCACAATAAATGAACCAACTCGTATGAATCATGCCCACAAGAAGTTCACCATCACAAATAGAAGAGTCATCTCTTAATAGGCTATGGATGTCATTATTGGGGACGATGGCGGACAACAGGGAAGGGTGAGGGCCGAGGAGGAGGGAGGGGGGCTCCCAGTGTCGCCTTCGTGCTCCGAACCTCCGTCGGGTTGGTCTGGTGTGTACTCTTTCCACCGGTTTAGTTGCATGCGAGGTTAAGCGGTACGAGGGTGGCACTAGCGGCTCGAACTGTAGACGTGAAGGAGTTGGTTGCTCGAGGGCTGCCGTGGCATACCTCCTCCCCATCGGTCATGGCGACGCACGAGACAATGTGGCAGCACAAAGTCGCGAGAAGGCCGAAGGGGCTAGCAGGAAGGTCCCAAGATTCCATCCGCCTGCAGCGGAGAACATTCGAAGGGATGACGGTGGCACAGAAGAGATGCGCCAACGGAAATATCCGTCCCGCCAAAAATTTGTAGTATGAAAAACGATGTAAATTGGGTCCTCTCTTCCTGAAATGTACAATCAAGTTTGGTGTTTTCGAAGGGCCCTCTGAAAATTAAAGGGATAGAAGGCCACTTAGGGAATATGTTAGGTGGGTAAAAACTGTATATTGTGGATTTCTCTTTTAATTTTTCTCTAGTCCCCATAAACTTGCTAAGTTTGCCAAGGGGAAGGGAGAAAAAGCAAACCAATGTTGAGCATAAGACTGAACATATTTCAGCAAGCCACATTTTACTTTTAATTAGTTCATACTGATCATTCCTAAGCATATTAGACATGAAAATGTACTTACATTCTCATGCGAAAGAAAACAAATTCTCTCGCATGGTGCTCCATTTATTGGGCAATGGACACCACAGATGTATCGTTTTCCACTGGAGGATATGGGCATAATTTATGACAGAATTGATCAACTCCCAACGAATTCGGACCGCCGGGAGTCATAATCAGCCCCTACCTTCAAACGATACATTTCCCAGTTATGACGCCACAACGGCAGTCCTTCATATCAGTAGTGATGCCGATGTTGTGTAGTCATCAAAAAATGACGCCAGAAAGTCTCAAAACACTCAGCAGGACAGCAGCACGCCATGTGTAGTGCAACCATATGTCTCCGCGTACTTAACTTGAACCTGTTGGACGGCCACAGATCTGCCTCCTAAATTGATTTGACAAAAACCTGTACCGAGTAAACGCTCGTCCAGGACCGTGGCCATGACTTTGCTCAACTGAAAAAACAAGAGGGAAAAAAGATAGACGAAAAAGAAAAGTCACGGCTGAGCTGATCAAAGCTTGATGTCAAGTACTTCAGCAAGACCCTAGCATGGGCCGCCATCACTTAACATAATGTGAGTGGAACCTTTACCATTTTCTTACATAATACTACTTCCTCCGTTCAAGAATATAAGGCATAGTTTGACAGCCCAAGTTCAAGCTTAACTTCACGACAATCAACACAAGATGACTAAGACAACGTTTTTTTTTTCTTTTGAGAGAGAATGACTAAGACAAACTCAACGGAAAACAGTAATCTCGTTAGCATTTTCTCCTTGCTGATATGGCACCTGGTGTAGAAGAAGAAATTAATTGAGCTATCTCTATATTTATCGGTTGGGTTGGTCTTTCTCTCATCATCGTGGAAAGTAATATGCAACTCTACAACAGAGATTTCTTTTCCTGCAACAGTTTTAGGAAGAGTGAAAGGCACCGGAGGTCACGAAGTTGCGCAGAAATGAAGGATTGGTCACCAAGTTGCGAAACGTCAATTCTTGGTCACGAAGTTGTGGATTTGCCAAACTTTGGTCATTCCGTCACGGCGGCCGTTAAATCGATGACGTGGCAGTCTGTTTTTTTGCAAAAAAAACCTTCAAATTTTGTGTCTTCTGCGGGAGCACCCTTGAGCAGCTACGGTGAGCGCCGGAGCAGCTACGGCGAGCGCGCCGTCGGCCGGCGAGGCCGGCGCGGCTCCGGCGAGAGCGCGCCAGCAGCCCAGCTCGCCGCCCCCGTGCCGCTCGCCGCCCCAGCTGGCGATTTCTGGGCGACGCGGCGCCAGATTGCGGTCGGCGGTCGGCACCCGTGCGGCCCGTTCGTGGGAGAGGAGGCCGTGGGGCGAGGAAGGGGGACGTGGGCGGCGCGGCGCCGGAGTCTGTCGGCGGTGGGCGGTCCGTTGGTGGGAGAGGAGGCCGTGGGGCGAGGAAGGGGGCGTGGGCGGCGCGGCGCCGGAGTCTTCCGGCGGTAGGCACAGGGCCGGCAGGGAGATGCAGCGGCGGACGCCGGCGGGGAGATGCAACGGCGGACGGCGGAGCGGCCATGGACGATTGAGGCCAGCGCGGCGGCTCACGAACGGAGAGCTCCACCGGGACAGGCACCGCTGGAGAGCTCCACCGGCGGCCCGGCATGCTCGCCACGGGAGATCCCAATCGCCAGACCGGCCGACGAGATGCCTGCGCGGGCGCGGTCGCCGCTCCTACCGCCCCTCGACGGCGGTAGCTCCTCGCAGCTCCTCCACGACCTGTTCGTGGCCACCCGCGCCGTGGCCGAGTCGCGGCGGCTGGCAGAGCTGCTCAAGGGTGCTCCCGCAGAAGACACAAAATTTGAAGGTTTTTTTTGCAAAAAAACAGACTGCCACGTCATCGATTTAACGGCCGCCGTGACGGAATGACCAAAGTTTGACAAATCCACAACTTCGTGACCAATAATTGACGTTTCGCAACTTGGTGACCAATCCTTCCTTTCTGCGCAACTTCGTGACCTCCGGTGCCTTTCACTCTTTTAGGAACCCCTCCTGCATCTAATGGCATATCATTCAGTAGTGGGGTTCACTGACTACTGCTATCACTTATGGACTGTTGGCGCTTGTTATGGCTGATTTGGACAGAGCAAACAACGCCACACGCAGGTCCAATCCTGCATCACTATTTGCAGTATGCTAACAGACATTCCGACATCTCAAGATTCCTAATTGATCAGCAACTGGATCCCACGTGTATATATCTGTATTGAGCTAATGGAGCATGCCAAGGTGTACTGGGTGCATGACAAATCTCCCAAAGTCGGCGTCATTTTCATCCAAGTCTCTATTGCAATAGCAAAAACAAAGCAGTGATAAATTCGAGTCTTTCTATTTGCTTAAGAGGGCAGGGATGGCTAAGACATACATGAAGACATGAAGTTGTAGAGGAAGGAGGGGCTGCGAAATCATCACCGGTTATTTGTCGAAGAATCAGAATCTATAAGGAATATTTTCCATGCTCTTCCTTTTCTCCATCTTCGAAATCACTACGTAGTATTCTTCTACCTTCCTTTTTTCCACCTCCATGCTTTATTTTGCAAGTTCTAACCAATCATCTGATGGAAAAGGAAGTGTTTGATCATTCATTGCCAAGTTGAGAGCTTCTAAGTGCAGCAGATTCGGAAGCAAGAATTGCATATATTCATCAAAGTAAGTCCTATAACAAAAATATTTCCTCTCGAGATAAAAGGAATATATCTTCAACCCCATTTCATGGAGGTCAAATTACCACTATCACAAAAAATCACACATGTTAAATTATTCTTCCGCACGCGTGTCGTATCAATTCCAAACAGCTAATGCAGAATGCTCAAGCACAAGGGGAGGAAAACGACGAATATGCCATACAAGTCCCTATCAATTCATACAACTCCAATCAATTTGTCTTTTGTTTTGTACTGTAAGTTATATCAATTGCAAAGACTACAGAACAATAGCTTTGGTTACTTTCACTTGGAGGATCTGCATTGTATGGTTCAAAGAGTCCAAACCTTGGTACCATTTGTCTTAAGTGCTGAAACCATCGCTCCTGCATAGCCAAATGAGCCCAGCAGAAAAGATAAAAAGAGGGAAACAATCATTCACCTCTAGTATTTCCTTCCATAAGTTTTCTGAAATAAATTTGATGACTATGCCGCAGCACAATATGATGAAAAATAAATACTTAATGCACCTAAGGATAATGGCCAAAATACCTGAGGACAAGAAACTGACTTCACCGTAGCAAAACAACAATATGCAAACTTGGTGATTTATGTTTCAAAATCCTATCCCTTCAGATCTTTTGGATAACCTCATGTCCTTCAAAAGGGAAAACAACAAGCATAGGGTTGATAGAAACATTGTGATTTGCCTACTTGGATCTAATGCACAGGTTAATAGCCAGAGCCAATGCCAACTAATAATTCTGTCAGCAAACAGCTATACGAGGGACTTGATTTACTAGTCAAGGCAGTAAATCAATGGTGATCACCGGAAATTATTGTAACTTCCCTAGGAAATACCGTGGATCTAGAAGTGATATACCTACTGAGATGTTGGCATCTCCAATACTGTTAAACTCGGATACTCCCTTCTTATGCACAATAACTCCGAGATCCAATCAGATAACTAAAATGAAAGAAAGGAGGAACACAGGTGAATCCCAAATTGGATTTATAAAAAGAAAAACCGGGAACAAATCATGAACCTGTTTTCAATAGCTCGCCTCTCCTGGTCTCGTTGTTTCTCCCAGCTCGCTGTCTTCCCCTGAATGTGAATTTGAGTTGTGTTATTTGGAATTGTGATTTTGAATATGGTTGAATCCTATGTGTAGAAAATATTTTTTATATATATTGTGGTGTCCAATTATGAATATACATACAGAAAATGCCAAAAATGGTGAAAATAAAATATAGCTGAGATTTAAGAGATATTGTTGGAGCTGTACGCTGTTTTAAGGGTCCAGGGATCGACCGGCACTACAAAACGTTTAAGTGCCCTGTTTTAAGGTGAAAGGGCACTGAAACAATCCAAGATGGTGCGTGCAACGAGCCTATCCAGAGGGGGTTCGTGTAAGGGCCTCTTTGATTAAAAAAACATCCATAGGAATTTCAGAGATTTTATTCCTTGGACTTTTACCTGGGTTGGTTATTCGATTTGTAGGATTGTTTTTCTTGTGGTGAACGTTATTGCCATTTCAATCCCTAGGAGTTAAGTGGGATGAATTTGCAAGGCTACATCTTTCATGTTCCTGTGCGTGTTTTAGTATGTTGTGAATTAAAGAGATCCTAAAGGATTGCGAGTAGCATGTTTTGTTGTCAGGAGAAGAGGATGTGAGGCTGGGTGTACTAGATATAGGCTTGATATTAACATATTACCCTTTATCGGAAAAAAAACGAGGAAGAGGATGCAGTAGGGCCTTTGATCCTATGCTCATCATCCTTTGGCCTCAGCTCCCTCCGTGCAATGCAAATTACTGAACTTAACTGTTCCTGCCACCGCACTGCCTCGAAATCATCTCCACACTGGTCCGTGGAGAGAAAGAGAAGCATGGGTGACTTCCAAGCTATGCAACCATTGCAACAAAAATATTAAAATGTTGCTGCAGCATCTCAAGAACCGTAAGAATGTAAGTAAGAAAGCCCTGATTGGTAAACTCGTGCGTCATCCATGATTCATTTCCAGATTTGCAGTCGTTTCTGGGTTAGGAGGAAAAAATAACAGAAGCAACAAGTTGAAACCATCGAGGCACAAATTCTAAAGCACCCTCCACAGCAACAAATCAATCTCTGCTTCTCAGACCAAGGTACCATTTGGTTGGAGGGATATGGTGGGATGGGAGCTACAAGGATTACCTCTTGGTATTCACTTTCTTATACAAGACACGATTTCACCTGATCAAGAGAGACGACACAATCACAAAAATGATAACCGTGCCATTGTTTACAAACAGGGGAATTTGGACAGGGGTACATACAGTTGGCAAGTTTACTGTTAAATAGTAAAGTTTATAGCATGGTTCCGCTGCTCATTTGTTTACAGGAGGCTCTTCAAGCCACTTGGCACGAAACCCAGTTCCTTGACAATCAGCACAACTTGAAAAGCCCTGAAACAAAGTAATATATAATGTGTGCATGAAAATTGTAGCTACCAAGTTGTCATGTCAAAAGAACTTGTGTCATTATCAATATATTACTGTTTTTCACATGAATTAGTTATAGGATTATATGCATAGGCAGGATTAAATTCACATGAACAAGTTATAGTACCACTACCTTTCCGGAGCAAATCACACATCTAGTATTTTTCGAGGGTACTTCACACAACATATTGTTGCCAAGGATAAAAAAGCCTGTGCCTGCACACCACTTGCACTCCACGTCCCCAGTGGATTGACAAGATGAACAAGAACTCGGTCTTGGTTGCTGTACATCACCACACCATGAATGTGAGATTACAAAAGAACTAATAAAGAGCAATGCTGTAAGCATGATGGATAATTCTGTGTGCTTGCTACATATAGAATTTGAATTTCTTTTCTACTACCATAATGAAATGCTGAAACTACAAGAAACCATAAAATTTCTTAGAATGTCTTTTATGCAATATAAATACTCCCTCCGGTCCATTTAAAGTGTCGCCATAAATCAACATTGTGCGTACATCTCGTACGTGTAAGTGGTGACGCTTTTTTCGGATCCGAGGGAGTACAAGTAAACGACCATAGATTCTAACTACTAAATCATATTAAAGCAATGGGTGTCCTACATTATTCTGTGTTCCTCAGTTAGAGTTTTGGAGAACTAAATGTGAACAACCCAAATAAGTGGCATTCCCATTTCCCGGTCCATCATTTCCAAACAAGATCATTGTCACATATATCAACAAAATCCCAAAGTATATTCTTGAAAAATATTATGGAACACTTCCTTTTGTGTTGTATGTACAATAATAAAATGTTGCACTAATCAGGTACTATAGTTATACTCCTAGCACATCAAACTGCCCTTTTATTTGAGAATGTTTCTTTGTAGGTAAGCAATTAAGCCTATCACTACACTACCACCTTCTATAAAATTAATAAATTATACTAGGTTAGCAAGTTGTACCTCATTAGTTACAGCATGGACAACTACTCCAGCAGAACCAAGATGTTCAAAGCTCACATAAAGACATACTACATCGTACATAGACATTCAGTGAGCATGTGGAAAAGGCGAACAGCTCAATCACTGCCAGAATCTCCATTATGTCTAATACAAGCACTCGAAAATGCGAAGAGTGTTGGGGCCAACAATTTTCTTATTCACTTCATTTCACCCTAACAGAACTAACCCCAACTAACAATGTTGGAAACAGTTCAATGTCTGAGAACTTCCTCATGGAGTGGATAAAAGTAAACATGCATCACAATTGTTACAACTTTGTTGTTAGTACGTCCTATGACACTTAATACTGAGGTATTTAGTTGTTGTAGAGTTGCAGCAAGCTTAGTTGGACAATTGATTCCAATTTGAGAGTTCACCAATCACCACATGAACAAAATATGTGATTCCTGGCCTCATACGCCAACAGAATTATTGGAAGATTCAACTAGTCAACTCAGTTTCCAATAGGAGTACCCAGTAAATTCGCATGAGGATTCCCCACAATTCCCCTAATTCGGTTACACATCAATAAGCAGGCATCAAAGCGAAGAGAAAAATTTGGGCCGCGATTCGACCGTGAACCTTGGAGATGAGCCAGGCGCGGTCCATGCGCTTGGCAAAGTCGTTGGAGCTCCCCGGCGAGTCGACGGTGGAGGCCATGGGAACGGGGAGCCGCCTGGGGGTGACCGGAACGAGGTTCCCGAAGCTCCCGGAAGACGACGAATGGCTTCGAACGCGGCGGGAGGAGGGAAAGGCAGCCGCGCAGGCGCCGCAGACGGTCGCCGGCATCCCGCCGCGCAGGAAGTGCTTCGAAACGAGAGGGGTTGAGCCTTGAGGGAGACGAGGTCGTGATGCGCGGAGAGAAGGCTGCCGTGGGCTTCCTGCAAACCACGCGCGTTGTTGCCGGTGAGGAAGGTAGTTCTGTTCGGTCGCTGACAGGCTGGGCAGACAAGGCATTTGGCCCAATCCGCGAGTCGTTTCTGGCTGGCCGATGGTAGGATAGGACTCGCGGTACCGAGAGTTTTCGGCAAATACTCCCTTCATTCACGTAAAGTTTAATCAAACATTTGAGAAAATATCAATCTTTACAGTGCTAAATCAGTCTTATTAGATACTTACTTATTGAATACTACCTTTTTTTTTTAGATAAAAAGGGATATACCCCAGCCTCATATAAAGAAACTTAAGAGTTTTTACATCATCCAGTTTTTCGGTGCAAACCAACAGGGAGAACGACTGACGGATCCAACCAGCCCAGGTCTAAAGCACACAAATAAGAAACACCCTTATTACACCACAAAGACACTAAGCGAAGACTCCACACGCAATCGTTTCGAACGAAAGCTATCCACTGCAAATTCTTCGACATGACATCGACCACCCTTTTGCTCGATTGAAGACCTCCATCGCCACGGTCTTCAGCCTCTCAGCTCCTCGCCGCAGCATTCTTCGTCGTTTTTCCGTCTGCAATTCACTCCACAATTCAATCCAATGACAAATAAAGAAAATAATGTCACAGGGATCCCGGGGCATGATCTGATCAAAACATGCTCGATTCCGTGTCTTCCAGATAGCCCAGAAGATGGCAGCGAGACATACTTTGATCGCACCACGCTCCGGGCCATGAAAAGAAAGAATCCATTGTCCCAAGTCTGCAACAGTACTTGGAGGATCATGAACATCAAAACTGCATCGAAAAACACCCATACAAATCTAGCAACCGGGCAGGTGAAGAACAAGTGGTCAATGCTCTCGTCTGTTGCACAAAACATGCACTGCCCACTACCTTCCCAGCCACGTTTCTTCAAATTGTCTTTGGTCAGAATTCTACCCCACATCACCAACCATAGAAAGGTTTTGATTTTAGCAGGTAGTTTCATTGACCACAAGTGTTTAAAGCTTTTAGCCGGCAGCTTGGTTTGTAGAGCATTATAAAGGGTTTTAACAGTAAAACCTTTTCGCCCCAACCTCCAAGTCACCCTATCATCTCCATCCGCAAGTTCAACACTATTAAGAATGTTAAACATCTCCTCTTTCTGCTGTGCCAAATCCCCCAGAGACATCTTCTGAACACCAAACATTTTCCTCTCGATGCCACAACTTTATCAACTTTAACGTTATTGCTAAAGGTGAGGTTGTGTAACCGAGGAAACATCATCGCCATACTCTTCCCATTATACCACTTGTCATCCCAAAAGCTGGTTTTATTTCCAGAGACCAAGACCCTATCACAAAACGAGTAAAAAATATTTTTTACTTTCATTAGTCCTGACCAAAATTGAGAAACCCCTTCTTTCTCAGAGGCCTGTGACAGTGTTTCCTTCTGAAGATATTTTTTCTTCAGAATACTACCTCTAATCCAATAAAAGCGTCGCCGAGAGTGTAGTGGCTAGCACAAGAAAGTATACAACTCACGACAATATTCCGAATCGGAGGGAGCATATTTTTATATTATATTTGTACCGAGTAGAGATTTTGTGCTCCCGGGCACCAGTGATCCTGGCGTTTTAAAAAAAAAAAAAATTTTCGTGTTTCAAAATATTCTGAAAAAAAATCTCGAATGTAGCCATTGGTGTATTCTACAAACGTGCCAAAAATAAACTTCAAATACTTTGTATTTTGGGCTACGCAAAAATAAGAAAATTGTGGATCTGAGTATGCTTATTTTCAAATCTCTAAATTTATCAGATTTTGTCAATTTTGTGTAGCTCCGATACGATGTATTTAAAGTTTATCTTTTGCACGTTTGTAGATACATCATTAACTACATCCCGAATTTTTTCAGATTTTTTTGAAACTTAAATATTTTTTTTGATTTTTTGAAAGCACCAGGAGCACTGGTGCTCGGAGCACAAACACTTTTCCGATTTGTACCGTATTATAATTGTTGGTGGTTTTTTTTATAAATATGGTCAAACTGTAAATAGTTTGACTTTTGAAACAAATTATACACCTTTTTTACGGAACGGAGGTAGTAGCCTGGAAGAACAGTACTCCATCCGATTCATTTATATGTTTATCCCTAGATCTTCATTTTTACAAATGATTTTTACAAATATAATATCAATTGTATAACACAAAAGTTGTACTACTTGAAAACACAACATCAAACGTTTCAGTGATATATTTTTGTTGCAATATATACATTTTACGTTGGTCAAATTGATGATCTATGAATATGCGCAGGACTTACAAACCGAACCTTATAGAGTAGAAGAGTTGAAAATTTTCAAATTTGCCACCTAACTTGATTATTCGACATCTTCTCAAAAGGAGAAACAATTGCCTGAAAATGTGAAAAACAATAATGGAACGAGGACGCTTCCCTTTTGATCTAACGAGTTTGAAATGCAACGTTGTTGATGACGAAAGGACTCGAATGAAGCTTAGCAATTTTGTCTCCCTCCTCTCTATGTGGGACTCTCGGAATTTCCATTAGTGATTATTGCTATTGAACTGGCCTAATTCTTACATACGGACGCGGCGGCCCCGTATGGCAACCCGACCCTCTCATCGCCTCCGCATCTCGCCCCTATTCATCTGATGCAGCCACCCTCGACAATCCTCGCACACCCAACCTCGCACGAGCACGAAGCCCTCACCACTGTTGTAGTGTTGTTGCTTTCCAGTCCTTCTGCTAGAGCTTGGTTTGGTGACGGTGTGGACACGCTAACGTCGAGAAATAGTGTCTTTTTTCGGTGGATCTACAACCACTATGAAAGACATGCCACTCTTGACGCTAGTAGGTGATACGTAAGAACGCCTCACCCCGTCAACAAAGTTAATGATTTGCGGAAGTGATATTCTCCATGACTTAAGCATATATTATTCGATAAGAATTAACATGTAGCAACATAAGGGCATACATGTAATAACATTTCGTAGATTCAATCATTTTAGTATGTATGTGGCCAAAATAAAAATGGTAGGTAGAGTGCCTTACAAAAGTGAACGGAGGGAGTATTATTATTCTACGTAGTTTATAAGCAGGACACTTATGAACTGGGAGTAGAAGGATTGAAAAATTGAAATTTTCCACTAGCTCGATTACTCGAAAATTTTCTCAAAAGATGCAACAATTTTCCCGTAGTTTGAAAAAACAAATAATGGAAGAGGGTGATGCCCTTTTGATCTAAAAAGAAAGAAAATCAACGTTGATGATGAAAGGCTCGAACTAAGCTTAGTGACTTTGTTTTCCCTCTCCCACCCTCGCATCCCCTTCTCCGTGTAGGTCTCTTATTAGGACTCGAAAGAAAATCAACGTTGATAATGAAAGGACTCGAACGAAGATGATTTTTCCATCAGTAATTGTTGCTAATTTAGCAAGGAAACCGACTCTCTCGTCGCCAATCCTCTAACGCGGACACTCTCGACCATGTTTAGCGACCATGTTGGTCCACTGTTGGGGGGTGGGGGGGGGGGTAAAGTGGCCAGGTAGTACAGTTTTTGGATGAAAATAGCTCAAATATTACTGGTTTTGGGCTAAAACTTTCCTGGGGGGGGGGGGGGGGGTGCAGCGGCCCCCCTGAACTACACATAGCTCTGCCCTGTCTATCATCCAACAAAGTCTAGCAAAATATGTAGAAATGGTCCTCTCCTAGCTCAACGCATGGTGGCAGAGCTATGATACGGGTCAGATCAACATGGAAGTGTACTGAATACAATGTATATTTCAAGAAGTAATGCTATCACCTATTGAGCAATTTTATTTACTCTCAATTCAATTTTAATCGTCTGATGACCTGTGCTCCATGTTTGAAACTTAAAGATACAAAATGTTGAATACTGACGGTTAGCTATGTACCGCACATGGCAAAAATCTGTGTCTCCTCGGATTGAATAATGACGGTTAGTGAAGTTATTAAGCGAAATAACAGCAACCCAAGAGTTAGCTTGTAAATGTGCCCAGAGAAATGACGTTCGGTTGTTGGGGACATAATTTTACACGGTAAAATTTTTGTGGTGAAATGAAGTCGAATGGTTCTTTTTTGGAGTTCTATGCACGTTGTAAAAAAGCATTTGGTTTAACCTGGTATTTAAGTACATCTTATTTTGTATTGTTTGAGTCAAGCGTGTAGTCTTCTAATGATTCTCTTTGGACTATTAAATTGTATTCACTGTCACACATATGAATGTCAATACGAAATACAGTTTACATTCATAAATGGATCTTCTACAGCTCCAAAACATGATCACAAGAATGTATTTTCCTTAGCAACGCATGGGCAACTGTGCTAGTTTTTACTAATGTAATATCAAACAAAGTTATAGCATTTGAAAACAGACCATCTAAAGTTGTCAAATATACTTTTCCAATATATCTTATATAACGTAGGTCAAATTGATGATCCATGAATCCACGCAGGGAGAGAGGCGTTCTGGCTCCCGGTGCACATGCAACCGGTATTTAAAATGCATTTTAAACGAATTTTTAAATGTTCAAAGAAATTACAAAAATGTTCGCGTATAGATATTAACATCCTATGTGTTCATGAATTTAAGGTAGTACAGTTTTTGGATGAAAATAGCTCAAATATTACTGGTTTTGGGCTAAAACTTTCCTGGGCTGGGGGGGGGGCAGCGGCCCCCCTGAACTACACATAGCTCTGCCCCTGTCTATCATCCAACAAAGTCTAGCAAAATATGTAGAAATGGTCCTCTCCTAGCTCAACGCATGGTGCAGATTATCTTAAGATTGAAAGGCAGAGCTATGATACGGGTCAGATCAACATGGAAGTGTACTGAACTAGAAGGGTTAACGCGGCTTTGCTGCGCGCCGAGATGCTCATTGTGGCGGTGAGTACTTTGCAGCTAACATGTTAGTCTCAGTACAGATGAGTACCCTAATGTGACCTTTGTAAGAAATGCAGTATAGAAGAGCTTATATAAGTATTCAATACACAAATTTGTTAATATCTGAACAATATACTTTAGATCCAACATACAACAATATATTTATCTGGCCACTCTCTGAAATACCAAATCCTCTCCTTAACGGACATAAATCAATCACTTGAACAAACAGATGACCATTCATCCATCTCACTCCCATCATGGCTACTCTCCACAAACTGAACAACTAATGTGATTTTGTGAAGAATATGCAATGTAGTCTTACTATACAAACTAAAAATTATGCCAACAATCTGGATGTAGCAGTAATCACCTTAAGTATTGCAAAGTTTCTTTTTGAGGATTGCACTGGGCAGAAACTTGATAAAGTGCATGACCGATAGAATGCTTCTGCGTGAAAATTTAGTTGATGAGAACCTTCCCAGTATTCAGTAGTCATACTTGACGAAGCTCATGAAAGGACCATCCACACAGATGTTCTATTTGGTTTGAAGCGTAGATCTGACATGAGGCTTATCGTTACTTTTCTACTATCGATGAAAAGTTTTTTGCCTATTTCTTTAACTGCAACATATTCACAATTCCAGGAAGAACATCCCTAGTATGTCCACCCAACCGGAAACTGTAATTGTAGAATAGGTAACAAAATAGAGGAGATGTAAGAAACCACAACTATAAACAAGAACTTAAATTTGTACAGGGGAAATACTGAGAATATGTCCAGCCCATCCAGGTTATTGCAGGACTATCTTTTTCACGGATGCAACAAAGATATGATGGATCATATGGAATTAAGAACATATAGGAAATAAAAGGAGAACTGAAATGTTGCTATTGCACCAACTCTTGTAAGCATCAGACTGAACTCTTGTATGACTTTATAGTTTTTTCGAGTTGATGTCAGGCATCACTAAGTTTCCTTTAAGCACATTATGAACCATGGCATGTCTCGTACACAAACTAAGTGAAAGAATCACCTCAAGGTGTGCTAAAACATGATGTATAGATCCATATGGAAATCTTTCATTTGTTACTTTTTCTCAACGTGGAGAGAATTAAGCAGTTTTAATACGTTGGAAGTAACATAAAACAACACCATACCTTTTTGTTTGATGTAGACATAAGCTGATCAAAGCTTAAATTTGCAATAGTGCTTGAATGGTAGTCCTCTTTTGGAGATAAAGAAATTTAAATAAGCAGCTAAAAATATATGGGTGGGTGTAAATTAATGTTAAAACATAAGATGGGTGTAATTATCTCACTATTTAGATAAACCGTGAAATGAAGTGAAATATTTTTTTAATCTAAGTACTCAAAAACAAGTCGAATCAATACTGGAAAAAGAGCTACGACACTCTTTCTCATATACTTCAAAAATAGTACAGTTTGATAAAAACTGAAGCATATGTGTTATATCCCGGGTTTTCCCCATTAGATTTGTTTCTTGTTTCTTTTTGCATCATCATGACATTGAATATTTGTCCAATAAATTCCTTATTCCTAAACTCTATTTTGTTCTGCAAACTTTATACTAAAATGTTTTTGCCAAACTTTTGGCTCGGCGTTCGAAATTGGTTTGCCAAATGATTTGCAAAAAAAAACATTTTTAGAGAGAGTGAGCAGCCAGCAGTCCAGTCAAGCCAATTCCAGCCCAAGGCCCAGTCAGACCGAAACCCTAATCCCCCCTTGGCTTTTTCCTTTCCCACCCCCTGGCATCTTGTAGCCACCTTCCTCTCATTTTCCGTTTTCGCAATCGGGTCCTCTCACCTCTTTCCCTTCTCTCCCTGCACTTGACACACACCACGCACGCAAGCAAGCAGTAACGCACACGCCCGGGAGACGCTCCGCTCGTCCCGCACCCGAGCGCATCCTCGCGCACGCGCCGCCACCTCCCTGCTCCCTCGCTCACAAACGCCTCCCTCGCCAATCCCCGCCGCCGGCAGCGCAGCGTCTCCGCGCGCTCCTCTCTGTTTCCTCCTCTCCTCCTTGCTCGCCGACCTTTGGACCGGCCGGCGACGCCGCCTCCCCGACGAGCCCTGGCTGCAGCCCCGAGCGCCGCGCCCGGCCGTCGTCGACCTTCATCTAGCGCGGACGACCTACATCGTCGACTCCTTCTGCGCGCGCCGCTTCCGGCTCGCCTCCATGGCCCCGAGCACGCCAGCGCCTCCATGACGACGACCCAGAAGAGAGAAGATGCCAGAAAGAGAGGATACGGGTCTAGCGAACCCCAATCCACCGCTGTAGCCATCGAACAGAACCAGCGAGAAGAGAGGAAGCAAAGGAGACGGAAGAGTATAGAACAAAGGAGAATAAACACACGCGTCTTGTTACTCGGACGAACCGACCCACGAAACCGACCTGGGCACCTCCAAGTGTGCTACACAGAGGAACCACACACACGAGACCACACGACACGGACAGATGGGACCAACATCCACTAGGCTCGCTAGCGTACAGAAAATATCACAAACAGTCACTGAGATGTGGGACCACACTGAGGATGAACCACAAAGCAGGAATTCTAGGGTGATTGTATGTTGTAGAGATACAATGTATCTTTCAAGAAGTAATGCAGATCAACTATTGAGCAATTTTATTTACTCTCAATTCAATTTTGAGTCGTCTGATGACCTGTGCTCCATGTTTGAAACTTAAAGATACAAAATGTTGAATACTGACGGTTAGCTATGTACCGCACATGGCAAAAATCTGTGTCTCCTCGGATTGAATAATGACGGTTAGTGAAGTTATTAAGCGAAATAACAGCAACCCAAGAGTTAGCTTGTAAATGTGCCCGGAGAAATGACCGTTCGGTTGTTGGGGACATAATTTTATACGGTAAATTTTTTGTGGTGAAATGAAGTCGAATGGTTCTTTTCTGGAGTTCTATGCACGTTGTAAAAAGCATTTGGTTTAACCTGGTATTTAAGTACATCTTATTTTGTATTGTTTGAGTCATGCGTGTAGTCTTCTAATGATTCTCTTTGGACTATTAAATTGTATTCACTGTCACACATATGAATGTCAATACGAAATACAGTTTACATTCATAAATGGATCTTCTACAGCTCCAAAACATGATCACAAGAATGTATTTTCCGTAGCAACGCATGGGCAACTGTGCTAGTTTTTACTAATGTAATATCAAACAAAGTTATAGCATTTGAAAGCAGACCATCTAAAGTTGTCACTGATATACTTTTCCAATATATATTATATAACGTAGGTCAAATTGATGATCCATGAATCCACGCAGGGAGAGAGGCGTTCTGGCTCCCGGTGCACATGCAACCGGTATTTAAAATGCATTTTAAACGAATTTTTAAATGTTCAAAGAAATTACAAAAATGTTCGCGTATAGATATTAACATCCTATGTGTTCATGAATTTGTTTCACATAAAACCGACATTTTTTATGATCTATGTAAAAAAGGCAAAAACATTGTGCTAAAATAAGTTTCTTCACAAGACTTTTTTGTCCTTTTACACGGGCAACAAAAAATGTCAATTTTCGCAATATGGCTGTGTGATCCCATATAATAGTATGAAGATGTACAAGCAAAATTTTATTTAGAATTTTTCAACATTTCAAAATTCTGTTTTCAAAATACCAGGTGAATATGCAGCTGGGTGCCAATCTAGATTGTCATCGAAGGACTTATAAACTGGGAGTACAAGGGTTGAAAAAAAATTCAAATTTGCCACCTATCTCGATTACTCGACCATTTTCTCAAAAGAAGCACCAATTTACCTGAAGTTTGAAAAAAAAACAATAATGGAATGCGGTGCTGCCCTTTTGATCTAAAAAGTTTCAAAAGCAACATTGAGTATGAAAGGACTCGAATGAAGCTCAGTGACTTCGTCTTCCCCTCTCCCCCCCGCATCCCTTCTCCGTGTGGGTCTCTAAGTTTTTTGCATTAGTGATTGTTGCTATTTTATTAATGTAATGTCTAATGATTTTCAAATAATACGTGCGCCCTTGCAAGGCAAGCCGGCCCTCTCGGCCCCTCAGCATCTCGACCCAAATCCTCTAACACGGACACTCTTGACAATTCTCGCATACCCAACCTCGCACGAGCACGAAACCATCTCCCCTGATGCGTGCTTTTCAACGGTTTCTGCTAAGCTCGGTTTGGTGACGACGATATATTTATGATGACATGTATGGCGTAACCCTTTTTTCAATGTGGACACGTGGACGTCGAGAAATAGTATCTTTTTTGTGATGGAACGACAACCACTATGAAAGACTTGTCATTCCTGATGGTTCTAGAAGATACCGGTGTTCTAGTAAAGAATGTCTTGCCTCTTCAACAAAAAACCGATTTTCGGAAGTGATGGTCCCCAACCCCATGACTTAAATAATACAGTATTTAATAAGAACCAAGCATATTTGCTAGTTTAATTTATTATTTTCTAGATAACGTGAGGAACACATGATGTACATATAACTCATTTTATGACATCCTTTTGTTTAAGGGTGCGGTCGTGTTTGTCTGTGTTTCAAATCGGTATCTTATTATTATAGCTGAATGCCCGTGCGTTGCTACGGATGTAGAATACATCAATTGCATCGTCTTTTTCATAGATGCATTCGGCTTTCACCTCACGCCTCATTATCTTACCCTCATCTTCGAAGAAGAGAATGTTTCTTCTACCCATTCTACATCGTCTCATCTTGCCCTCAAAATAAACATTCAAAGAAAATACACATGATAATTAAGCATTCAGCACATCCAAATAAAAGCACATGCTCTCGTGGAGAAAGGGGGGCAGGGGGTTAGTGACTACTTGTCGTCCAATTAACGTACGATTAATGCAATCTTTCAAACTTTATACTCTTGCGGTTGAAAATCTATGACATGTATATAGACTTTTTGGCATGATCAAACACAATATAACATATCAATCATCGCATGAAAATAAAGCGGTAAAGAAGAATAACAAAAGGTAGGCGACACTACTGGTTCTGAATTTTTTATACCCTTCATGTCATTTCTTTTTACAAGTTCCCGATGTCCTTCCTTTCATTGTACAAACAACACAACAATTAATAACTTCCAGAAATATGACATATGCATCGAAATAAAGAGTCGTTTCAAGGTCAGCTGCAAACACATCTGATGATAAATACGTTTTTGCAAACGGACAAGCACATTCCTTAATAGTTAGAACCGGTGATATATTTGAGAATAGCAGGTAATTCGCCAATGCTAGCATCACAAATCAGTAAACAAATACTTTACATGCATGTAAAAAACAACTAATGGTTGCAGGCTGGGAGACTGGCAGGGGCCACGGCCCCCATGCTCTCACAACTACATGTATAGATGCTGCTAACCCTCTGTATTTGATACAAAATTAACTGAACACGACTGAAAAATACACCTAAGTGAGTGCAAATAAAGAATATTCGAGGCCCTTCAGAAAAAAATATATAGGGAAGGATGAGAGTTGAGAAGGCCTCCTTCACCGTATCAAGAATATTCCCTCCCGATCCATCTCCCTCCCCCGGCGTCTACCTTGTACTACTCACATTGTCCATGCTCAGCTCCTGGAGCTCGACAAGGCCGTGGAGAATTGCACCAAAGGCGGCACTCGCCTAGCAAGTTGGAAGACAACTGGACATATATTATCACAAACATGTAACGGTCCGAGCTGAATACGCCACACAGAAACAATACCTTTGTTTAAATTGTGCTTACCAAATCAAGGGCAAAGGTAAGGAAAAAACAGTTACATGGTTTAGCACTATGGCCCAATTTTATGGATAATAAATCAAGAGATAATCATGATCGAAACACATCTAGACATTTTTGTGTCAAAAATGGTACAGCTCAAATACTACGTGAAGTTAGCTTAATTATGGATGGAAGCTATTCTAAAATCTGACCACCACACCAGATCTACCAAAAAATGATTATACAATATGAATTCAAGAAATATAGTTTGCATAGGCTAAATGTCTGCAAAGGTATAAAATATTATGAGCCTAGGCATCGTACCTCTGTTTAATACTGAAGGGCATGAAGACACAGTTTGCACCGGAAACTCACTCCTGGTTGCCTGCTCCAGCTGCCATCATGAAACTGATTTCATCGCCAATGGTAAATGCCCATGCATCCTCCCGCATGAGCCCCTGTGTGAACAATTAATTACTATTAATATTCTAGATCACTGAACGCAGTGCCTGATGAGCTAAAAGAATTATGGAAAAGTAATGTATCTCTAAACATGAGCAATTAAGAGAAATGTATTTCAAACATTCAAGTACCTATTCTAAAGACTGAGGCAACAAACGAGTAGCTACACTTTGGTTAGAAACACAAATAGGAAAACTATCCCCAAAACAAATAAAAACTGTATCAGCCATTCGTGACATGTTTTTCAGTAAATGTGGCAAACTAACAGGACAGTACTTATGCCACCTTACATCCAAAATCACAGAACCAAAAATATGTGTATCAGTCATCCTTGACATGTTTTTCAGTAAATGTGGCAACTAACAGGGCACTACTTATGGCACCTTACATCCAACAAAAATATGCAATATGCATTTTCATTTCACGCCTTTTATACAAATATACTAACAATTCAATCTAAGCTACTTCCAGCCTCACATGACAGTCGATTTGGCTACATTTTTAATGGGAAAGCACAACCTAGGACTAAGAGCGAAAACACTAAATTATCAATTTTGCAGCTGCTCATTCGGATATTCATAACGGCTCATGGGTCTAGATGATCCCACTATGTAATTTTTTTTTATTTTTTTTTCAGAATGTCAAAAAATTCCGAAAAAAAATCCGGATGTAGATTACAGCGTGATGTGTTCGCACAAAAATTGGCAAGGTGAAAAAACTTTTTTTGCAACCTGTGCAAAAAAGACAAAATTGTCCGAATTTTGTCTTTTTTGCACAGGTTGCAAAAAAGTTTTTTCACCATGCCAATTTTTGTGCTGACTTGAAATGTGTTGGACTACATGCAAATATTTTTTTTGATTTTTTTGACATTTGGAATTTTTTTTTTGGGGCAGCGGGTGCAGCTGCACCCGTGTCCCAAATCGCCGCCTGCTCATTGACATACACAAGGAAGCAAAGCAGAACTTTTGTCAGCTCCACAGATACATGTCCAGCATGCACCAATATACTTGCAGCACTGAATGTCTGAATCTACCATGTACATGATGCAGGCACAGCTACCATTACTTGCAGAACTGAATCTACCGATACAAGCAAATGGCAACATAGCAAGCACAAATAGCAAATGACCGATGGGTAACACGGGCATCATCACCACGCAAGAAATCAATTGGCAAGCAGCAGCAGCAGCTCACCTAGGACGGAGGGACTCGGGCGGAGGGAGCAAGCCTGGGAGACAGGCGGCAGGCCGGATTCCGGCACTGCACGAGGGAGGGCATGCTCTGATCGCTAGATACCGGCCGGCAGTGGTTCCTTCTATCCTGGCCCGGGGGAAGCTGGGACAGAGCGGCGCGGCCGCTTGGCAGCAGGGCGGCGGGGAGCTGGACGCGTAGATCTGTGGGGCTCGCCGACGGGGCTAGCCGCGAGGGATGACGGAAGGCTGGCGCGGCGTGGCGTTGTGGAGAGGAGCTGAGGAGGCGGCTGGGCTGGTGGCTGCGGAGAAGAGTGGCGGCAGGTGAGCTGTTGGAGTGGTCATGGGCACGGCGGTAGGTGGGCGACGGACGAGACCAGAGCGGGGCCGCAGCCGGGGCGCGCACGCCGGGTATCCAGCCAGAGAGAATGCCGTGCCGAAATCGCGGAACACAGGGGAGGGGCGGGCGGTGCCGGCTAACCGGGACGGAGGCGGCGGTAAGGGAGCTCGAGCGGATGCGACGAGGGACAGAGGGAATCTGGGAGGCGGCGCTGCATCAGGCCTTGTTTACTTCTGTCGATCGGTGATACTCGATTGAATCGGTGGACCGTTTTTTGACTTATCAATGGCATTGGTGGGTAAATATCTACAACCGGCAGGGGTAAAATCGGAAAATGAAAAACGGACCATCACCTGAAGACATATTATATAATAGAGATTATAAATACAAGTAATGTATGTATAGGGGTGTACAGTACATTGTTAAAAAAATAAGTGCAGTCGTGCCAGGCTTGTCGCATGTGCCCAAAAAAGAATTATGTGGCATGTAACACGGTTCCAAGACATTTTAAATTGGTTCGGCACCTTTTATACTCCCTCCGTCTCAAAATAACTGTCTTAGATTTGTCAAAAAGTGGATGTATCTAGACATGAAACAAGTATAGATACATTCACTTTTGGACAAGTTTGATACACTTATTTTGGGACGGAGGGAGTACGGAGTACTATATATACTTTAGGACCACCATCTTCAAAGCTCAATGCGTTCATGACTCACGAGCCAGACCAGACCGCGTACACACACGGCGCACCGTCCAGCTCCAACGAGGCAACGACCAGTCGACCTCCGACCGCGCCAACCCAACCCAACCCAGCAAAACCGATGCGGCCCGCTGGCTGTGTGGCTCATCTCCCCTCTCCCCCACGCCATCCCGCACTCGAATGTGAGAGCGGAGCCGCCCTCTGCCCTCCTCCTCCTTCGCCGCGATGCCCCCGCCGACCGCCTCCTCGCTGGCCGCGGCCGACCCCGCGCTCCCGGCCGCCTTCCTCTCCGTCCCGTCCCCGTTCCTCCCCTCCTCCCCGCCCCTCCCCTCCGCCCCCTCCCACGCCTCCTTCCTCCCCCGCGCGCGCGGGCCCCGGGCGCTCGCCGTCTCCGTGTCCGTCACCGGGCCCACCTCCACCGCCGCGTCCAGGCTCCACCACATGTGGGGCGAGTTCGCCCGCTTCGTGCGCCTGCACGGCAACCAAATCGCGCCGCTCGGGTTCGCGTCCCTTGGCGGCGGCTGCGGCGGAGGAGGGAACGGAGGGGGCGGTGGGGGAGGGGGAGGTGGGGACGCTGGCGTGGAGTGGAACAGGAGGGGTTGGCGCGGGCCCGGGCGCCGAAGAAGGTGCTGATCCTAATGAGTGACACCGGCGGCGGCCATCGCGCGTCCGCCGAGGCCATCAAGTCCGCTTTCGCCCAGGAGTATGGCGACGAGTACCAGGTTCGGCTTGCTTCAGCTTGCACTGCTCTCCTGTTTCCCTTTCAGAATTTGTTGATAACTTCATGGACTAACTGAACATGCACAATGTAGCTTGTTGCAACTTGGTAGGAGTAGTTTTGGTAATATGATAATGTTGGTTCGGTAGTTGCGTGCTACCTTAGCTAGGTCTACCATCTATGTGCTCACTGGTGGCTAACTGTCATGACAAATCATACGCTAGCTAGACTATCAGGGGTGAGTTCAGCTAAGACAGTGACGCCCTCTTTTAAAGAAAAGTCAACATAACTTTGAGGTGCATTATTTAAAAATTCTTGCCTAATTCGCATATATAGCACATGGATGCTGTGCATTTCAGGCATGCTTAATATTGTTACACAGTTGCCACGAGATATCCACTCAGACCTAACTAACTATTACAGATCTCGAGTTGAATTGGCTAGGTAGAAGACGTGAATTTAGGGGAAGGAGAAACTAGTATTGTAGGAGACAACAACTGGGGAAAGAGAGACTGAGAAAGGGATTTGTGTTTTCGTGTTTGATGCCGCTTATGGATCAAACCTCAGTTACACTGTTACCACTACTCTCTGCTGGTAGCCCTGAGCAGTGATCCCTTTCCCACATAGAATGATCTTTACACTCTTCTTTGCTGCACTTGCCCCTGTCCCCAAATTCTGCTTTAGCTTTTCAATTGATACCGTATAATATGTTGGAAGAGCATATAATAACATACCGGCACTGGGATGGAACAGAGTGTACAGAAGGAAACACTAAATAAAAGAAACATCATATAAGCTGGGTGATAATGATATACCGCAATTACAAATGTCACGACGTGGATTCATATAGTTGATTAGTTGTTATACATGAAAGAGATTTTGTGGTAGTGGTACTGGTTCATTAAACTTTACTTCCTAATTTATCTTATCCTGTTAAATGCTGAATAAAATTGTTTGTCATTTCTTACGTCTATCTATGTTTCTGATGCTTTTGTATAAACCTATTATTCTTCTAAAAATGAATGATATCCTCTTTGTTTATTGTAATGTTTATTGGCATCAAATAGTTCGCTAGAGTGACAAAACAGTAACATAGCGAGAGATGGTTTAGCCTGCTTTTAAGTTGTAATTTTGCTGTGTAGTAAAGCATGAGATTTTTCACGACTCTACTTGTGATGCTTGTCATTTGTACTGGGTTGGTTCTTGGATATTAGGATGAATAAATGAATGTTTGTCTTCTCTTTTTTGTTGATGGATTATTAGTATTGCCATTGTTTATGCTTCTTTTATTTTGTAATGAATGGATTTATTTGCAGGTATTCGTCACTGATTTGTGGACCGAACATACCCCATGGCCTTTCAACCAACTTCCCAGAAGCTATAGTTTCTTGGTGAGACATGGACCCTTGTGGAAGATGACATACTATGGTACCGCACCACGAGTAATTCATCAGCCACATTTTGCTGCAACAGCAACATTCATAGCGAGGCGAGTAGTCTAATTTGTACCTTGAGTGACCTTAAAAATTACGTTTTTAAACTGTGGAACCATCTCCTACTGCGGCAACATTCTCGAATTAGTCAACCTGAAGTGTAATTTTATTGAATTCTAATTTCTTATTCATCAAAAGATTTTCCTTGTGCAATTTATGGCATTAGCTGCAGAATGATAAAGATTATTGACAATTTGCTATATACCATTATTGTTGTTACTCTCGCCCCTTTTATTAATTCTATTTTTACTTGATGGAGGTTATCACCTCAACATGTACTGATGCTGGATATTGATTACCCTTAGAGTCAGGATTGCCTCGTTTGACTTGCATTTTGGCTGATCTAGTCTTAAGGTAATTTTGATAATTGAAATAACTATAATTACCATCAGCATTGAAGACGATATTTTTTGCTGGGGTATTAATTTTACGGTTGGGTTTGATGCTGTCATCATGAGACGCACTATAAGGCGGCATGCAGAATTCCTGGAGAATGCCCAAATCCAGCTATTTTCAAACTTAGCAACAACTACCATCTTCTGTGCTTATTCTTTTTAATTTGTTTAGGCATGTATTAATATTAATGTTGATGCTTATGTGGACCATGCTTACTTGTTGAAGTGCTTATTCTGTGATAGCATGGTTATATAATCTAGAAATTGCCTATCTTTTCCTGCAGAGAGGTTGCCAAAGGTCTAATGCAATACCAACCAGATGTGATTATCAGTGTACATCCTTTAATGCAACATGTGCCCCTTAGAGTTCTACGGTCCAGAGGTTTACTAGATAAGATTCCATTCACAACAGTTATCACAGACCTGAGTACTTGTCACCCAACATGGTATGCTGGTTTTAATGTTCATATAACTTAGCATCAGTTTTTTAGTCCCTACCTTTAAATCAGGGATGCAACTGTTCTTACAGTGAAATAGTTATTTTACTGCTTTCCATTAGGTTTCACAAGCTTGTGACCAGATGTTACTGTCCATCAGCTGAGGTGACAAAGAGAGCACTAAAAGCTGGACTGCAACCTTCACAAATTAAAGTTTATGGCCTCCCTGTACGGCCATCTTTTATCAAACCTGTTCCACCAAAGGTAAACAAGTTCTTCAGCCATTAGCACCCTAGTAGCTTCTAGATATTTTGCCTTCTGCACAAGTTGCTCAGTATTATATCTATGCTCTTCTCCTTTAACAGGATGAATTACGTAGGGAGTTGGGTATGGATGAATATCTGCCTGCCGTTCTATTAATGGGCGGGGGCGAAGGGATGGGACCTATTGAAGCCACTGCTAGAGCGCTCGACAAGGCTTTATATGACGAAAGCCTTGGGGGACCCATGGGTCAAGTACTTATAATTTGTGGACGCAATAAGAAGTTGACTAATAGGTTGCAGTCAATCAATTGGAAAGTTCCTGTTCAGGTACTTCCTTAAAGCAGAATTTTAGCTAGTTTTGACCACTTTTTCTACACTTCCAGATTAGTCTTTTAATGTTTGTTTTCCTCTTTTAATATTTTAGGTGAAAGGTTTCGTTACAAAGATGGAAGAATGCATGGGTGCTTGTGATTGTATCATTACAAAGGTATGCTCCACATTTCATCCACATCTTCAGATCATGCACTTCGCTATGTCATATGATATTGCATGATTGGTGGTATTCGGTAATACATGACCTGTTGTAATTTGCAGGCCGGGCCTGGTACAATTGCAGAGGCGATGATTCGTGGCCTCCCCATTATTCTAAATGGTTATATCGCCGGGCAGGTAATTTCTTGTGACATTCGTTATAGGCTCTGCATGTCTATCGTTTGGCTGAGAACTCTTGACTTTGGCTTGTAATGTTGTTCAGTAGTGAATACACCTCGTAACTATGCTCGACGAAAGTTTCATAAGATACTTGTGTATTGAACACTTGGTATCCCCTCGGTTTTTCCATGAATCCATGTCGAATAAACTGTAGTAGTGGTAGCGAATGAAAAATGACTAAAATTGTTGTGTAGAATACCATACTGTCAGATCGTACGCCACCGCATAAGCTGAGCTGCAGATCTTGTGCCATGTTTAATTTATACGGATCCTTAACCAAAATTGACTCATGCACCTGACATTGTCATCAAGTTTGTACCATACCTTTACTTTGTACCTGGTGTTCATGCAGTTACACTGACCATAACTTGCTGTGAAGCTGATTTTGATTATGGTGCATTTGGTTTTTTAATTACTCCCTTCAGAAATATAAGACTTAAGACTGTCTACATTCAAGCTTTGACAGCAAATTTCTTGTATAATATATTTCTAATAGTTACAAAATCATAATCAAAAGAATTTGAACATGAATTCAATGTTATCAATTTTGTGTCACTTGACCTGATCTGGACAATAAAATACACCTTATATTTCTGAGCCGAGCTGTGTGTGTGGGAAAATAGATGATTAAATTCTCACATACATCAACACTCTAGTACTCCCTCCGATCCATATTAATGGTCTCAACATTGTCTAGATACGGATGCATCTAGTCTAACTAGATGCATCCGTATCTAGACAATGTTGAGACCATTAATATGGATCGGAGGTTGTATTTTAATTTGCTTACGCACCAATGGTGTATTTTTCCATTTGAAGAGGTGTATCATGCTAATTGCCAAGAGAGGCTGATGCGCTGAGCCCCTGATCTTACATTATGCATGATTTAATTATAATTTATTTGCATAACAGGAAGCTGGCAATGTTCCCTACGTTGTTGAAAATGGATGTGGAAGGTTCTCGAAATCTCCAGAACACATCGCAAAGATTGTTGCCGACTGGTTTGGCCCCAGGTCAGATGAGCTCCAAGTAATGTCCCAAAACGCCCTGAAATTAGCGCGCCCAGATGCGGTGATTAAAATTGTTCACGATCTACATGAGCTAGTCAGGCAAAAGTCTTTTGTACCAGAATATGCATGTGCAGTATAACCTCCTACTATCCGCTCTTTTGAATTTAGTTAGTTGTATTCTTTTGGTGCGGCATTAGTCATAGTATTTGTGAGGATTTGAGAATATCAATTGATTTGCAAATGTCACCATGAAAGGAAAAGAAACTTGAAAAAAAAATGTGAGCCATTTGGTTTTCCTCGATTGTTTTGCCTCCTTAGGACTATTTTGTACTGAGACCATTTTACATGGCAACCTTGCATGCCGACGTCTCTGTAGCCGTGCTTTGTTGTGTTCTGAATCTCTGATGTGGAATGGGTCTGCTAAGTCAAAAACTATATATTGTTGTCATGGATTGAGAAAAGAAGGTTCAAATAATTATCTACGCTAAGTATAGGAGTACTAAATAAGCTTAGAGAGTGTGGTAAATAAATCAGGTGCCGCAAGTGTGTCTTGCGAGAAGTGTAACAACTGATCTGTTTCACCATTGTGACGACGAAATAAAACATGCATGTTCTCTAATCGCTAGTAGAACCAGTGAGATGGCCAGCTGGTCCGTCAAACCTTTGAATGGACCTTTGCAACTCTTTTCTTCTTGGGATCCTAATAATACAAGCATATCAAGCTTCTTCGGAGAATAATAATCTGGTCAAGTCAAACATGGTGCCCATGCTCACCGCTTAACTCACTGACACCATGTCAGACAACTAAACTCTCTAAATTACTCTCACAATACAAGTTGTCCCCAAGCTCTGCTGTCCCTCCCTATGTATCCGCTGAAGAATCCCAAGCCCGTAGCGGGGATGCATTTAGATGCAGCGCAGAGCGCTCTGATCTACAGCTGTGTTCTTGATCGCTTGTGCCGTCCCCATGTACCTAAAGGCTTACCATGTGGGTTAGGCCGGGGACATTGTCAGGCCAGGTGAGCTTTTACTTGCTTAATTGAATATACTGTGTCCAGTACATCTATCCAGACACTGTACTCCGTATGCTTCTGGACCCGCAGACAGTGTCATCAACTTGCTTTTATTTCTTCAACTTTGCAGAGCCGTACATGGGTTTAACCCTGACTTTTTTTACGGTGTGAATCCGTGAACCGCCTTAAACAGAGCACTACCTCTCTGCTCCTGAGTAGATTCTTTTTTAGCGAATCCTGGGTAGATGACATTCCGAAATGCATCTAGTCAAAATAATCTGTAGCGTACATGGCTGTTAACCCTATCTTATTACTCCAAGCGTACAGGAGTAGTTGCCCATTAGCCAACTATAGCTTAAGCGCCAAGCGCGAAATCCACAGTGCACAAAGGCACAGCCCATTAGCCCTTGATCTGATTGCCAAAGTTCCCCACGACCTGGATTGGCAACATATGCCTCACGGCTCATGTGTAGGCTTAAGTATCAACGTACATCTGCTAGCACCTGGTGCTGTATAGTAGGATTAAGCTGAATATCCCGAAATCATCTCGCCTATCAGATTATCCACGGTAACACCATGAGATTATCCAGGGCAAGCCAACGTTAGTTTTATTTCAACAGATTACAGTGCTAAGATTTATTTTTAGTTGTTCATTTGAATTTTTATGTGTTCTGTACAATTCTGCACACAGTGTATATTCCCTGCATGATGTTTCCTGCAGGCGCCTTCATTTGGAAAGGCACACCCTCATGTCTGATCACTACAGAATCGGCATGCCCTGATGATCTGAGATCATTCATTCACAGTTACATAAAAAAATTCTAGCACTGCATCTATCACGTGATCTTGTACTCTTGCAGCTAGTGCCATTGCACAATTCCTTTCATGAAACAGTGTTTCTTGCTGGCAATAAGCACTGGGATTTTTCTACAAATGTAACCCTCTACCCAGTGGCATTGGCAAAAATGACCCATTCCGAAAATCATTGTCAAAACTAGCACTGGATGCACAGTAGGATTAAGCTGAATATCCCGAAATCGTCTCGCCTATCAGCACGAGGAGACACAAGAAATATCTACCAGTTTCTTGCAATGAGTGCAGATCTTAGATGAAGCACAAATAAATGGGTGAATCGGCATGACCTGATGATCTGAGATCATTCATTCCCAGCTACATAAAGATATTCGAGCACTCCATCTAGTATCACGTGATCTTGTAATTCTGCAGCTAATGGCATGGTACAATTCCTTTCATGAAACAGTGGTCTCATTTTCTTGGTGGCAATAAGCACCGGATGTTGTACAGTAGGATTAAGCTGAAAACCCAAAGTATCTACCAGTTTCTTGCAATAATTAGTAATGCTACTGATCTTAGATGAAGCACAAAGAAAAGGCAGAAGAGAAGAAGAAGAAACACAGCTAGAGAAATTTAAATGCTTGTACTACATTTGCCAATAACTAAAAATTGTATTGCCAATTGCCAATCACCAGAGGTGATCGATCCCAAAACGAACAAATTCCCCAAGTACGTATAGGATATTCACACAGCTCATGCATGGATCCCTCTAATTGAATTCCCCCCTCCTAAATAATGCATGCATCAGATGTAATCACAAGTCTCTTGCGCGAACCCAATCTGAGACCCCAAGGTGTCAAATATGACCCTGAGGTTCTTCTGCTGGTAATTACCGATAATGGAAGTGTCATACTCGGATTTCAGGGAGGCCAGAGCCAGGCACACCTGAGAAGCATCACTGCTGACGAGGTAGAGCACACCCTTGGAGTCCACCTCCACACCGCCTTCAAACACAAGCTTGAGGCTGGGGACCTGCACCTCTCTCAGCCCCGTCAGGTTGAAGCAGGTATCGAGGATGGAGAACGGCGGCGCCTGCGGGTACTCCGCGAGCTGGCTCAGGAACTCGTCCCGGACCGCGGTGTACACCGACGGCACGAGGGTCGTGATGATCGTGCCGGAGTCGATGATGACCTTGCCGGAAGAGAAGACTGAGGACTCTACGACCTCCTGGCCGCCGACGGTGATCCCGGTCATGTTGAGGAAGTAGAAGGGCCCTTGCATTGGGTCGGAGACCATCGAGGTGTACACAATTGGTGTGGAGTTCCGGTACACTGACGAGTCGTCGCCGAGGACCAGCGATCCCGATGAGCCGGACTCCTTCAGAGGTAGGCAGTATGAGAACACGCCACCGAACTGATCCATGGTCTGTGATATTAGTGAGAGCTGGCTCCTGCCAAGCCCCATCAGCCCGGACGTGCCACCAAATGGACCCTGGTTGCTGGTGCCACAGCCGAACACGAAGCCTTCGATGTCTTCGCCGGCCAAGCTCAGCTTGTCGTGTGCCAGGACGCCGCGGGAGTAGGAGCCGTCGCGGTAGCTGAGAGTGTAGCTGCAGGTCGCCGGCTGGTCGGCGCCACCGCACGTCTGGCCGGACATCCCGGTGGACACCTGCAGCGCGTCGCAGGAGGAGGAGTTGCACGGCAGCACGGCGTAGGACGACGACTTGGAGGGGTCGAAGAGGGGGTCCTGTTGGTCGTGGCAGGAGTCGCAGGGCGCACACTGCACCCAGGTGAGCTCGCTCGCCGTGTCCACGATTACCGTCGCCTCGCCGCCGCCGATACCGACGGTGGCGACGTAGTTCAGTGTCCGGAGCTTGGCGCCGGAGGTGACGGGGACCTGGGCCAGCTTCGACTCCACCGCCACCGCCGCCGCGTCCGACGACCTGATCCTCAGCCCGTAGATGTCGATGCGCCGCTGCAGCGACGAGACCCTCGCGGCGTCGGAGGCCAAGAGGCCGTCGGTGTCCTCTGCTCCTCTGCTCTTCGCGCTTGGCCCTGAGCTGAAGCTGCTGCTGTGGTGCCGCAGCTCAAGTACCGTGGCGCCACTCTCTGCTCCTGAAGATTGGCATTGCAAGACAATGAGAAAACAATGGATTTTTTCAACAGACACAAATGGGTCCAGATTAAAATTAGCAGCAGCTGCCGCATTCAGCAAACTTTGCCATTTTATCATTGCTCATGTGATTCTCCCAGAGAAGCAAAAGTACTTGGGACGTGCTACTTGTGGTAAATGCTCGTGCGGCGCATCGATCTCGGCGATTTACCCCCCCCCCCCCCCCCCCCCTCACTTTCTCGGCAAAAGTGGGTTCTTTCAACAGGTGCTTCTTCCTAACACTGCCATTCTCCGAGCTACCAGAACCCATGTTCAGACCACATCGCCAAGAATGGAAACATCACCAAATATGCACACTCGCACAACAACACCGTTACCGTTAAAAAAGAACATAGAAACTTAAGTGTTTACCAAACCCATTATAATCTAAGTCTGTCACACCAAGAAACATCAAGAAAAAATATCAAGAAGTAAAGATGTGAAACAGAGGGAAGGGATCAAATCAAGAACTCACTTGACCTCAGGCAATGCACACCACCGCCGCCTAGGCCTCCAACGAGAAGCAGGACGAGCACAGCAGCCGGCACGACGCAAGCTCCCCCTCCCCGTGCCATCGCTCACCTCAGCGACCTCTCACTTCACTCCTAGAGAGAGAAGAGGGGAGAGAGAGACAGGGAGAGATAAAGAAAGGGAGATGAGGTAAGGTTGAGGTCAGGAAAGAGAAAGAAAGATTCTTTGGGGCCGCGAGGTGGGATTGTTGCGGCGCATGGGAACAAGGGCGCAGGAGCTGGACGCAGAGTGGGATGGATGGACGGAGGTCATCACGCAGGGTGTGGGGAAGGAGAGGCTGGCTGCGGGCGAGGAATTATTGGGGGCCGCCTCTCACATGCTGCATGTCCTCTTCTTCTTGCTCCGGACAGCGCTCACAGCGCACACACTCGCACGCTGTGCGCGAGGTACAGTCAAGTCTTGGTCTCTCTCTCATTGCATGGGGCCTCCTTCACTGACGAGTTTCTTTAATGGCGATGGCATCGGATAGGGGTGGCAGCCGCAGTGGAGGGGTATCTGTTGAGGAAAAAGAGGAGAGGTTTTTACTCATTGAAAATGGGCGTCGGCCGCCATTGATTGTCAGCAGTCAGCATCACGGCGTGTGCAAACCTTAATAACTCCATCCCGCCCGTTGTCTGTTCGTCAACCAGATCCTGCACGGATGCCGGCCAGTGGTGAATATACTACTGGTAAAAAGGAGGGGCAAAAGGGTAATAAGAATGAGAGCACAAGAAATCATTTTTCATGTCCGTACGGTGACTGTACTGTTTTAAGAACCGTGGTGCCGCTGCATCGCCTCTTTTGAATCTTGCCGTTTGACTCTTCTTTTTGTCTCGGAGATCGTATGCGCATTATTGTTCACCTCTGACAGAACTAATTACTCCTACTCTCGCTGTAAAATAAAAATGATGTGCAAAGTCATTTGATGTGGAGATGATTATGGAGCGAGGCCCAGATCATGAGTTCTGGCAGTTGATCATTAGGAGCATCAAAATTTGCCACTTTATATCCGTGGCTCACTTGAGTCTTGCCCTGTAAAAACGGGAAGTGAGACATGTTGCACATTTAGTTTGGTTGTCCACAATTTTTTACTTAGACCTGTTCGGCTGGGTGCAGAAATGCAATGTGATCGTGTTTGGATGCCAGATTGGTGTTTAAAGCCATGCCCAGGGTGCACGCAGCCTGCGGAGAGGCCGCAACAGCCGGAGAGGTAGGAAACCGTCGATGTCGATGGAAGAGTAGAGGCGTGCGAGGACTACAGATCTACAGATCGAAAGAAAGACTCCAGGAAGCCGATCAACCGATCGGCGAACGAACCCTAGCTACAGGTTGCGCAGCCCCCAGTAAAGATCATGGAGATTGACCTTCCCGGGGGTGGCACGACGCGGAAGCATTTTAGAGGGTAGGTCAGGATTTTGCGGTTGATACCACGTAGAAGGATGAAATTGGCGTAATGTGATGGATGTATTACTGAGCCTTATGAGTGAGTATATATAGGCGTATAAGGGATCATCTTGAGGTACAAGTAAGTTTGGATTGTACAGAAACATATCCTATATGTGTCCTATACTATCATAACAAACATTTATGCCATGCATATTCTAACATGAAGCCCGTATTGTGATCGCACTGTTGGGGAGTAGTGATGTCCCTTTGCACAAACTATGCGTCGTTTCGTGATACATTTTGGCAACACAAACTTGTATAAATCTCTCTGGCATAAACATTGGCGTAGGGGGTGTTGCTAGATATGTAGCCCTTCTGGCTACACTTTTACTTTTCATCTTCACGTAGGAACCTTGGTCTATTCTGCTATCACCATGATAGTGGAACCCGGCCCTGTTATCGGGGGCGTATGATTTTTATTTTTTGGGGATTTATGGGAATTTCAGTGTAATCCTAACCATATGAATATGGTAATCAAAGCGAAATACAAAATTCAAAAATTTCCATAATCTTGTTCATTCGCAGACGAACATTTTAATTAACTTTTCAGGGTCTTGTGCCAAATATACAAGAATTTAGTCAGTTATCTTCCTTACTATCCCCCAAAATTGGTGGCCAAATATTGTTAGTGTACAACCGTGAATTCTGAGGGTACAATGTGGTAGCCAAATATTCCATAGGAAATATGAAATGCAATTTGACCCCAAACTAAAGGTCTCTTTGATTCACGTAGTTTTAAAAAAAATGCAGCAATAGAAAAAATACCAGATTGCCATGTCATGACCATTGGATTTCTGTAAGACTTTTTTGCGCTACTAAAGTTAGGGCTTAGGGTTTGAGTGGATAGGAACCCTTAAAAATAGGTTAAATCCTATAAATCAAAAGGGTTGGAATGATTATTCGAGATCGTAAAGGCGAAGTCATCTTTGCAGGCTTGGTTTGGCAAATCTTGATACTTCCCGTTGGGCTAATTTTCCCTCGGTAAAGGCGTGGCGGTGCTCCCTATCCGGTGTTGGTGTTCATCGGCGCAAGGGTCACTTCTCTTTGCTTCTTTTCTCACCGTTTGGGAAATTTGGAGCGAAAGGAATGCGAGAATTTTTCGCAACAAAGCTTCAATTAATGCCTTCCGTCATTATCTTTAGCATTAAGAGTAGCGCCGCCGTTTGGAGTGTAGCCGGGGCTAAATTTTTGAGCAACATGTTGCTGCGAGAGTAGACTTTGTATCCAAGTCTTTGGGTTTGTCATAGTTGGGATCTAAACTCTTCTTACTGAAGCGAGTTGAAGGCTAAGAGAGTTTATACGGATCCCCTTCCTTCTCCCCTCAACAGTACGCTCAGAGGCGAAAAGGGAGCTCCGGCTTAGATCCCCTTCCGCCGGCGGCGTGGGTGTGGATCCCGGCCTCCTCCGCTCGCTCCGGCGGCGTGAGGAGGTCGGGATCCCGTTCCCCGGCGCTCGGTGTGTAGATAGGGTAGGTTTAGCTTCCGGCGGCGTCGATCTGGAGTGGAGTTCGTCGGTGCCTAGGAAGAATAAGTCCGCCGTCCTTCCTCTCCCTGGCCGGCGACGGCAGGTGGACGGCGTGTGTGGCCCACCGACCTCGGGGTCGGGTGGTTTTGCAGGTCCACGATCTTTGGATCGGTGGAGATTTTCCCCCCGGATGGGCGGCGGATCGGCGCCGCTGCCTTCTCCTTGTGGGGTGTTCAGCCCTCCGGCTCGTCGGCGTGCTGCGGCTTCCTCCGGCGGCAGCATGAGCTTCGTGAGGTGTGGTGCCAGGAGGAGCTCCAGATCTTCCTCCCTCCCTGGTGAGGGAGACGACTTCGACTCAGCAGCGTTTCTGCTCTTCTTCCCCGTCGTCGTGCAGGCACGGGAACTTCCCGTCCGTGTGAAGCTTCCTCAGACTTCAAGGTTGACGCTGGTTCCAGGTGGGAGCGGCGGAGGAACTACGGCGGCGCGTCTCCGGTCCGCGTCGGTGGTGGCAGAGGAGTGGAGTGCCCAGGGACCTGATTGTATTTTCCTACTTTGTTGGGTGTGTTTCTGTGTTGAGTAATGTATCTGGAGTTTCACAAAAAAAAAAAAAGTGATCTAAACTCTTCTTAATTAATGAAATAATCAAAGCTTTTGCCTTGTTTAAAAAAAAACTTTGCAGCGTGACATATCTTCCCCAAATTGGTAGGTACTTCACCGCAAATCGTATTTGTTGCCTTCATATGGACATAGTGCAAACCACATATTCAGAAAGGAAAATTGCAAGAATAGTTGAGATAATTACTGTAGTCGGGCAACCACGTGCGGAAGGATTTTTTTTCCAGCGACAACTGATTTATTTCCTTTGCTGATCGCAGATCACCAAAGAAAATCTTGCAAGCAAGAAGGAGATAGAGCATTTCAAGAAGCATGTAACCAGCCTCGCTGCGCCGGACTTCCTGGTGTGCCTAAGCTCGGACATGTTCGTCATGAACTATGGAAGCAATTTCGCCAAGTTGATCATCGGCTTCCGTCGCTACATGGGGCGCCATAGGCTCAAGTCTATCAAGCACAAGGGGCTCATGTCTAAGTTCTTCGGTGACCCCTACATGCCATGGGAGAGTTTCGTGGAGGATGTGATGATCACTCACCAGACACCAACTGGACTCCTGAGGCGGTGAGGCCTCTGGTAAAACCCTCTCGTCCATTGCATGATGTGTAGAGCTTCTTCACCTAATGTATATCCGTTCCATCCGAATAATAGTTCGTGCATAATTGAACAAACAAATTTCCATGACAATAATAGTTCCCGAGGCCCCGAGGGGCGCTGTTACATAAACTTGTTTGAAGTACAGCTTTTTAGAATTAAAGGGCTATGCCCCGATTTCATTAAAGAAACCAGACTTACAGAGTTTTTGCCAGCCACAACACAACAACCCCCACCTGACGCACCCAACCTTCAACAGGCAATATTCGGTAATCATCTCCTCCAACAGTTCAGAGAGGTAAAGAAAGACAAGCAAGGAAAAAAAAACGAAGATTACAGACGTAAAGAAACAGGACACAGGCTCTCCTTCTGTTCATCAGCATCTCTCCTTTCTTTTTCTTTACCGATTTTCTTTTTTCCTTTCTTTTTCTTGTCCAGCTTCTGAATCTTCCTCCTTCCTTTTTATTCCTTTCTTAGCATCATCATCGTCTCGCAACTGCATCCCCAGCCTTTTTTCTTTCTTCCTTCTACATCGCTATTCTCTGTATCCAGGTTGCCCATCCTCTTCGTGCCCCCAAACACTTCAGCGGCCACCCTCTCCAGTAGCTTAGCGAAATAAGTGAGCCTGTCCCTTCTAGGATTACAACATAAGGTTCATCAGGCCATTTGTTATCAAAGCAAGCCGCGTTTCTAGTTTTCCAAATGCCCCAAAGAACCGATACTGTTAAAAGATTCCTAGTTTTCCTGTCATATCTTCTCAGCCACACAGAAAAAACCTGATCAACCGATACAAATTGACAATTTATGCCAAAGGTGCAGCTGATCACGTTCCAAACATATCTAGCTAAAGGACACTCGAAAAACAGGTGATTTATTGTTTCTTTTTTCCCACAGAACAAACATCCCTCCTCACAGTCCCCTCCCCTGTGTCTTAAAACATCTCTGGTTAAGATACTTTTGTTCAATATCAACCAGATGAATGCTTTAACTTTCAAAGGGATTTTATTTTCCACATAAACCTGTATGGCACCAACCTACTAACTTGCATGGCCGAATAGAAAGATTTGACAGAGAAAACTCCAGATTCTGTGAGTTTACACACAAGTTTATCTGGAGCATTCGTCAGTTGTTACATCTTCTAACATCTCTCTCAACTGCCTCCAATGTTCTCCCAATTGCCCCACTAGAGCCCTCCTAAATCTCAGATTCTGGAGCCCTAATTCAAAGGCTTTTTTCACACTAAGATTTCTGTCTAAAGATATTTCGAATAGTCTTGGGAATTTCTTGGAAATTGCATCATCAGCAACCCAATGATCCTCCCAAAAACTAGTTTTTGTCTCCATCACCTATCGCAACTTTACAGCACGCCAAAAGAGATGTTTAATCTCCATAAGCCCCTGTGCGAGTCGCCATTTTTAGCTGTTACCTGGCACAACGTGCGTTTTTAGGTATTTGCTGTTCAAGATACTTTGCCAAATCCCTTTTTTGTTGAAAAGCTTCCAGAGCCACTTAGCTAGTAAGGCTATGTTCATCATATCCAGATCCAAAATCCCCAGACCTCCCTGGTCTTTTGGTAGACAAACCACCTCCCATCTAACTAAATGGTACTTTTTCTTTGTTCTATCTCCACTCCAAAGAAAACCTCCCCTAATCGAGTCCATTTTTTCTTTGACTCCAACCGGTACCCTATAAAAAAGAATACATGTATAAAGGTACACTGGATAGCGAGGAGTTTATGAGAACAACTCTCCCTCCAATCGCAATCAGCTTCCCCTTTCAAGGGCATAATTTATTTTCCATTTTCCTTTCAGAAGGGTTCCAGTCTGAGTTCTTAATTCTTTTTTTGTCCACCGGCACACCCAAGTATTTCATGGGCAACTTCCCAAAATTACAAGTAAAGATCTCTTCGAATTCGTTCGCTCTCCTCTCCGCTCCACCAATACAATAGATATCGCTTTTGTGGAAGTTAATTTTGAAGCCTGACATTTGTTCAAAAAGGCACAAAATAATTTTCATCTTCCTAGCTTGTTCCAAATTATCCTCTAATAGCAGTATGGTGTCATCTGCGTATTGTAGAATTGACACTCCATTTTCTACTAAATCCGAGGATAATCCAGTTAGCAAACCCTGCCCCTGCGCTCTTTCTATCATGATTGCTAGGACATCTACTGCTATATCAAAAAGCAGTGGTGAGAGCGGATCTCCCTGTCTCAAACCTTGGTAGGTTGAGAAATAAGGTCCCACTTCCCCATTAACCCTAACACCCACTTTACCACTAGTTACCACTTTCATAACCATGTCAACAAAATGTGTAGGGAAACCTTTCAGAGTTAGAACATGGACTAAAAAAGCCATTTAATCTTATCAAAGGCTTTCTCAAAGTCAATTTTGAAAAGTACACCAGATTTTTTCCTAGAATGCAAGTCGTTCATCACTTCATGCAGGACACAAACCCCCTCCATAATATACCTTTCCTTGAGAAAAGCAGTTTGTGTAGGCTTAATTACTGTTTGAAGTACAGCTGATCGTCATGATTCATTCATTGACGAATACACCATAGAAAAGAACGACTATACTTCAGCAAACAAATAATATCTGAAGATTAGCTAGTTGCATACATGTTACACTAAATATTTATACAAATTTTCCAATGTAGAGCCTACTTGGGCTCGATGTACAGCCCGCGCCTACAAATAGGGCAGAATGGGTTGCTCTCGATAACGAGCTCCAGGCATCGGCCATGGAAGACGTGGTGATGTAGCCCAACCTACGGCTCCTACAACAAGTGGTCCAATGACAAGAGCAAGAGTCAAAACTCTCCATTATAAGGTGAACTCACTCCTATCTATGTGTGATCTCGACACTCCTTTGAATGGTTTGCTACTTCATTCTGATACTTTATGCATACTCAGGAACCACCTTGATGACGACCCTCAATGGAGTGAAGAAGATGACCAAGAGAAGACCCAAGAAGATGGCCAAGAAGAAGAGCGAGGAAAAAAAGATGGAAAACCTGAAGAAGTGCCGGCCGGTACTACCGGGCCAGCGAGGCCGGTACTACCGCCGAGACGCCAGTCGGTACTGGATCCGAAGCCGCCCTAAGCGGTACTACCGGAATTAGTTCCGGTACTACCGGACGTTCACACGTCCGGTACTACCAGCCACTTCTGTCCGGTACTACCGGCCCTGCGCGTGCCTGCGAGCAGATCTGGGTTTTGACCCATGTATTTCGTCCCCTTTTGCCTAGACTATAAATAGGACCTCCCCATCTAGATCTAGGGTTAGACAATGATTTGGGATTAGAGTAGAGCCTTGCTCTTCTTCTCAAAGTGTCTCTTTCCTCCTATGGAGATGAATCAAGGCCTCCCCTTGTGGAGATGAACCAATGCCTCCTCTTGAGGAGAAGATCCCTGCGTGGATACCAAGGCTTCCGCTTGTAGTTGCGATTACTTGCTAATCTTCCCTCTTTGAGTGGCTAGATTGGATTGGTTGGATTGACCAATTGGACAAACAATCCTAAGAGTAAGGTGTGCTTGGGAGAGGAGAATTGGGGGCTACCCACGGGGATTTGTTACCAATTGAGTCTTGCCGAGTTGCTACTTGCTATTTACCCTTGTGTTGTTGATTTCTCCTCTTTGTGTTCTTGAGTTCATCCCGTGTTCTTCGTGTTCATCGTTCCATCCGCACAAATCCGTGAAAATCGGGACCAACCCCACATCATATGGTATCAGAGCTCTAGGTTGACACGGATTTGATTTGTGTTTCCACCGAAATCCACCAAATTTTTCTTCGTTTTTGAGAAATTCGAAAATTTCCACCAAAAATAGCCTTGCCTTGATTCGAGCCGATCTGTCGATTCGTTGCGTTTTTGGTAGTTTTTATCCATGGATCTGTTGCTTTAGGACCCCCTCCACCTTTGTTTGCGTTCCCTAGCCTTAATTTTGCCAATTTCCCACGAATTTGAGGATTTTTCGAGCTCAATTTCCGCCCAAATCGCGAAGAACAACTCCAGATTTCGAGTCCACCGGTACTACCGGCCAGACTTCCGGTACTACCGGAGCTGCGCGCGTGACCGGTACTACCGGGGCAAAACGAGCGGTACTACCGCCGGGCAGGATTTTCAGAGCAGTTTTTCTTTTGCCTCGGTTTGTTTTGGCATTTCTTCTTTGGTTTGAGTCCTTTCTTGGTGTGCCCTACGTCTACTACTTCGACAAGCTTCCGTAGCCACGCATCATCAACGCCAAGCGACGACGTCACCAAGGACTCGACATTTCCCCCACCATCATAATCCGTTGTGAGCCCTTCTTCCTTTCGTGTACCTTGACCTATCGGACTAGCTCTTTGATATTGCGGGGCATTGCACTTGTTCGAGTGATTGTCTTGAAGTATTGGCGAGTGTGTATCGTTAGGGATCTTGGCACTAGCAAAAGAGAAGGAATCATCGTCAAAAAGCAAAAAAAAAAGAAAAAAAGAACATGAGTAGTGCCAAGTATCATCTCTTGTAGGTTGCGACAAAGCTTGAACCGCCTAAGTGAGTGAGTGTGTAACACTTGTGCAAATCCGTTGCCCATCAAAAAGCAATTGAGCTAGCGTCCATCTTGTGTTGGGTGACATTTGAGCACGTAGTCTTCGTTAGGTTGTCTATCTTCGAGTGCTCGCCCTTTGGTCGCCCAACCCCATCATTCGCTTTTGTGTGTGTCTCTTGATAATTTGTGGTTGGAGTTTCTTTGCTAATTTGATCATTGTGGATTTTCTGAACCTTTGACAATATACTTGTCGTCGGGTTTGCTTGTTTCGTTTGCCACTTCATACCTTCCTATCCTCATAAGTGTGTGTTGGGTGTTAGAACCGGATTTTCTTCTCTCAAGCCACTTTATACTTGGGATATAGTTTGTCTTGGTTTTTCTTTACCACATATCTCACTTGTTCTTGAGAATGTTTAGGGGAAGTACAAACGGAAGCTCAAGCTCGGACGATGAAATACATGGTGGAGTTCGCGGTGATCATGGCTATGTCACACAAACGGAGTTTGTTGGTCTTCGACACCTTCTTCGTGATGGCTTAGGACGCTACGAGCGCCGTCTTCAAGCTCAAGAGAACAACTTCAACGACCGCATGCATGCTCAAGAAGCAAATATGGAGCGGATGACTGAAGCTCTCAACAACCTTGTGCGACAACGAGCTTCTTCACGCTCAAGCCGTACAAGAAGCTCCTCAAGGTCGACACAAGCACGTCATGGACGTCATGAACCTCCTCCTATCGTTGAACAACCACATGATCTTCACGTGAACAATGCCAATGCGCATCAAGAGCAACCTCACCAAAATGTTGAACGTCGCGAACACATACCATCACCACCACCGCAACAACGTGATCGTCATGACCCATTGGCTAATGACAATGGCGTTCCGGGTGCAAATGATTTTCATGAGCAAGGACGTCATCCCCGTCATCCTCTAAGGCCACGCCATCAAAATCATGACAATGTGAACAATATCGGGCAAGAGCTACCTCCTCAACATGATCCTCGTCAAGAGCTTCCTCATGATCGTCACCAACACCAACGTTCCGAGTCAAGTGATAACGAGTCAAGCCAACACAATGGTGATGGACTCAATCGAAGGAGACGTGGACGTGCATTCCCACGTGGTGCTCCTCGTGACAACTATGACGACTTGACCAACGTCCGCTTTGATATACCCAAGTTCTACGGCACAAGTGATCCGGAAGCTTACTTCTCATGGGTACTCAAGGTTGACAAGATCTTCCGTGTATAAAGCTTCTCCGACAAAAAGAAGGTTGCCTTAGCCTCGATGGAGTTTGAAGAGTATGCCCTCTTGTGGTGGGAACAACTACAAGATGCTCGCGTCGCTAACCACCAACAACCAATCAATACTTGGGTTGAAATGAAAGAAACAATGTACAAGCGCTTCGTGCCAAGCCATTACACTCGAGATTTGTACAAGAAGTTGCAAGAGTTGAAGCAAGGGTTGGAGTCGGTTGATGAGTACTAAAAGGAGATGGAAATCTCCATGATGAGAGCCAATGTCAACGAATATGAAGAGCAATCCATGTCTCGCTTCATGAATGGCCTCAACTACCCAATCAAGAAGATTGTGGAGTTCCAACCATATGCCAACTTGGTTGAGCTAGTACATCAAGCTTCCAAGGCCGAGCGTCACGTGCTTGAAGAGCTCAAATACATCAAGACAAAGGCATTCTTCGCCAACAAGCCGTCTTCGTCAACACCTACACCTTCACAAGCTCTTCCTCAAGCGAACACACGAGGTCCTCCAAGATTCTCTACATCGACACCTCAAGCGCCTCAACCTTTCAAGAAAGTACCTCCCGCTACAAAGACGCCTCAAGGATCTTCGTCCGGCACAAGACTCTTGCAATGCTACAAGTGCGACGGACAAGGGCACAAATCTTTTGAGTGCACCAACAAGAAGGTCATGATCATCAATGACATGGGAGAGTACGAATCTATGAGTGAAGATGAGTACAATGCTTTGAACAAGGTCGCCACAATGCAAAGTGCTCAAGAAGATGAAAATGAGATATATTGTGACGGCGACAACAACCCTTCCTTGGTTGTGGCAAGAGCTCTAACCACCAATGTTCAAGTAGAAGAAGACCAAAGATGCAACTTGTTCCGAACAAGAGCGGGAATCAATGGAAAGTCCATCAAGATCATCATAGATGGTGGAAGTTGCCACAACTTAGCGAGCAAAGAACTTTGTGATAAGCTCAACTTGAAGTTCAAGAAGCACCCACATCCTTACCATGTGCAATGGTTGAGTGATACCGGAGCCGTCAAGATTCAACACATGGTGCAAGTGTCCTTGATACGTCCAAAACGTATCTATAATTTTTGATTGTTTCATGCAATTTTTATGCTTTTAGCACTTGTTTTATATTAAGTTTATTATTTATTTGGACTAATCTACTAATAGTTGCAAAAGTGCACAATGTTCTTGTTTTACACTTTGATGTGTAGAAATTATCAAGAATACAAGAGGAAACCTTGTTGGAGTCGAATTGGGACTTTCCTGAAATCTGTCTGAGAACTTTTTACGAAGATTGCCAGTTTGACCCTCGAAGATGACGTTATATGGAGACCTGGCTGTTACGAAAGTTGTCACAATTTTCCATACGAAGATTTTAAGCCCGAGATCAGCCCAATCGGAGTTCGGAAAGTGGGTGACGGAAATCCGAGAAGATATATAAAGGGAGGAAACCTAATTCGTGGAGGACTCCTCCACCCACGAATTTCAGCCACCAAAAGCCACGTTTTTGCCTCCCCCATGGATCCCATCTCCATGGGGGAGGGCTCCCAAGAAGCCATGAAGGAGGGAGGCTAAGGGGCGGCGCTCCCCAAGCTTGCCGGCGGCGGGGAAAGGAGTTCCCCGCACCGCCGGCGCCGCCGCCGCCCTGCGCCGCCGCGCTGCCCCTCTCCGCCGTCTTCACCGCCATCTCCATCACCATCTCCTCCTTGTATTCAGTGGTTCATCCTCCCACAAACCTCTGTACCGTCCTATGTAAACATGGTGTTTGATGCTATAATATTTATCCTATGATTTACATCATGTTTCCGTAGTTTATTTGTCTTTTGATTGCTTAATTGAATGCATGAGGTTCATTAGAGTTGTATGTCTATATGGTGCTGTCCTTTGGTGTCCATTATACTTGTGCGCGCATGGATCAAACACCCTAGGGTTGGTAGTATTTGTAACGAAGCGGGGGAAGTTCTGCCGGAGTGACAGAAACCTGAGAACGCGAACCGATTAGTTGCACGTATGGGAGTAAGAGGACCTTGAACTTAAGGCTATGGTTGGGGAAACCTTAATGCATTGTTAGTATTTGCGGATGCTTTCTAACAATCCAATCATATAGTACTTGTAATCCCAAGTAGTGGAGTGCATGTATATTTAGCCTCTCCCACATAGAAAACTGCATCGAAGACAATGAACCAAGTACCTTCACTAATTAATCTTGGACAAAGCCACCACAATTACCACCACTTTTCCACACTCATGGTACTGTTAGTATATGGTTACTTAGTGTATTTTATTGCTGCAGCACTAACATTTACTTTCTTGTATTTATTATCTTGCAAAACTACCTCTCATACCCGTATTGCTACCGTAGTTTTATTTCTAGATAATGCAAACGTTTAGTGTGCGTAGAGTTGTATCAGTGGTTGATAGAACTTGAGAGAATACTTATCCTACCTTTAGCTCCTCGTTGGGTTCGACACTCTTACTTATCGAAAAGGCTACACGCGATCCCCTATACTTGTGGGTTATCAAGACCTTTTCTGGCGCCGTTGCCGGGGAGCCATAGCGTAGGTTAATGTTCTTGTGTGCACTTGTTTGCTTTATCTCTAAGTAGTTTTTATTTTCAGTATTAAGTTGTTCTTTATCTTACTATGGATAGGGAATGCGAATTACAAAAAAAATTAGGTGTAGTTGTTATCTAAAAACGTTTTCAAAAAGAAAAGTGATTGGAAAGATGAGTAATGGTTAAATGGGGGTCGACCTTGAACACTTGTGTTCATGCCTATGAAACCAAAACAAATCTTTCCATGGAAGCTTTTCATTAAAAACATGTAAATATTGTAAATATTGTGTATATACCTCTGTACATAAAAATAAAATGCTAATATAGTCTTAGTTAATTGAAAGTTGATAGTTTTACTTTGCTGTCCAGAAACAGATTTTCTGTGCTCCACCGTATTAAATGTTTAAAATCACCAGAACGTGATCTTGATCTGAAATTTCTTGAGTGCAAAGTGATGCTTATTAGCTTTCTTTCATTAGACTAACTTTTTCTGATTTAAGGTACGTAGATAGGTCGAAAAATTCGATCTTTACTGACTGTTCTGTTTAGACAGATTTTGTGCTTCTCTGTAAATAAAATCGTGATAAATCTCAGAATAGTATTTTGACTTGAAAATTTTTGTGCATAAACCTGAGATTATTATCTTTCTTTCATTAGACTAAAGTTTTTCGATTTGAGCTACTTAACTATCTCGTTGAATGCCATCTTTACGGACTGTTCAGTTTTGACAGATTTCTTTGTTTATTCAATATTGTACTTGGTGTTGTTAGTTTCATTAGTTTTTCGACGGACAACGGAAATCATGAACACCTTAGTATATACAGTGGCTAATGTTGAGTAAAAATTATAAAACTTGTCAATGCTTGAACATGAGTGGATTTTATTTAATGAGTACTAACCCTACTAATGAGTTTTGTGAAGTTTTATGTGGATGTAGCTTATAAGATCTAATCAATATGGTGATATGAGATGAATAAGAAGACGCAAGAGCTCAAGCTTGGGGATGTGTAGGTGCATCCCAAGAACATATTCAAGAAGATACAATCATCTAAGCTTGGGGATGCCCGAGTCATCCCCCTATTCATCAACTAACATGAGGTTGTCTCGTTCATACTCTATATTACCCGTCCACATGATATGTATTGTCTTAACTTGTATTATAATTGCTTTTATATGTCTTGGTTTTACCTTCTTTAGTTTTATTAGGCTCCTTATTTGGTTTCGATTGCTTCTTTACTTTCACTTATAAATTCAAAATAACAAAAATATTTTCTTTTGTTTTGCTTCTTTGTTTGGTTCTTTATTTTAATTTTATTTGGGTTTTACTTTTGATTTTTATTTAGAGTTTTCCTTGCTGTAGCTAGCATGTTTAGGTCTTGCTTAGCCTCTGGTTTCTTAGTTTATCAAAAATAAAGTACCAAGTTTTATCCATTTAGCTTAGTTGATACATATGTAAAAAGTGATTTTCTGTTTTCGGTATCTACTGCTTATTGCGCGATTTTTCATATTTTACTGGAAGCTCTAAAAATCACGAAAAATTACTGATGTTGTAGCACCTAATCCTCTGCATGTACAAAAATTGGCTAAAATTTCGGGCATGTTTAAGTGCACCTAAAAATTGCGTTTTCCAGCTGCTGTTTTTCTGGACAGATTCTGACTTTTGTTGCAAGAGTGGCCTCTTTTCGTTTTCATTTGATTTTTAATGGTTCTTACCTTTCATTTATAAGTTGGCCATTTAAGCAACCTTTCTGTAACTTAAAAACAAAATTTTATTTGGTTTAATAGTAGCACTTGGGAAATATTATCTATTGTACTAATGTCTAACCGCAGAAAAGAATGGGAAAGTTTTTGTGTTGAAGTTTTTTCACAGAGAATGAAGGAACACCAAACTATGGAATATTGAAGAATTACCAAAGTCATAAGCTTGGGGATGTCCCCGCATCCCTCTTCATCAATAACCCCACGGTTTGCAAACCTTTAAACTTTGTTTTTTGAGCAACATAGGAACTTAACTAAACTTGAAGCGGCTGTATTTTATTATCTATTTATCTTAGCATCAAACACCAGTTACATTAATAAGTGGATCGTCACATATTTTATTTATCCTCTGTTTTCAATGTTTACTTGGTTAATGGATTACTTGTTGAAACTTAAAAATGATGTGTGAATAATACTGTTTAGTAGTTTATGTTTTCTTATGGTTAGTCTCAACTAGCTAATAGTGCATATTATGTTATTTTGATATCAACATGCATTGTCCTGTTCATAAGATGGTATGGTATTGTGGTATCCTCCTCTGAATAATTCACTTGAATCGACTTGGCACATGCTCACACATGTTATGACTGAAAAATAAAAGTCAATTAAGCCTTGATGATCTATTTTGCCTCAGAGTTTTAGTATCGTTTTTATGCCTCCGTTAATTTTATTTTGTCGCAAGCATGATTATGACCGTTATCGCTCTCGTGGTTGTCGCTTCCCAGTCTATTGCTAGCCTTCACTTGTACTGAGCGGGAATGCTGCTCGTGCATCCAAATCCTTAAAACCAAGTTATCCCAAAGAGTCCACCAAAAAATTCCTATGCATGGTATTTCAAGCCATTCCAAGTAAATTTGCATGTGCTACCTTTAAAACCTTCAAAATATTTCTCTTTTTGTGTCAATGTTTACTAGCTCATGAGGAATTAGTGTGGTTATTCTTTATTCTATTTGTCAAATGGACTTTTACACCTGGACTAGTGGCATATACATCCGCTTATCCAATAACTTGCAAAAAGAGCTGGCAACGGGGTGCCCAGTCCCAATTAATTACAACTTTAACCAATTAATTCTCTTCACACTTTTGCCCTGATTCATCAGTAAGCAATGACAAACAGTGAAATACCTGAATGTGTGTAAACCAAAGAGAAAGAGGGATGATCTGCCTTGCTGGTAGAAATAACGTCCTTCATGGGAGCCGCTCTTAAAAGTCCGTTTGACAGGTAGAATACTGTTCTCACCCGCTACCATTCGTTGACAATTAACAAACACCTCTCAAAACATTTTTACCTCTGTTTTTAAAACAAAAAGCTCTAGCACGTGTTAATCCCTGCTTCCCTCTGCGAAGGGCCAATCTTTTATTTTTATGTTGAGTCACCATCCTTTCTTTGAGCACTTCTTCGAGAGCATAGCTGTCGTTCTTAGTGTAATGTGCTTGTCCCAGAATACGATTAATTGAGGTATAACCATGATGCTTTTATCTTTGATATCTCTATATCTAGTCTTCACTTGAACTTCAGAGGTGCCTTGGCATTTATGTTTTGCTCCACAATTAAGGGCAAGCGAGATACCACTCTATCATGCTTTATTATGGTCATTACAATCTTGTTGATGTTTATAAATTTCATGTTATAAGCTCTTAGTTCGTTGATACTTTTCATTAGGAAACATGATTGCTAAGTTTTATTATCCATACATCATGCAATTGTTAAAGACCTGATCATAGCATTTACAATCAAAAATTATTTTGTTATCATTTACCTACTCGAGGACGAGCAGGAATTAAGCTTGGGGATGTTGATACGTCCAAAACGTATCTATAATTTTTGATTGTTTCATGCCATTTTTATGCTTTTAGCACTTGTTTTATATTAAGTTTATTATTTATTTGGACTAACCTACTAATAGTTGCAAAAGTGCACAATGTTCTTGTTTTACTCTTTGATGTGTAGAAATTATCAAGAATACAAGAGGAAACCTTGTTGGAGTCGAATTGGGACTTTCCTGAAATCTGTCTGAGAACTTTTTACGAAGATTGCCAGTTTGACCCTCGAAGATGACGTTATATGGAGACCTGGCTGTTACGAAAGTTGTCACAATTTTCCATACGAAGATTTTAAGCCCGAGATCAGCCCAATCGGAGTTCGGACGCGGCCTGTAGGCCCGTTTTGGTGGAACCCTAAAAGGGGTGACGGAAATCCGAGAAGATATATAAAGGGAGGAAACCTAATTCGTGGAGGACTCCTCCACCCACGAATTTCAGCCACCAAAAGCCACGTTTTTGCCTCCCCCATGGATCCCATCTCCATGGGGGAGGGCTCCCAAGAAGCCATGAAGGAGGGAGGCTAAGGGGCGGCGCTCCCCAAGCTTGCCGGCGGCGGGGAAAGGAGTTCCCCGCACCGCCGGCGCCGCCGCCGCCCTGCGCCGCGCGCTGCCCCTCTCCGCCGTCTTCACCGCCATCTCCATCACCATCTCCTCCTTGTATTCAGTGGTTCATCCTCCCACAAACCTCTGTACCGTCCTATGTAAACATGGTGTTTGATGCTATAATATTTATCCTATGATTTACATCATGTTTCCGTAGTTTATTTGTCTTTTGATTGCTTAATTGAATGCATGAGGTTCATTAGAGTTGTATGTCTATATGGTGCTGTCCTTTGGTGTCCATTATACTTGTGCGCGCATGGATCAAACACCCTAGGGTTGGTAGTATTTGTAACGAAGCGGGGGAAGTTCTGCCGGAGTGACAGAAACCTGAGAACGCGAACCGATTAGTTGCACGTATGGGAGTAAGAGGACCTTGAACTTAAGGCTATGGTTGGGGAAACCTTAATGCATTGTTAGTATTTGCGGATGCTTGCTAACAATCCAATCATATAGTACTTGTAATCCCAAGTAGTGGAGTGCATGTATATTTAGCCTCTCCCACATAGAAAACTGCATCGAAGACAATGAACCAAGTACCTTCACTAATTAATCTTGGACAAAGCCACCACAATTACCACCACTTTTCCACACTCATGGTACTGTTAGTATATGGTTACTTAGTGTATTTTATTGCTGCAGCACTAACATTTACTTTCTTGTATTTATTATCTTGCAAAACTACCTCTCATACCCGTATTGCTACCGTAGTTTTATTTTCTAGATAATGCAAACGTTTAGTGTGCGTAGAGTTGTATCAGTGGTTGATAGAACTTGAGAGAATACTTATCCTACCTTTAGCTCCTCGTTGGGTTCGACACTCTTACTTATCGAAAAGGCTACACGCGATTCCCTATACTTGTGGGTTATCAGTCCTTCAAGATTGGAGCCTATGAAGATCCGTGGATTGTGATGTTGTGCCTATGACCGTTTGTCACTTACTTCTTGGACGTCCTTGGCAATTTGGTAAGGGTGCTATGCATGATGGAATGACAAATTACTATAGCTTCTAGAACAACGACAAGACCTTCGTCCTTCGTCCCATGACACCAAGTCAAGTCATCGCCGACAACGCCAAGACTATTGCAAGGGCACAACAAGATCGTTCATCTAGTGAGATGAGTGGTGAGCGAGAGACCCACCATAAAGTGAGTGAGAGCCACAAGCCAAATGAGTGTGACACTTCAAAGAGAGTTCCACAAAACTTACACTATTTGCCACCAAGAGAGAGATGAGGGAGTTGAGAGAGAACCCATCCACCCTACACTATGTGCTCATATGCAAGGGTGAAGTTTCTATGACTAACACTTTCACAAACCTTCCTCCTTCTTTGTTGTCTTTTGAAGGACTTTGAAGATGTCTTCCCTCAAGAAGTGCCACCGGGACTCCCTCCTCTACGCGGAATCGAGCACCGCATCGACCTTGTTCCCGGCGCACCGCTACCAAACCGCGCTCCTTACCGCACCAACCCCGAGGAGACAAAGGAGATCGAGCGGCAAATACAAGAACTTCTTTCCATGGGACATATCCGCGAGATCTTGAGTCCGTGCGCCGTGCCCGTCATCTTGGTACCCAAGCACGACAACACTCTTCGCCTTTCCATGGATTGTCGCCCCATCAACGCCATAACCGTTCGGTATCGCCATCCTATCCCTCGACTTGATGATATGCTTGATGAGCTTTGTGGTTCCACTATATTCTCCAAAATTGATCTTAAAAGTGGATACCATCAAATAAGGATGTGTGAAGGTGATGAATGGAAGACCGCATTTAAAACAAAGCTTGGTCTTTATGAATGGCTTGTCATGCCATTTGGCCTTTCCAATGCACCTTCTACTTTTATGCGTCTCATGAATCATGTTTTGCGTCCTTTTATTGGCAAATTTGTTGTGGTATACTTTGACGACATCCTTATCTATAGCAAGTCTTTGGAAGAGCACACTTCTCATGTTGCTCAAGTTTTGTTGGTTCTTCGCAATGAAAAGTTTATGCAAATCTTTCTAAGTGCACTTTTGCCACCAACAAACTTGTTTTCTTGGGTTTTGTTGTTTCTTCGGATGGAGTCGAAGTTGATGAAGCAAAGATAGAAGCAATTCAGACTTGGCCTTTTCCGATGTCACTTGAAGAGTTAAGACGTTTTCTTGGTTTTGCCGGATTTTACCGCCGATTCATCAAGGATTTTTCCACAATTGCTTGCCCCCTCCATAAACTTACAAAGAAGAATGTACCTTTCATTTGGGGCAACGCACATGATTTTGCTCTCAATGAGCTCAAACGGTTATTAACCGAAGCACCACTCCTTGCCCTTCCGGATTTCTCTAAAACATTTGAGATTGAATGCGATGCAAGTGGACTGGGCATTGGAGGAGTGCTTATGCAAAATGGTAGACACATCGCATACCATAGTGAGAAACTAGATGGAGCTCGCTTGAATTACCCCATTTATGACAAAGAGTTATTTGCTTTGGTTCGTATTTTGGATGTGTGGCAACATTACCTTCGTCCTAAGGAATTTGTCATTCATTCCGACCATGAATCCTTGAAATATTTGAAAAGTCCAACAAATTTGAACAAAAGACATGCTAAGTGGGTTGAGTTCATTGAGTCTTTTACCTTTGTAATCAAATACAAGAAAGGTAAAGACAATGTGGTCGCGGATGCTCTATCCCGCAAGGCCAACCTACTTATACGTCTTGACCTTAGTGTCTTGGGTTTGGATGAGATAAAGGAGTTGTATGCTACCGATGCTTTCTTTGGAGACATTTTCGCTCAATGTTCGGAGCATAAAGGAATTGGTGATTTCTATTTGCACCAAGGATTCTTGTTTAAGGCTAACAAACTATACATACCCGAGTCTTCGCTTCGTTTCGTCCTTTTGAAGGAATCGCATGGAGGAACACTCATGGGTCACTTTGGCCGCGACAAGACCTACGCCATGCTCGCCAACAACTACTATTGGCCTCGAATGAAGCGTCATGTAGAACATTTGAACAGGGGCATGGAAAATGCTCTGTCTGCTTTCCCTCGCAAGCCTGGCGGGAAACTGGTGTCCCTAAAGCATTTGAACGAGCCAGCCGCAAAGTTGGCTGAAACTTTTATGGCCACCATGGAACGCCGGGCAGCAGAGGTCGCCGCTCGTGCGAGTAGGGCTAGGTCGGAGTCGATGTCTGAGAAGTAGGGCAGTCGTGCCTTTTTATGCTTTGTAATTAAACTTATGACCATGCGAGTACGCATGTGTTTTTGCTACCTTTGTATGAAATAACTTCCTTATTATGATCCTGCGTGTAAGGCTGTATGTTGTTGCTCGTCTGAGCTTTGTGACTAGTTTCTCATGAAACTTTTATGATGCTTGGAACAGAAACGGCCAGCCGCCACTTCATCCAGTTCGTCGCGGCATCATGCCCCTACTCGATCTCGATCTCAGGCGGCAAATGTTGTCGCAGTAATACGTTATATGAAGGCTCGACTCGCGAAACAGGAGCAAGAGCTGGCGAGTGCCCGAAGCGAGCTGGAAAGGATGAGCGCAAGGCCTGCTTTACCCACCCAACGGGAGGAGTATGTGCTTGGCGAGATGGAGATCGTGAACAGACAGCTCGAGTGTAAGCATGACTGCCTTGATCTTATGACTACACTGCCTGTTTTTTTTGTTCACCCAACTTGTGTTGTTGCAGGTTTTGTTCAAGATTTCCAGGCGGAGCAGGCTCGCGTGGATGAGCAGTTGAGCATGGCAACTGACGAACCCACGACTGGCCGCCAGCACTTTCGATTGGACAAGCACCGAGCACGCATACTCGCGACCTGCAGGATCGGGTGTGGCGGAGCACTATGCTACTTGAGTTATGCAGGTCGGCCTTTCAATCAACCAGATTTTTTAGCTGGGCCGCAACCTCAAGGAATCCATGCGTTACTCGAGCTCTTCCGGTCAACAGGTTCCATTCGAGGCTTTATCACCCAGAAGCTTGTGGATGGCGCCAACGCAACCATGGCATATCTCCGAAGTCAACGTCCAAATTTGCAGCTACGTCCACCCGCGCCTGGATCGTCTTTGTCCCAGTCGAATCTTGACAAACATTCGATCATGCGAGGACATTGGTTGATTGCTATCAAGCGCAACTTATGGGCCCTGTTCTTCCAGCAAAGGATGAACCGGAAGATTAGGGTATTTATGTATAGGGAACAGCCCCCGAGTGTAAATTTGCCACTTGGTACATATTTGTTCACTTGTATGTATGCAGCCCCCGAGTGTATCGAGTGGGGTTTATGAAAACACTTTACATAGATCATGAATTACAGCCCCCGAGTGCTCGAGTGAGGCTATGAATTTTATGAGAGTTGAAGCTTCAACTTATGCCTGCAGGCTCAGCCCCCGAGTGATTGATTGGGGTTGAGCAACTTTTTCCTTTGTGTATTTGTTTATGATCCAGCCCCCGAGTATTCGAGTGTGGCTGGAGTATTATGTTTGAAGGAGCGAAAGCTTTTATGTTATGAGGTAGCTCAGCCCCCGAGCATACGGGTGAGGCTAAGTTTGTGCTGATAAGTTATGCGAGTAGTAAGCAGGAAAAGTATGAGGAATTTATTGACTATATTCCATTTATGAATGTTAGGCTGCAGGCCGCCTCATTAAAAACCTTCCAGTCCCCTTAGGTACCCTGGTAAGGAAAAGAGCGCGTCTGAAACCTGCAGCCATCCGACATATGAGCCTATTACATTATGCGACTGAGCAATCTAAGCATAGAAACGGCGCAGCTGCGCAACGTTCCAAGGATTGTGGGAGAGTTCGCCGGTCTTCGCATGCTTCAGTCTGTATGCTCCACCACCTATGACCTCGGTGATGATGAAGGGTCCTTCCCATGGAGAAGCAAGTTTATGCACCTTCTTTTGCTTCAGTCGAAGTACCAAGTCACCCACCTCGAAGGACCTGGTACGCAGTCGACGGCTGTGATAGTTGCGTAGATCTTGCTGGTAGACAGCTGTACGTGCTAGCGTGTGTTGCGTGCTTCTTCGAGCAAGTCGACTGCATCTTCGAGTGCTTCATCTGCATCGTCTTCATTGTATGCTTCGACCCTTGGTGCGTTGAACCTTACGTCTGATGGCAGGATTGCCTCTGCGCCGTAGACCATGAAGAATGGAGTGAATTGCGTTGAGGCGTTGGGTGTTGTGCGTAGGCTCCATAGCACAGACGGGAGCTCTTCTACCCAAGCACCCGCAGCCCTTTTGAGTGGCACCAGGAGGCGCTTCTTGATTCCACTCGTCACAAGCCCATTGGCCTTTTCGACTTGGCCGTTTGATTGCGGGTGCGCCACAGATGCATAATTGAGCGTGATATCTTGCTCTTTGCAGAAGGATTTGAATTCCTCAGCCGTGAAGTTTGTACCGTTGTCAGTGATGATGCTATTTGGCACACCAAAGCGGTATATGATGGATTTTATGAAATTGACTGCTGTAGTGGCAGTCGAACTTGTGATGGGTACTGCTTCAATCCACTTGGTGAACTTGTCGACCGCCACCAGAAGGTGAGTATGCCCTCCATGGGAGGATTTTTTGAGTGGCCCAACCATATCGAGCCCCCACTGGGCGAAGGGCCAGGCCAATGGTATTGTCTTCAACGCCGATGCGGGTGCGTGCGGCTTTGTGGCGAATTTTTGGCAGCCGATGCACCTTTTGACTATGTCCTCCGCGTCTTTGAGTGCTGTGGGCCAGTAGAAGCCTGCGCGAAAGGCTTTGGCTACGAGTGATCGACTGCTGGCGTGATGCCCGCAAGTACCTGCATGAATATCACGAAGGATGGCTTGGCCATCTTCAAATGCTATGCAACGCTGGAACATACCTGATATGCTGCGTTTGTAAAGTTCACCGTTGATGACAGTGTATGCTTTAGATCGTCGAGTGACGCGTCTTGACTCTGTGAAGTCTTCGGGTACCTCGCCGCGGAGTATGTATGCGAGGAAGGGTTGAGTCCAAGTTGGCTCGATGAGGAGTACCTCGACTGGTGGGTCCTCTGTGCTAGGTGTTTTGCTCTTGGCTGGTGCGGCTGATGCAGGAGTTGCCCGCTTCTTTTTGATTGATCTGTGCTCGATGCGCTCGAAGAAGACACCAGGTGGCACTGGTGCTTTGGTCGCACCAATGTTGGCTAACTTATCTGCTTCTTCATTGCTCTCACGCCCTATGTGCCGCAACTCGCAGCCTTCGAAGCTGCCCTCCATGATGTTGTACAGGTCACGGTAGGCGATCATGTTATCTGCGATTGCGTCACAAGCCTTCATTGTTTGCTGCACCACCAGATTCGAGTCGCCGTAGATCATCAGTCGAGTGCACCCGAGTGCTTTGGCCATCCTCATGCCATGGATCAGAGCCTCGTATTCTGCTTCGTTATTGGATGGGAACTCGAATCCCATTTGCAGGATGTAGCGGAGCTTGTCGCCTTTTGGTGATATGAGGATGACACCTGCGCCTGCGCCTTCGTTTTTCTTCGAGCCATCAAAGTACATAGTCCAGGAATTGGACACATCTGGTGCTCCTGGGAGCTGAGCTTCAATCCACTCGGTGTGGAAGTCGGGTAAAACTTGTGCTTTGATGGCCTTCGGGTAATCATACTTGATGTCTCTTGGTGCTAGCTCGATGAGCCATTTTGCTACTCGCCCAGTTGCGTTGGGGTTTGTGAGGATGTCCCCGATCCCTGAAGTGCTGATTACAGTGATCGGGTGCTCGGAGAAGTAATGCGTCAGCTTCCTTGAGGACATGAACACGGCGTAGCCAGCTTCTGATAGTGCGGGTACCGCTGCTTTGATGTGGAGAGCACTTCACTCAAGTAATAGACTGGACGTTGTATGCTTTGGGCGTGTCCCTCCTCTCTGCGTTCGACCACAGAACAGTGCTCACCACCCTGTTAGTTGCAGAGACATATAGGTATAGTGGCTCGCGTTCCCTTGGTGCTACGAGGATTGGAGGGCTTGTGAGGACTCGCTTGAGGTCCGTGAAGGCTGCTTCGGCTTCTGGCGTCCACTCGAATTTATCTGCCTTCTTCATCAGTCGATAGAACGGGAGTGCTTTTTCGCCTAGCTTGCTGATGAATCGACTGAGTGCTGCTACTCTACCCGCCAACTTTTGCACGTCGTGGAGCTTTGAAGGCCTTTGCATCGTCAAGATGGCCTGTATTTTCTCGGGTCCGCCTCGATTCCTCGAGCTGAGACTAGATACCCGAGGAGTTGCCCGGCTGGCACGCCGAACGTGCACTTCTTCGGGTTGAGCTTGATGTGGAAGCGTTTGAGGTTTGCGAATGTCTCTCGCAAGTCATCGAGTAGTGTGTTTTCCTCTCTTGTGGTGATGACGATGTCATCTACATAGACCTGGACGTTTCGCCCAATCTGCTTCTTGAGGCAATCTTGCATCATGCGCTGATAGGTTGCGCCTGCGTTCTTGAGCCCGAAAGGCATTGTGGTGTAGCAGTAGACCCCGAGTGGGGTTATGAACGCCGTTTTCTCTTCATCCTCTTCCTTCATCCTTATCTGGTGGTAACCCGAGTAAGCATCCAGGAAGGACAAGCGAGCGCACCCGGCGGTGGAGTCGACGATCTGGTCGATTCGAGGTAGTGGAAAGTGATCCTTTGGACAACACTTATTGAGTGCTGTAAAATCTACACACATCCGAAGGATGTCTGTGTGCTTCTTCTCTACGAGTACGGGGTTGGCCACCCATTGTGATTTCTTGATCTCTCTGATGAATCCTGCTGCGAGTAGCCTGTCGACTTCGGCTTCGACTGCAGTTCTTTTTGGGCCGGATATGCGGCGCATTGTTTGTTTGACTGGTTTAGCACCTGGAAGTAGCTGGAGAGAGTGCTCGGCGAATTCCCTGGGAATACCTGGCATGTCTGCTGGACACCATGCAAATATATCCCAGTTCTCACGGAGGAATTCGACGAGCGCGCTTTCCTATGCGATAGGCAGACTCGACGAGACATTGACTGTCTTGGTCGGGTCAGTCGGGTGCACCTGATGCGATCTTGTGTCGTTGGTGGCACTGAATGCTCTGTCGACTGCCACCTTTTTGTGCTCTGGCATAAGTGTTCGATCGTTGGAGACCGCTAGATCAGCGAGTGTTGCTTCCATGCCAAACATCTCAGAGATTTTGCTGAATTCTCGGTCGCAAGAGTCAGACTTTTGGAAGTTCCCCTTGACTGTGATTACTCCTTTTGGTCCAGGCATCTTCAGCTGGAGGTATGCGTAATGTGGCACCGCCATGAATCGAGCGAACGTCGGGCGTCCAAGTATAGCATGGTATTGTGACTTCCAGTCGACCACTTCGAACTCAATCGACTCTGTCCTGAAGTGGTGCTTGTCCCCGAACGTTACGTCGAGTTGTATGGTGCCTCTGGGCTTATTGCTTTCCCTGGAACGATACCGTGGAAGGTATTTGAAGATCTTGGCAGGTTTTCGACTGACCTGTTCATTTTGCGGAGCGTATCTGCGAAGATGATGTTTATGCCGCTCCCACCATCCATGAAGACCTTGGACATGGCGTAGCCTCCAATTTGCGCGTCGAGTACCAGAGCAGAGTGCCCTGGCGAACAACCGATGGAGGGTGGTCCTCTTTGCTGAAGCTTATTGTAGTTTCGGCTCCTTCAAGTATTCTGTTACCGCAGGAGGTGACATGACCGCCATGTTTACTTGTCGAGTGCGAAGTTTTTGCTCCCTGTTGGAAGGTCGACCTTTCTGTATCATGTACATCTGCCCTTGGGGCGGAGGGTACTGTGGTTCGTCCACCCGAGGTATGTGCTGTATGGCACCCGCGAGGTTTCCGCCTGCAGCAGGCTGTGGTGGTGGAGGTGGTGCCATCAGAACAGGCACGTTGTTTGGCTGAGGCACGGGTGCAGGTGCTTGTGCGGCTGCTGCCTTTCTGCGATTTACGTAATCAGTCGCCATTTGGTCGCAGTTTTCCGTCGTCCCCCTTGTACAGGTGGAATCTGCAATCAGCGTCCATCTTTTCTTCGAATGATCGCTCAGATTGTGCCCGTGACTTGCGCCAGTCCTTCCTCTTGTAGCTATCACTGCGTTGGCCGCGATCTCGGCTGTCTCGACGATCGTCTCGACTGTCCCGTCGATCTTCGCGACTGTCCCGTCGATCTTCTGATCGCTGGTCGCTTCTGTCTTGGTCATTGCGTGGTGTAGAGAATCCAGCCGCCATGAATTCGGGTCTATCGTCGTCGTAATGACGTTTTGAACGCTTGCGCCTTCGATCGTCCCTGTATGAGTCTCTGCGGCTTCGACTGCCGCTTTCATGATTGTCACGGGGTGAGGACCCGCGTGTTGCGCGCCATATCTTCTCCATCTGCCCACTCAGTCGCGGTCATCAAGAGGTTAGCCACAGAGGTTGGCTTTTTGCGACCGAGTGCTTCTTTGAGGTCATGCCTGGCGAGTCCCATTATGAAGGCATCCATGGCCATGTCTTCTGAAATTACTCCGACTGAGTTGCGTATCTCAGTCCATCGTCTGATGTATGACCTCAGCCTTTCGTCTGAACGTTGCACGCAGGCCCGCAGCTCTCGAACGTTTTTGGGCGCTCACACAGAGGCTCGAAGTTTTTGATGAAGTCTCGCGGAAGTGATCCCACGAGTCGTATTTTGATGGAGGTAGGGCCTTGAGCCAGTCGCGGGCTGTGCCTTCGAGCATGAGTCGTATGTATTGCATGGCTGTGGTGTTTGTGCCTCGCTGGCACGCGACAGCCAGCCTGTAATCTTCCAGCCACCCGGAAGGTTCCTGTCGACCCGTGTACTTGGGCTGTTCAGATGTGAGTTTGAACCCTTTGGGCATCCGTGTCTCGCGGACGCGTCGAGTGAAGCACAGAGCTCCATGTGGCTCAGGCTCTCGATCAGAGTATGAGTCGCTACTGTATGATCTGCGTGACCTGCTCCTGGACCTGCGCCTTCGCGAGCCGCTTCTTTCCTTCGAGTGGTGGCGACGACCACTGTGATTATGCTCTTCCCGAGCGCGTCGACTAGGGCACGGTCTCGACTCCCACCTGGAGTTCTTGGAACTTGGCGTATGGCCTTTGCAGCTAAGGCGAGTGATTTGATCTGTTGGCGGTGTAGTTTTGCATTGGGGTCATCCGCTGGGGGCTTGATTGCCTCCAGGTATGCTGCAGCGGTGTAGAGAGCACCTGCTGCTGTTTTGGGCACCAGTCCTTCCTCGTCGTATGTCATGAAGGAGTTGCCTAAGTTGCGGGTGAGTGCCGCCTTCTCGCCTGGCGAGAGGTGTGACAACCTTGATCTGGGTCTTGTGTCTGCTCGCCCGGTGGAGCTCAGGGAGAGCTGTCTTCTGCGCGCACTCGACAAGCTAGCTTGCTTTTTGCGTTCTTCGAGTGTTGCTCTTATCTGCTTCAGTCGAAGTGACTCCTGCCAGTTGAAGTACTGGAAGGTCAACATCTCTTCTTGTGTTGCGTCTGCTGGCATCATTGTGCACTCCTTGATGACTTTATCTGCTTTTGCTGCCATCTCAGCAGTGATTGTGAGGGTTGTGGCTCCGTCCGGCATAGTGACTGTGCACGGGAATTCTGTAGGCCTGCGGCTGGCCGCAGTGTCTGATGTTTCTGCGGCGATGGCGACATAGACCTGCTGGGTATCACCCGAGGGTATGTATGTGTGTCTTCGAGTCCTGTCATGGACTCGACATCGTCATCAAGGCTCATGTCTGAGTCGATATGCCCGTCGAGTGGTCCGTCTGAACGGATCTCACAGTTGATGTCTTCATCGCCTATGCTCATCTCGGCGTCGGAGTTGTTATGAATCTCGAGTCGAGGTTGTTGTTGTTGGTGCAGATCTCGGAGTCGACGTGGTTGTCGATATGAGTTTCGAGGTCGTCGAAGTCGCTGAGGGAGATCCCGCAGTCGAAACTATCCTCGAGTGGGAGATCAGCTCGGGATCGTTTGTGCGATATGCTGATTCGGCCTCCTCGCCCTGGAGTTCTTCAATGAGCTCGCGCATCTCTCGTGTGGACATGGTTGTTGCAGACGAACAAGCTTGGAGGGTCGACGATGGTATGGACACAGTTGAGGGATCCGCAGTCGAAGGAGCCGCAACCGATGGAGCCTCGGGTGCGGAAGTCGCGAGTTGGCGTGGATCCGTCAAGTCCTGCACACCAAGCTTGTTGACGAAAAAATTGAACGAACCAACGGTTAAACCCAAACCTGACTCGAGATCGGAGAAGGCCTCCTGGAATCCTGGCGAGTGTGGCTCGAAATCCATCAGAGGATCCGATGCGCTTTTTGCGGGTGAAGCGGCGTGTTGCCGTTTGTCGAGTGAGCCGGCGAGTCGCCGTGTGCCGCCTGAGTCGGCGAGTTCTGGTTTGTCGATGCAGTCGGCGAGTTGCCGTTTGTAGATCCGATCGGCGAGTCGCCGTTTTCGATGGAACCGAAGAAACCGCGAGTCCAGCACTATTCTTTCCCACAGACGGCGCCAATTGACGAGGTGTACCCTCATCAAATCCCATGGTTAAGGACCTAGGGTTGAGATTATGGGAGAGAACGTGGTAGTACTGGTAGTTTCGTCGGCTGACAAGCAGAGGCAAAGATTTACCCAGGTTCAGGCCCCTCGGGTGGAGGTAAAGACCCTACTTCCTGCTTGTCTGATATTGATTGTGGATTATGCGATTACAGGGGAGCTCCGGCGAGATGACAATCTCGCAAGTATTGGATCGCATGCTCTAGCCAGTTGTCCTAAAAGACCGATCTGTTAGGAGAGACTAGGCAATTGTATTTCAACACCCCCCTCACGTCTAGGCCGTTGGGCTGCTATTTTTTCTAGACGCACGCCTAGGCTCACGGGCCTAGTACGTGGATCTTTTTGAGGAGGCCGCAAATATTTATTTTAATACTGCGTTGGCTGGGATTTGAACCCGAGACCTTTTGGCTCTGATACCATATTGGATCGCATGCTCTAGCCAGTTGTCCTAAAAGACCGATCTGTTAGGAGAGACTAGGCAATTGTATTTCAACAGCAAGAGCTTTGGTGGTTCGAGTATGGCTTGGACCCAGATCGGTACCCCGGTCTCGGGAGTTTGTAACCGACCTAGTTTACACATAAGGAAAGACTAAACCGACTATGCCTATGTCTAGTCTTGGAGGGTATGATGTCTACGCACGCTTCTATCCTTGTAGACAGTGTTGGGCCTCCAAGTGCAGAGGTTTGTAGAATAGCAGCAAGTTTCCCTCAAGTGAATCATCCAAGGTTTATCGAACTCAGGGAGGTAGAGGTCAAAGATATCCCTCTCAAGCAACCCTGCAATTAAGATACAAGAAGTCTCTTGTGTCCCCAACACACCCAATACACTTGTCAGGTGTATAGGTGCACTAGTTCGGCGAAGAGATAGTGAAATACAAGTAATATGGATGATTATAAGTGGTAATTGCAATCTGAAATAAAAATGGCAGCAAGCAAACATGTAGCAAAACTGGTTGTAAACGGTATTTCAATGCTTAGAAACAAGGCCTAGGGATCATACTTTCACTAGTGGATACTCTCAACAATAATAATATAATTGAATACATAGATATTTCCTCTTCACTATGCTACTCTGAGTTATTCTCTCGTTGGATAACGAACACCAATCCACCGCGTAGGGCTATAAAAGCACACCTTAAAGTCGCATTCTCATGTCTAGTTAACCCCACACTGTCAACTTGAGCGCCCTAGAAGGTACTAGACAAACACCGCAATTTCATAGAGACATCCAACGCAAATAATAACTCATGATAAGTATTCCTGTTATCTTTAGCCTAAGAGCCACACACGGGGCGCACACTATCAACTTCGCACCGTAGGACAAAGGTGACTCCGGAGATTACATTAATAAAACCACTTGAGTAGCATAAAAGATAATGAAGAGTACATCTATGGATTCAACTAGATTACAAAGCTCATGATCACATAAAGATCACACCATGGGAGAGAGAGATAAACCACATAGCTACCGGTAGAGCCCTCAGCCCCGAGGGAGAACTACTCCCTCCTCATCATGGGAGGCAGCAGCGGCTATGATGGAGGCGGTGGCGTCGATGGAGATGGCTCCGGGGGCAATTCCCCGTCCCGGCAAGGTGCCGGAACAGGACCTTCTGACCCCCGAAACGGAGTTTCGTGGCGGCGAAGCACGGAGATGTATTCGGGAGTTTCGTCAATTGTGTTAGGGTTTACTCCGCGGGGGCTATTTATGGTCCAAAGGGCAGCTTCAGAAGGTTCCCGAGGCCGCCACACGTGGCCTCAGCGCGGGTCAGGGTTTTCCTGGCCGAGCCAACTTGACGGGCCTGCACAGGCCGCATCTTAACTCCGATGGAGATGAACCTTTTGTATAAAACGTGCGGCGGAAAATTCCGAACAACTTTGGCGACTAGACTTTTTCCATTTGACGTCGTCTTCAGGCCCGAACGTGACGATCTTTGAAAATAGTTTTCAGACAGATTTCTGAAAAGTCCCAATTTGACTCCAACAAGGTTTCCTTTGCCCAATTTTGATAATTTCTACACATCAAAGTGTAAAACAAGAACATTGTGCACTTTGGCAACTATTAGTAGGTTAGTCCAATAAATGTCATAATATGATATAAAGTGCATATAAAACATGTGGCAATTGATATAAAACATGCATGGAACATCAAAAATTATAGATACGTTTGAGACGTATCAGGGTACTCCATCTTCTTGGGCCTCTTGTCTTGGGCTTCGAGTAGGCTCTTCGATATTGGGCCTTAGTCGTTACGTGCACCAGGTACCCTCATGATAGGGTACCCGATATGTATACCCATGTCAGCCTAGTTCGACGATGTTCTACATGTCTCAAAGCTAAGTCTACTCTAAACTCTCATGGCTTATATACACCGTTGCCTATTCCACATCGCCCATGGTCCGATATAGCTATGTATTTTGTTTTAGGACTCCCACGCACTAAAACAAACAAGCATTCCATCTTTGTCGTCATTGATCGCTTCTCTAAAATGGCACACTTTATACCTTGCAACAAGAGCGACGATGCTTCACACATTGCTACTTTGTTTTTCAGGGAAATCGTCCGTCTTCATGGAGTGCCCAAGACCATTATGTCGGATGGTGACGTCAAGTTCGTGAGCTATTTTTGGAAGACTTTGATGGCCAAGATGGGAATCAAGCAACTATTCTCCACCGCATACCACCCTCAAACTGATGGCCAAACCGAAGCCTATCTACACTCCTTCGTGTGTTGATCAAGCCTAACTTGAAGAATTGGGAAGAGTGCATCCCACACGCCGAGTTCGCCTACAATCGAGCACTACACCGCGCAACAAAGAGAACACCCTTCGAGATCGTCTATGGCTCCAACCCCTACACCGCGCTCGACATGCTACCACTTCCACTCCGTGAGCAAGTTAACATGGACTTCGACAAGCGGGCCGCTTACATGAAGAAGCTCCATGAGGAAACAAGAACTACACTCGAGAAGCACAACAAAGACCATGCTACGAAGATGAACAAACACAAGCGCGCCATGATATTTGAAGAAGGAGACCTTGTTTGGCTACACCTTCGCAAAGATCGCTTCCCGGATGCAAGGAAGTCCAAGCTTCACCCTCGTGGAGATGGACCTTTCAAGGTTACCAAGCGCATCAACGACAATGCCTACAAGATCGACATCTCCCAATCCAAACACTTGGTCGATGACACCTTCAATGTCGCCGACCTATCGCCATACCTTGGAACATCAAGCGATGAAGATGACCAAGAGTCGAGGACGACTCTTTTCCAAGGGGGGGAGATGATGTAGCCCAACCTACGGCTCCTACAACAAGTGGTCCAATGACAAGAGCAAGAGTCAAAACTCTCCATGATAAGGTGAACTCACTCCTATTTATGTGTGATCTCGACACTCCTTTGAATGGTTTGCTACTTCATTCGGATACTTTGTGCATACTCAGGAACCACCTTGATGACGACCCTCAATGGAGTGAAGAAGATGACCAAGAGAAGACCCAAGAAGATGGCCAAGAAGAAGAGCGAGGAAAGGAAGCTGGAAAACCTGAAGAAGTGTCGGCCGGTACTACCGGGCCAGCGAGGCCAGTACTACCGCCGAGACGCCAGTCGGTACTGGATCTGAAGCCGCCCTAAGCGGTACTACCGGAATTAGTTCCGGTACTACCGGACGTTCACACGTCCGGTACTACCGGCCACTTCTGTCCGGTACTACCGGCCCTACGCGTGCCTGCGAGCAGATCTGGGTTTTGACCCATGTATTTCGTCCCCTTTTGCCTAGACTATAAATAGGACCTCCCCATCTAGATCTAGGGTTAGACAATGATTTGGGATTAGAGTAGAGCCTTGCTCCTTCTTCTCAAAGTGTCTCTTTCCTCCTATGGAGATGAATCAAGGCCTCCCCTTGTGGAGATGAACCAATGCCTCCTCTTGAGGAGAAGATCCCTGCGTGGATACCAAGGCTTCCGCTTGTAGTTGCGATTACTTGCTAATTTTTCCTCTTTGAGTGGCTAGATTGGATTGGTTGGATTGACCAATTGGACAAACAATCCTAAGAGTAAGGTGTGCTTGGGAGAGGAGAATTGGGGGCTACCCACGGGGATTTGTTACCAATTGAGTTTTGCCGAGTTGCTACTTGCTATTTACCCTTGTGTTGTTGATTTCTCCTCTTTGTGTTCTTGAGTTCATCCCGTGTTCTTCGTGTTCATCGTTCCATCCGCACAAATCCATGAAAATCAGGACCAACCCCACATCACGTGGGGCTTGCCGCACCCTGGCCACGCCGCGATGTCGTCACCGTCCAGCTGGTCGAAGCAGACACTGCAGTTGTCACCGGTGGCGACCACCCTCCTCCGCTTCGCGGGCCTCTGTTCGCCATCCGTTTCGCTGTCGTGGGCGGCTTTGTTGTCTTGATCATGGTCGCACCGCATCGGCTCCGGCAGGTTCAGCACCATGCCGACAAAGCGCCAAGGTCACGGCCGCGCCATCATGTCCTTCAGGGCGGTGCGCATGTGCCCCATGCTCGCCTGCGTGCAGGCCGGAGGATGCCGACATCGACGAACACCTTGACGCACGCGGCGCCCGGCGGGAGGCTCACCTCCGAGTCTCCGACGCCAGGCTCGTCCATAGATCCAGGAGTTTCTTGCAGCAGCCTTTAGGGTATATCAGGGGGTGCAGCGACGCGCCAGCCCACGCGAGTGACATTGCCCCGTGGCCGCCGCCGGCGACGAACCGGACCTGGTGCTCTCTCGTGCTCCGCGCGTTTCTACGCTGCCGTCCGACCATGCCACCGAGAAGGCGAGAAGCGGGTGTAGCGGTACAGAACAAGGATCTTCCTGTCGCCTCCTTCTTGGTTCTCTGCGTCTGCGACCGCGACTCGCATGAAGCCGCTCACTTCACTTTTCTCGTCCTCCTCCTCGTCGGTGTCATCGTCTTCGTCACTGTCCTCCTGGTCGGTCCACTCGTACCCTTCGATCATCTCCTCTTCATCATCATCCTCGGAACCGACCGCCTCTCCGTCGTCATCCTCCTCCTCCGCCTCAAGAAACGCCTCCTGATCCTCTCCGTCCTCCTCCACCGTTTGCGTCTCCGGAATAGCAAGAACATTACCGTCACAAACGATGAACCGAACGACCACGTCGTCGGAGTCGTCATCCTCCCGTTCCAGCCAAAAGTCCTCGTCCAACATCACCATGGACGGTAGCATCACAACGTTCCTTTACGCGGACAGCACGAGGCTCTGGACATCGCCGTTCTTGGTGCGGAGCGCCACGCGCATGGTCTGGCCGGCGGCGGCGCTCGCCGGGTTGACAAGCTTGGTGTGGCTGACCCACGCACGATGTCCGGGCTTCAGGGCGAATGGCCTGGTCTCGCCGCTGCTAAGGTCCAGGCACCAGCAACCGTGCGACGTCTGCTCCGGCATGTGCCCGATCTTTCCTGCCTATTCGTCATCATCCTCAAGAACCGCTTCTTGATCTTCTGCATCCTCCACCGTCTCCGTCTCCGCCATTTCAAGAACCGACTCCTGATCGTCCGTCTCCGTCTCCGCCGTTGCAAGAACCTTGACGCAATCACCAACGAACCGAACGACTACGTCGGCGGACTCGTCGACTCGTCGTCGTCCGGCTCCAACCAGAACTGGTTGTCCAGCATCACCGTCGACCCCACCGGCGCGACAGGCCTCGCCTCTCGGCGGACAGCACGAGTCTGATCTGGTCGACGCTGATCCCGGTGCGGACCGCCACGCGCACACTCTTACCGGCGGCGGTGCTCACGAGGTCGACGAGGACGACTTTGGTGACCCACGCGTGTGGGCTTCAGGACGAACGGCTTGGTCTGGCCGCTGCTGAGGTACAGGTACCATGAAAACTTCTGATCCGCCAACTGCCATGCCTGGCGGCGTGGGGGCTAGCTGGTTTTTGTTGAATAATGGCGGCGGTCTTCTCCCGTCAAGACAAAGATTTGCCAGACGCATGTTCCTCTTTGATCTGGTCAGAGTGACGGGTTCCGGAAAACTCCGCCGACGATCTCGCATGGTGATTGGAGTCTTAGCGGCGATGAAGAACTGGCTTGGAGATTCAAGAATCGTAGCAGCAGTATGTAAGTGGGGGCGACAGCACAGGTGAAGTTCAAGGTTTTAACTTTCAGGGTGAAAATCCAAGGTATGTCCTTAATTGGGGTTGTGCCTGACAATAGCCTTGTTGAAGACATTGTTTTGAGAGCGGGGACTATCTCCAGGGTGAAAACCCAAGATCTTCGATCGGGCGACGACGGTGCGTGTGCACTGTTCCCTTCTTAAAGGCGTTGCTCTTGGAGAATTTGGACTTCAGATGTTGTCTTGGTGGTGGTTGTGCTGCTGTTGGAAGGACTGGAACTCTGTAGCGGGACTTTTTCTTTTTCAGTTTCTTCTTCTTTTTCGGCTGTGTACATCTGTAATGTCATTTGGTTATTGCGTTATTGCAGAATCTGGGTGTAATCAGTATCTCCGCGATATTAATATATACTCCCTCCGTATCAAAATATACGAAGGGAGTACTCTTTATCTAAAAAAAACTGCCATGTCCGATCGATCCTTTCTGTTCTTATGTGTGTGCGTTTGACCTAGAGGGAGGCAGAATCATGCGTGCGTGCTGGCGTGCTCCGAGCCTGCGATTATGTCTACAGGAGGAGTCGACTCCGAGTTACATTCGTGTACTGGATTACTGGCTCGATCGGGTGGACACTCGGACTCGCGCTCGCGCGCGATCGATTCCCAGTTAAGTCGGACTGCGGCATCCGTCGTTCTCAGCCCCACCACCATACACACACTAGGGATCGTTTTTCCTTTTTCCTTTATCTTTTGGCTTGGCTCGCTCTTGTTAACAACGGTGGGTGGAAGAACCAGTGAAATTTCCCATTTTCCCAAGATAAAAAATAACACTATTTAAGCTAGCTAGTCAATCATACTCCCTCCGTTTTTTAATATAAGATGTTTTAGCATTTGTCCACATTCACATATATCTAGATGTATGTAGACATATTTTAGTGTGTATGTACACTCATATTAGTATGCATGTAGACAACATGTTGAATAGCTAAAACGTCTTATATTTATGCACGGGGGAGTATTTTTTTTTGAATTTTTTCATACTTGTATTCATACTAGAGGATCAGTACAAGGTCGGATACAAGCAAAGAAAAAAAGAAGGATACGAAGGACGGCACCGCAGCGCCTCGCCGTCTTCAACCACGAGCAGCTCCAACGCGCGCGACCTCCACCACCGGAGGCGAGGAAGGAAGCAGACGCCCAAAGCCCTCTCCACGGAACGGAAGAGCTTCTTGCCACCGCAGTGGCTTTGACGAACCACAAGAGCCACCAGCTCCGACGAGCTGGATCTGGATCGATGAACGACCAGAGGTCGGGGCCACACCCCGAGCATCTCCCGCCCCAGATCCGAGGCCAACGCCACAGATCTTCCACCAACACCCCACACACCACCGCCGCAACCGCCTCGCACCTCCTCCACCACCGGCCTTGCATCCACTCGACGCCGGGCTGCCGCCGAAGCCGGAGAAACAGACAGCAGCTCGGGGACGATCCTGCAGCACGAGGGCACCGTCGTCGACGACGCCAAGGAGGGGGAGCCGCAGATCTCCAAAACGGCAGCGCCGGCTTCCCCACCTCAGCCGCGCCGCCCAAAATCCGCACCGCTACTCGCCGGAGCGCAGATCTAGGGATTCCCCGCCCTCCCGCCGCCGGAGCGGCCGGCGGAGGGCGGGAAATCCCCAGATACGCCGGCGGCCTCCTAGAGACGCCGAGTCGCCTCCGCGTCGCTCTTGAGCACTGTAGAGGGGGAGAGGTTCCAGAAAAAACGAGTGAATGTAAGCTTATGCACGGGGGAGTAGAAGAGAGCAACAAGGCCTAGGCCAAAGTAAAGACATCACATCAGAAACACAAAAAGGACGCGACAGCAGTACAGCACAAGGGCTGGGCCACACACACAGGATCTAAGGGATGAGTTGTGCCATCTGCTTAACACCAGCGGCAATCCAGGCTTGTCCTCCTTCTTTGATTTTCGCTACAAGTGTCGGTGGCACCAGCAGCAATGAAATACCTTGCCCCTAAAAAGCAGAATCCTTCAAATCAAATAGGGAAAATTCCTAGGAGATTCAATCCACTAAAGTTCCTATAAATCTCTTCCAAAAAGACCGGTCTAGAAAAGATGCCATTGTGTCAGTAAGTGCCTCAGCTCCACCAAATGATGTTCCATAAGAAAAGAAGCATAGTTGGTGCAGTGGTATCTAAGCTGTTGCATTGCGCATCTACCAATGTCAACCGACAGTTCTTCCAAGTGAATACAACAACTAATCACTATCGTTTCCTTTTCTTTCTCTCTTTGTGTGTGTGTGTATGCAACATATCAGTGTTGCATCATTCATCGTCAGTGTGAGAACTGAGCTTCCCGAGCTGCAACAAGCTCTCTTCCTCGTCACCGGCGGGAGCTACCGAGGAGCCGGAGCTCAGGAGGCTCTGTGGAAGCAGGACGTCAGTCTGGTCAGCTGTGGGCACCAGAAAGATGGCGCACAGGGCGGATAGCCTCAGCAGGTTCCTCAGCAGCACGGCGAGCCAGAGGTTGCTGAAATCCGTCCTCGTCACATGGAGGGCCCGGAGCACGACGGCGCCGTCCGCCTTGGCCGCCAGCATGCCGATGCTGTCGATGCACATGAGGAGCGCGAAGAAGGTGCCCTCGGCGCCCGGAGGGCAGAGCTTGGTGCTCAGGACCATCATCGGCATTAGCCGGACGCGGCTGACGACCCTGGAGACACTCTCCTCCATGGTCACGAACACAGCGTCCCGCACGCCGAGCACGAGGTTCCACCGGAGCACGAAGGTGAGGTCGAGGAAGCCCGAGACGCCGAACAGGAGCTGCGCGAAGAAGAGGATGGTCCGGAAGGGGTAGTCCTTGAGGTACTTGTGGTAGATCAGGACGCCCACCATGGATGCAACTGCACCGACGGCATGCACCACTCCGACAAATTCCTGCAAGCATGGAGATGAGGATAGCCGAAACAAATGGGCTTTCATTTTTGTTTCAAGCAGCTGTATGAGTCCAGCTGATCAGTAGTTTCTACAATTCACAAGGGATTATACCTATTATGCTGATCGACAAAGCAAAAACATTCAGCCTAGTTTGAACGAGGTATTGAACTGTTTCCTCCAAAAATTCCAGTGTTTTAATATCTACACTTACCCTATGCATTTACGTTTCAATTTAAGCTCTAAACCTGGGCCTGGCGGCAAGAAGATCAACGACTGGTGATTAAGTGCCAGCCTATATGCAATGGTTCTGAAAGATGTTCTTTTGGAATGATGCACCTTATCTGGAGTACTAAGGCATGTGTTAGAGACAGTGATGACAGCACTGTGGAATGAGCGAGATTGTGGGACCAGGAAATGCATGGTTGGATTCCTAGATTTGAAGCATGACACCTTTTTATCTAGGTCTCATTTCTGGTAGATATTGATTGTGTAACATTCAGTTGTATGGAGACTGATTGATGATTGGTGTGTTAGATCTCAGTCTTCTCTATTTTCCATTTTTCTTTCCACCTAAGTTTTGCCTCTAACATATCATTTCAGTGAGAAATATAAACATCTCATTTGGGGAGAAAATAGCGACGACAAAAAATGAGAAGTTTTTTCCATCCAAAGGGTGTAACCATCTGGCCCACTCGATTCATTGGAACAAAAGAGAAAAGCTCCTAGCATTTTTTGTATAAATATTCTGAGAGCAGGAATATTCTAGATTCTAAGGCCAGTTTGTGTTATGATCAGACAAATGTCTGTTCAGGAAAATACAAATCAAATTTCATTGGAATTGCTTCCAGTTTCCTGATTCAATACACAACTCCCTTCACCTTTATGACCAATCTACTTCCTTTATCAACCGAACATTTTCGAAATATTATCAAACAGCAATTTTTAGTTAAAACAAAATCTGAAGAAAGTTAGAGAGGGATGTTAGACTGCAGGACCTACGAACATGGCATGCACTGATTAAACATTTTATCTGTGTCGGTTATGAACTCAATATTCTGAAATATTCTAGTCTGCATACCTGACTCATGCACAGGGGCGCGATTCGGTGAGCCAACCATTAAGACGCGAATAAAGACTACCGTTTCTATGTGTAACAAACCTAGTAAGTAGCACTAGAATTAAGCAGGTCATAAACAAAAAAATTACCTGTGAAAATCCGGGATTAGGCGGTTCCTTATTAGTGTACCAATAGAACTGCCCCTCATGGGTGCTTATACTGAGAGCAAGCGAAAGGAACATGTAAAGAGATGGTTTCCACACTACTGGATACTTTATTGTGCGACCCATCCCTCTAACTGCCACACTAAGCTTGTTGAAAACCTGCATTTCATTAGCATCTCAATAAGAGGCAAAACAATTGTATGTTTTGTACTATTTTCATCATTAGACTCTAATTTTCTACAGGTACAAGTGCACTTGCCTCAGTTCACTGCCTAGGTTAATTTATACTGTAGTTGAAAAAGTTATTAATTACTTTAAAAAATATATATGTCAGAAGAATTTCAGTCACTGAAACATAAGATTCATGTGAACTAAAATTTGCTAATATGGTACGGATTCCAGAAGAATAATGTATAAATACGCACATTTTAGCTTAGCCAAGCCAGTAAACATGAGATAAGATATAATGAGAGGCTATCCTGTTTGCTCACATAAAGAATTTTTTTATGAATTTCAATGCACACGAAAAAATGGAATAAGATTGCTTATCAAGTATCAACATACCTTCTCGTTCACATTATGCTGATGTATTTTGTGCTCATATATGTACAATCCTAGGAAAACCAACATAGCAGGAGGAACAGCCATTACACCTAATGCACCCTACATTAAGGAATAATCATAAGAAATTTAATTTCTCAGTCAAGTAGCACAAAAATCAAACTTAACAATTAAATAAAGTCGAAGCGTTGGGGCTGTAGTTTACCTGTGCCCCAAGATGGTGGACAAACATGCCACTTGTAGCATAGCCAATAAGTGCACCTAGAGACGACGAGAATGCGCAAAGGCTCTGCATGTCTGGGGCCAATGCTGGCTTATCAATACTGTTCTTCGCAATGCATGCATCTATTGTGACATCTCCAATTGCAACTGCCGTTGAGATTCCCACAAAGCAAACTACAGCAGAAGTCACCGATAGTTCGGCACCCATGGCAAGAACAGCAGTTGAAGACATTCCAAGTATTCCTAAAACCAAAAAAAAGTTAGGATTTAGTCACGTCTATAATTTTGGAAAATATCAACGATGAGAATGAACGTGCTATAGATACTTGTGCTGCATGTTAGGGACACAGCGGAGCTTACTGGATAGCCAGTGCAAGTTAGAAGAAATGCTAGGATATTTATATGCAATTTGAAACACCAGGCATAACTTCGACAAAAGCATGTAGATCATTGGCAGAGAATTACAATTCACCAATTCTGCTAGATTGTAATCATAACATCCAACTACTAAATTGTTGACGGTGTAGTATTTGGTCATAGACTCATAGTACATCCCAAATAGCAATGGCGTGACACGATAAGCTCCTACGTTGTGTGTTTCTGATGGTTCTCGTTGATTAGTCTAATTAGGGTCCATTAATTAAAATCCTAGTTAACATTTTCTAGCTTGTTCCATTTTATCCTGAGACTTGTCAACCCCCATCATCAGCTGTTGTTATATATAAACAATGCTTATATGGGGTAAAAACTCTTACAGCTCAAATATTCAAGTGGTCTAGCATCGCGCAGATGAATAGCTGCTGGGTATCTAACGTTGTAGACACTTAAGTGCCTACAAGGCTACAAACAATGCAGTTGATACAAAGGCATGGAGCCACAATGAATTAACAAAGGCGCTGATAGGGATATGTACCAAACAGTCTCGTTTATGCCCAGTAATGAGGGCCAAACAACGCCTTGTTCTGAACTTTTCACCTACTGACTCAGATCAAGCCAGCATTAAAAATGCAAACATTTTCAAATATCTGAACCTACTCCACCACACATTCCATCCACAATTCCGTCATACAAGCTGCCAAACCCCTTTCGACCTCAGATGAAGTCGGGGAACAAACAGTTCCAACCGATGCGTGATGATGGGCACGTGCAGGGCGGTGGAGTTGTCTGGCGTCGGGCGGTGGAGTTGTCTGGCGTCGTGGGGACGTCGACGACAGGTCTTGCAAGGTCATCGCGTTGATCTTTCCTGAAGATGGGACGACGGAAGATGGTGGCAGCGACTTCTGATGTCCGCATGCGGCGTGCGCTGAGGATCAACTGGACCGGTTTGTACTTCCGGCGCGTTGTTGGGCGGCCTGGTTAAAGTCTCCGGCTTTAGATGATGTGCGTTGGTGTGTGAGGTCAGGGCATCGGCTCTGACTGGTCCACCCCCTTCATCAAGTTTGTAGGTGTAGTGAGTTTTCGCCTGGAGGGTGGCTCTTCTGGTTGATCGATGTATTTCTTTGTAAGGCCTAGTGCTTTCTGTTTTCTCATATTATTAATAAAATGGCTGTGTGCATCCTTTGGATGCAGAGGCTGGGGGTACACCTCCATTTCTAAAAAAAGTTCCATCGAACCAATGGTCCAAACTCCAAAAATCCTCCACCAAGAACATAAACTGCAATTAGCATGCATATGAACACGGCGAAGCAGGTACCTCCGGGATCCGGCGACCAGGATGTAATCCAAGATGCCCCATGTCACCAGGCATCTTGAAATCCATGTGTTCGTTTGTGCGCACTATCTGAAGCCAACATCCCTCCAAGTAACAATTATCAATCTATCTACTATACAGGCTGAATAAATGCCAATCTCGTGTCTCAAGAGGTGTAGTGGACTCGTGGCTGACCTGAGAAGATGAAGTAGGGCCGGCGATGGTAGCCGCGGACGGGGAAGACGTCCGTCAGGACCCCCCAGAGCGGCTTGAGGACCCAGGGGATGAAGAAGAAGACGGAGAGGAACTGCACGGTGGCCGGCTGCACCCGCTGCACGTCTTTCCAGTAGTAGTCCGACGCCACCCGGTAGAAGGAGCCGGCGAAGCCCTGGTTGAGCCCGTAGACCAGGACCACCCCGGCCACGAACGTCGCGCCAAGCTCCCGGCACAGCATCTGCAACCACCGCACCGGCTGCAGGGCCGCCTCCACCAACCCGCCGCCGCTGCGGCCGTGCGACTCCCCCCGCGCCGGCCCGCTGCCGGCGAGGCCGTCCGTCTCCATGGCCCCGTGCTCTGCTCCCAGCATTGATCTTGGACTCTTGGTGGCAAAGCTCGATACGGGATCGCGGGCTAGGAGACGGCCATGGGGGTCGCGTGCTCACGCGCAGGCACCTCGAAAGTGGAATTTTTAATGGAAACGAGCTCGACATATTGATTTGTTTATGGAGGGAGACGTGGTGTGGACTGGGGAAGACTTGATCTTGGAGGTTCGGACTGAGGATGTGGACATGTGGTGGTGAATGAACCTCATCAGCTGAGCCTCAGCAGTCGGCAGGGGAAGGCGTTGACTAGTACCGCGGAATTTTCGAATTGACCAAATCCATCGTAAACTTGCAAATTCTTCATATGTTGACCATGCAAACTGCAAAGTCTGCATCAACTGATGCATTCCCCAAAAACAAAATGCATATACCCACATATACTGTTGATTACCCGACAATTCAATGTCAGCATACTAAGAATACTCGCAAAAAATAAAGAAAATACCGAGATAACATATACTGGAGTATGTTATTTTCACAACAAATTACAGGGGGCTTTTTTGCTTTGCAGAAATTTTGCAGGATTTAAAGGAATTTCACAAGAAATCCTGCATATAACAGGAAAAGAACAATCCACGTCAAAATTGAACGTCTCCTTGACTTCATTTGATCCATCATCAGAACTTTCAAGTCCCTGTCATGGTAAATTTACAATCGTATGATAGGTACAATACAACTTCCCATCTTGCTTTACATTGACTGAATTTCATCTACAAGTTTGTAAACCCCTGTAATAGATACTGAACAACCAGGCAATCAGCTACGCTGCTTTGTACAGTGGCACTCTACATATATGTATGTACTGGATTGAGGGGCAACAATGGTAGTGTTTCTCAGGATTATTATCAACCAAAACCTGAATGCTTACGGCACATTATGCTCGTGTTCCACCTGAATGCTTACGGCACATTATGCTCGTGTTCCAACCCCTAGAACCCCTGTTTGTTTCATCCAGAGGGACCACTTCACCGCTTCAAGGAAATTTTCATTCCTTTGTAGAGCAGCTATCAGGTTAGTATATGTTACTCGATCAGCGTTGATTCCTTTAATCCTCATCTCTTGCATCAGCTTGACAGCATCTTCGGGCATTCCGGCTATCCCATAAGCCTTTATCAAAGTATTGTAACTGTACAAGTCTGGTTCAGCGCCACGGCTCTTTAGTTCTGATAGAACATATGCAATACCTTCGATCCAACCCTTTCTCCCATATATATTTATCATAATATTGTAAGTGTAATGGTCGAAGTCACATTTTGCTCTCCTCATTTTCTGCAAAACAGCAAAGAACTCCTCCAGCTGGCCTGACTTTCCGTAAGCATTCAGCATACAATTGTATGCCTCGAGAGAAACAGGAAATCCTGCATCCTGCATCTTCTGGACGAAGTAAGTCATGCTGCGGAAATCTCCACTTTGGGCGTATGCTGCAATGATAGTATTGTATGATATGGTATCTGCCAGTCCGTGCTTCCGAGCCATGTTCAATACCTTTTCAGCCCTATTGAAAAGCCCAGCTTTTCCATATATATCTAGCAATACATTCAGGGTAACAGTGTTAGCCAAGTGTCCTAGTTGAATCATTTCGTCAAAAATTCTTGAGAGCTCATCAACTGGTATCGCTGGCCCACAGCAGTTAATAATGCAGTTATATATGGCTTCATCACATTCAACTTCGCTCTTAAGTATCCAATAATATGTATCAGTCAACTTCTCCAGCTGACCACATTTTTGGTAAGTCCGAAGCATATCAAGGAAAAGGTATTTATCAGGAACTATGTCGACTTGTTTCTCCATATCTTCCAAAACTGAGCAAGCATCTTCAGGTCTCCCAGCTTTAGTGTACATCCGCACAATTACACTATAAGCAATCATGTCAAACACACAACCTGAAGCTTTCAGTTCAAGGTACAAAGTTTCAGCATCAGCAAATCTCTCCATGGTGCTGAAAACATCGATCATAGTGCAGTCAATGCGGAGATTTGGATGCGTTTGGGACTTTGGCATCTTACTGTAGATCCTTACAGCATCTTCATAACCACCAGCCTCTTTGCAAGAACATATCAGGATATGGTACAGGTTGTCTTCAAAATCAGAATCTTTCCACTTCTTTTCACGCAAAACACAAAGAGCTTCTTCCAGTAAAGAATTTTGAACAAATGTTGTTACTAAAATAGAGCATGAGGTAGCATCATACAAAATCTTCTTGTAGAAGCATGATTGTAGAATTGGTAGAACTTTATGCATCTTTTCTACTGTTCCATATGCCCGGACAAGAATAGTAACAATTGATGAGCACTGGCAGCCTGCTGCCCTCATGTCCCTAAGAATTTCAGCTGCGCCTTCATTGTCATCATGTCTTGCTATCAAGTTAATCATTGTGTAAAAGTTGGACGCATTTGGCTGAAAACCAGATCTCTTGAGCTTCCTGTAATACGAAATTGCCTCGTCGTGTTTGTCTGCTCTACCAAAACCTTCTATCATTGATCTATAGGTGGTTTCATCAGGAGCTAGACCTACACTCTCAAGGCTGTCAAAAACTTCCTTCGCCTTTTGCATGTCAAAAGCCTTTCCATACCCTGTAATCACAGTATTGTAAGCCACAACATTTGGGGTAACTCCTTCATCCACCATGGACTGCAACACAAATTTTGCTTCTTCCATTTTACCCTGTTGACTGTAAGCATTTAACCGCACTAACCAGTTTTCCCTGTTTGGAATAACTTCATCATCTTTCATCAGAACGATGACCTCCTCAGACCTGGCAAAAAGGCCTGACCTTGTATACAAAGTAATCATAGCCGAGTACGCATTGACACACTTAACATTGCATTCCCTCATTTTTGCAAATGTGAATTCGGCTTCTGGAAGGTTCCCAGTCTTCTGGTAGAGGCCCATAAGCATACCAACCGTAGACACATTCGGCTGCACCCCTCTCTCCAGCATCACACGAAACCACTTTGTTCCCCAATCCACAAGCCTCCTCTTGGCACAAACATATATGAGCCCATTGAACGCCCGAGCATCCAGCCGGCAACCCGAAACAGCAGCCATTTCGTGGAGCAACAGCTCAGCCCTCCTCCATTCCTCCTTCCAGGCAATGGCTTGAAGAGCCAGGTGATACGCGTCGGCGTTCCCATCTAGCTTCCCGTTGGCCTTCATCCACACGAAGAAGTCGAGAGCCTTGACATCACTGTGCTTCTCGAGACGGATCAGAGCCGAATTGCACTCCTCGACGCTGGACTGTGGGCTGACACCGGACAGAATCGCGTTGACACCGTCATCGTTCACCAGAACCCTGCGAACGTGCGGATCTTTTCTCGTGGGGGCACGCCTCGGAGCGCCATGCCTCGCCGGCTTGTCTCCACCTGTTGGGACCCTCCTCCATGGCCTCCCCCCTTTATTTCTCCCTGCAGAACTCCTCTGACTAGCAGCGGCGCCGTCCGCGATATCCCGACTCAAATCGGTCGTCGCTTCGCTGCTGCGACTCGCGACTTCAGATGGGGCGGATACGCACAACGTGAACTCCGCGCCGCCGCCGCCGACCTCCGGAGAGCACACAACCACGCCATCCTTCAAAGTCGCCCTCAGATTGCTCCTCCTCCTTGTGGTGTCGGCGAAGAACCCGTGGCATGTGCCACCGGCGTGCCGCCGATCCGCGGCATGCCCGGCGCCGATTGGCAGCACCCGGGAGCTGAACCCGACCAAATCCAGCCCCATCTCAGCTGGGCTCCCGCTCCGGCAGCAATCACCTAACGTGGGGCATGGGGCGTCCGGGTGGATCTCCCCTCCAGCTGCAGTGGAGCGGAGGAGGACTGGAGGAGTGGTGGCGATGAGTGCGAGGACGGGCTAGGTGCCCGCGGTGGTGGTGGGCTTTGGGGTGGGATGGCCGGATAGAGAGTGGGTGACGGAGGAGCAACCGTTGGAGATGCAGCTCCTGGCCTCCTGCCCAGCGGAGGCGGCGTGGTCAAACTGTCATCAGACATTTTTCTTCTACTACTGTAACAATAGTCTTGCCAAAAAACAAAAACAAATACTACCTCCGATTCATATTAGTGGGCACAATTTTGTCTAGATACACATGTATCTAGTCTAAATACTTAACTAGATACATATGAATTTAGACAAAGCTATGCCCACTAATATGGATCGGAGGGAGTACTAGATTCTTTGTATACTCTTGGACCATAGATTGTATAAAGGGAATTTCATAAGATGGTAAAAAAAACTTTGATAAAGAGAAACAATCATGATCTATAACCCTCTGGAAATTTTCTTCGAGTGTCAGTGTCCAATACATATTCTCCCTTTTCTCTCCATTATTATTCAATTAAGTGTCACCGAACCTTGGGATCCCTGCACTTTTCTATGTAGGATCCAACCAACAGTTCCATGTGATTCATGTGACTCTGATTCATGAAGTATTTAACAGACATGGCATTTTAATTTTACATGTTTTCTTTTCTCGCATTTCTAGATCCATGCATTTTCAAGAGGCCCTTGACCTCCTAGAATAAATTCATATGATCATAGATTCCTCTCTTTTTACATGGTGCAACCAAACTGTTTGTTTTCCATTTCGTGGTTATCGATCCTATTGAAACAGAGAGAGCATACATTACATATTGTTGAAACAATAGAAATAAGGCACTATGCTCATTTGAATGTACCAAATAATCTGCTATACTGGTTGTATAGTAGGAGCATATTATCGGGGATAGTATACGTATGTTTGGTTTGAGCCCAACTAGCCCCACCAATTTTTTGGCATGACCAGGGCATGACCAAAGTTTTGGTGAAGTGTTGTTTGGATTGCAGCCATTGTACTTACCAAAAAAAAAAGAAGGAAAAATAGCCCCTATGTGGTTTTCTATCAACTGAAGTATGCTAGTCTTCAAAATATTTGATAGGTTTGTAATCCAAAAAAATTGATAGCAAACGTAGAACAATGTCGTCAAAGAGGTCCCTAACCTAGCAGCCACCAGAGAGGCAACCAGGCAGGATATTTTTCCCCAATCTCTACCAGCGAAGGTGTTGGTCCCCTCTCCCTCTGCTTGCTGCTCCGGCGGTACGATGGAGGGGGACCCCGTTCCTTCGTTCTGGCATTGTAGTTAGGGTTAGGATTCGTATGCCGTGGTGCGTCGTTGAGGTGGTGGGAGCGGCGCTCGGACGAATAATCTGCCTCAGCTCTACTCCCACACTGGCGGTGTTCTTTATATGGCGGCGTCTCGGAGTTGTTTGGCATCGTGTGCTTGCCGATCCTTCAGATCGGCAGAAAGGATCGGCAGCGTTATGGTTCGTGGATGGTATTGGCGGCGGCGGCGATTCCATCAGATGTGTCTTTCCTTCTACTTTGTCCCCGTTGCTACGACATTGTCTTTGGCGCCATGGTAGAGAAGAGAGGATTTGTCCATGAGCTGTCCGGTAGCTACGACCTATGGTTGTGGCGGCGCCGACATGTGATTGAAGATAGCGACCATGAAGCAGGGAAGGTGGTCCGTGGATAGCAGATCTAGCGTGATCTATCAACTTCGTCGACGGGAGGCGGCGGCTCTGGGGCCGGGAAGGCATGGGGAAGATCCCGGACTAACATGCCACAGCGATATGTGCATCGCCACGCGCGGCAGACCTGGTCTTCGGCTCAAAAAGCCTTGATGGCGATGGTACCTTTTCGATTCTAGCGACGATGGAGGTTTTTCTCCTCTTCTGTTGGTGATCACTGTAGCCTGTTTTCTAGCACTCCAAGAGACTAGATTACCTCCATAAAATATAGCAAATCCCCCCGTTGATCGCCGATCATCAGGATCACCAGCCCAATCTGCATCGGAGAAGGAAGAGAGTAGAGGCCTAGCAGGAGTAGTGAATGGACGCAGCAGCAAACCATGTGAAATCGTGCCCTTCACATAGCGAAGTATTCGCTTGACTGCGGACCAATGAGTACACCGGGGAGAATGAAGATAGTGACACACCTTGTTCACTGCATAGGACAAATCTGGGCGTGTCATAGTAAGGTACTGGAGGCCCCCAACAATGTTGCGGTATCGAGTGGACTCCTCACTAGAGAGAGGAGTACCATCAGTAACAGAGAGTGTCTCAGTAGCAGCCATGGGAGTAGTCATAGGAGTGGAGTCAAGTAGACCAGCTCGGCGTAGTAAATCAGATGCATACTTGCGCTGACTCAAAAGAAGTCCACCCTGCTGCTGAGTCTGTACCTCAATGCCAAGAAAGTAGTGTAGATGGCCGAGATCCTTGAGAGCAAATGAAGATCCAAGTTGCTGAACAAGGCGATCAGCTGCTAGAGGCGTCGAGCTCACCAGAATAATATCGTCGACATAAACAAGAAGGTAGACCGTGATGTATCAGCCGTAGACGGTGTAAAGCCCAAAGTACTGAGGACAGAACTGAGTCGAGCATGCCAGGCACGAGGAGCTTGTTTGATCCCATAGAGAGCTTTGTCAAGCCTACATAAGTATCCAGAGTAGCTGGGATCCTCAAAACCTGCTGGTGGTTGGTGCATAAAAACCTCCTCCTCAAGAACTCCATGTAAGAATGCATTATGTATATCCAGCTAACGAATATGCCACCCATGAGTAAGAGCCATAGACAGGAGCAAACGAATAGTGGTGGGTTTAACCCCAGGACTGAATGTATCCTCGTAATCAAGTCCATATCGCTGCTTGAACCCTTTTGCCACAAGACGAGCCTTGTATCGATCAATAGACCCATTGGATTTCCTTTTAATCTTGAAAACCCACTTGCAGTCAATAATGTTCACTCCTTTCCGAGGTGGAACCAGTCGCCATGTCTGGTTTTTCTGAAGGGCTGAGTACTCATCTTCCATTGCAGTACGCCAATGAGGAGATGAAAGAGCCAGACGAAAATCAGGTGGTTCAGTATGAATCATGGTAGGATCTGCTGCCCTAATAGCGGCCCAAGCAACAGTGCCATCAGTGCGCCTTTTCTCCTGCCGAATGCCGCGCTGAAGGCGAGTGACCATCCGGCGCTCAGGTTGCTGGGCCGGTTCTTCGTCAGGCGACAGCGCGGAGGTGAGCGACGCGGTAGTATCGCGCGCTTGCGCGGTGGAGATGGAGGAGCCCGGAGTATGGGCCGGGGACAGCCGGGTCATGGGCGACGAAGCGGCTGGCGATGCTGGCGTCGGGCCGGTGGTACCGGGGCCAGGAGAACGCGTCGAGCCGGTGGTACCGGGGCCAGGAGATCGCGTTGGGCCGGTGGCACCGGGGTAGCGCGTCGGGTCGGTAGCGCTGGAGGAGTCCGGAGCTGCATGGCCAGCGCCATGCACGTGATCGACAGGCGCGTGATCGACGTTCGGGGTAGAGGAGCGATCAACATGCGGCGTCCCTGGCTCTTCTTCCAACAATTCAAGGCGAGCACCACGCCCCTGACCTGCACCATGGTTAGCTAACAAGAGCGGAGTATATGCGGCATCAACAAATTGGTCAGGGAGTAAAAGAGGAGTAGACGGTGATGGTGTGGAGGAAGATGAAGAAGTATGAGTAAACGGAAATACGGTCTCATCGAACACAACATCCCGTGATATGTAAACTCGATTTGTAGGAACATGAAGGCATTTATAACCCTTGTGTAGAGAGCTATACCCTAGGAAAACGCATTGTTTGGAACGAAACTCGAGTTTATGTTTGTTGTATGGTCGAAGGTGTGGCCAACATGCGCAGCCAAACACTTTAAAGAAGGTATAATCTAGTTTTTCACCTAGGAGACGCTCGAGAGGTGTTTGCATGCCAATAACACGAGTAGGAAGACGATTAATGAGGAAGCAAGCTGTAGAGAAAGCATCACTCCAAAATCGATATGGAACACACGCATGAGCTAAAAGTGTAAGTCCGGTCTCAACGATGTGACGGTGCTTGCGTTCAGCAGTACCGTTTTGTTGGTGAGTATGTGGACATGAAACATTATGTGATATTCCAATGTCAGCAAAGAATTTATTCAACTTGAGATACTCGCCACCCCAGTCACTTTGGACATGTATAATTTTTTTATTGAGTAGACGTTCAACATGCTTTTGGAATTGAAGGAATACATGGAAAACATCAGATTTATGCTTCAAAAGATAGAGCCAAGTAAAACGACTATAAGCATCAATAAAGCTCACATAAAACTGATGACCACTAACTGAAGTTTGGGCAGGACCCCAAACATCAGAATATATAATCTCAAGAGGGACACTAGTAACACGAGTAGACAATGAAAAAGGTAACTGATGACTCTTGCCTTGCTGACAGGCATCACACACTACAGCTTTATTAACTGACACTGATGGTAGCTCATGAAGATGTAAAATATGCTGAACTATCGGAGAAGCTGGATGTCCTAGACGTGAATGCCAAAGATCATGTGACACCTTGAGGTTGCTGAAGGCTTGCTTCACGGATGACACATCAAGTGAATAAAGTTTGCCGCGAGTCCCCCCTCTAAGAAGAACCTCCCTGGAATCCCGGTCCTTTATAAGAAAGTACCAGGGATGGAATTCAAAGAAAACATTGTTATCAGTGGTAAGTCTTTTGACGGAGAGTAAATTACGAGTAATGGAGGGTACACGGCAAATATTTTTGAGATGTAAGGATTTTTTTGATGTAGAAATTGAGGACTGACCAACATGTGTAATGCGCATACCTGTACCATTGGCGGCTTGGACCATGTCCTTGCCGTGGTATGGCTCTTAGGAGGTCAGCTTGTCGAGGTCGTTGGTGAAGTGCTCGGTGGCTGCCGTGTCCGCATACCATGTAGGATCAACCGGGTAGGATGATGTAGACCCGGTGTGCGTGACGGAGAGGGCAGCGAGTTGGCGCTCCATTTTGCGACCGTCGTTCCCGGCGCCAAGGTAGTCCTTCTGGAAGCGCTTAAAGCAGCATGAGGCGACATGCCCAACCTTGGAGCAAATCTGGCAGATGGAACGGGTACCACCGCCTCCGCCAGAGGGACGTCCCTGCCCCTGCTGTCGCCCACCTGAGGGCGGGGGCTGCTGCTGCCACGGCGGGGCAGTGTATTGCCCGCCACCGCCTTGCGGGCGCGGAGCACCAGGAGCGCCAGGAGGTGCAGCGTAGGGTGCACGTGGTGGCTGCCACTGTGGAGAAGTGGGTGCACGGCCACCAGAGGCGCGGGCGATGTAGTTCGCTGCAGCCTGCATGTCGACGCCGAGTTCAGCGCGTCGCGCCTCGACACGCTGCTCGGTGTTCAGTAGCGACGCGTAGACGTCGCGAGTAGGCATGGGGTCACTGACCGATCTAGCGGTGACACGATCAGCCAGCGCATCGTAGTCGTGATCGAGGCCAGCAACGAGGAAGGAGTTGAACTCCTCGGTACGTAGGGGCTGGCCGATCGCGGTGAGTACGTCGGAGAGCGACTTCACCCTGTTGAAGTAGGCGGTAGCATTAGGGTAGTCGTGCTTCTTGACCTTGGAGAGCGCGGTGCGAATCTGCATGACACGCGCAGAGGACTGCGATGCAAAACTCGCCTCCAGGTTTTCCCACGCCTCCTGCGAGGACTGGTTGTTCATCACCAATCCAAGGGTCCCCTCGGTGAGAGAGGAGACGATGGCAGAGAGTATCGCCTGGTCTTGCTGAATCCAGGCGCCGAACTTGGGGTTGGGGATGGTCGAAGCCGGCTTGTCACCGACTGCAGGGACTTCGATCTCATCCGACGGGCAGGGTAGGGACCCGTCGACGAACCCGTAGATGAGATTGCTCCTCAAGATCGGATCAACCTGAGTTCGCTAGTAGAGGTAGTTATCCGCGGTAAGGCGGATGGTGATCTGGCTGTGGACGTTGATTGGAACGTCGTTGATGCGCGACGCCATGGCGGCGGCGCGGCTCCTGCTTGAAGACGATCCGGCCGAAACCGAACCGCCAGAGGAGAAAGCCGAGCTGCGCGAGGTAGTGGAGAGGCCGGAGGTCGTCATCGCCGAGAGGTAGGAGGCGGCGACCTGCTGCGATCTTCTGCTCGCGGTCGAGGTAGGCGGAAGCGGCGGCGGCGGCTAGGGTTTTAGACCTGCGCTCGTGATACCATGATAGAAAACGTGATTGGGTAGGTAAAAGGCTCGTGTCTCTCTGGACCGGCCGGTACTCAATATATATAGGGTATTACATGGGTATTACAAGTGTGGTTACAGTACAACTCTAATATACACATAATATCTAACACGTCTCAACGACGCTGGTGGTGAGCGATGGCCGATGGCCGATAGTGGCAGTGTGTGCACGGATTTCCAAGGGCAATGTTGTTTTCATCTTTGTATGGGGGTTCTTTCTGGAAAAAACAAATAGGGCAGTTGTCTCAGCACAATGTCTTTGATAGTTTCCTTAAGGACCTTTTTGTAATCTATTTTTACACTAATGTACGGTTAATTAAAAAGATGCCGTCAAAGAGAAACATAAAAACGGGCGTTCGAACTTGCTAATCGTGCAGAGACCACAGGTTAATTCCTATCCACAGAATCAGAACACCCGCCCGCAGTTTCAAAAAAAAAAAATGCCCGCCTGCATGCACTTAGTAAAATCAATAAAAAAGAAAATACTGGAACCCACATAGACAGAGGGGGCAAGTCGCGGCGCAAAATTTTCGGCGACGCAATCCTTTGGCACCAGTTTTTTGCGCGCCCTCGACTCGCTCCGGGCGCCAGATTTAAACTTTACACGCGCGCGCGGCCGGGGTGTGCTTGGCGAACCAATTTTTTGGCGCCAGTCCAAACGGCTGCCAAATTTCACGGGATGGGCCAAACTTTTGGTACGGACGCAAAAGACATAGGCGTCGAGCAAGTGAGATGCAGGAGAAACTTCAGTTCGCGTTTCATTACTTAACATTCGCCCAAGCACAAGTCGCAGTAACGCCGTGGACGAACACAGGGACGGCTCCATGCCTCCATGGAGGCATGATCCATGCCCACGGCAATGCGGCTAGGACGGCGGTGCACTTGCTCGATGATCAGGGCAAGGCTTCAACCCTTGCCAATGCGAACAACTTTCAGTAGCCTTTCCACTAATCAGGCCAAGGAAACTTTTTCCGATTCAAACTCTGCAAATCCAAATTACCCCACGGTACAGATCTAAATTCAACTCCATTGCAACATCAAGAACAGACCACGTAGAACAGAAATTACAGAGGTCAGAGATTTCTGACTTTTTATCTCGACACCATCAGCCAGACATAACAGCGAACACTACCTCTACGATGAAGCACTACAGAGACCCAGAAAACCAACGCGCGCATCTAATTAAGCCTTCTTCGGGGACTTGGCTGCCGGCTTCTTGGGCGACTTGGGCTCCTTGACCGCCTTCTCCGCCGTCTTCTTGGGCAGCAGCACGGGGTTGATCTTGGGCAGCACGCCGCCGTGCGCTATGGTGACGCCGGCGAGTAGCCTGCCGAGCTCCTCGTCGTTCCTGACGGCGAGCAGCACGTGCCGCGGGATGATGCGGCCTTTCTTGTTGTCCTTGGCGGCGTTCCCGGCGAGCTCCAGCACCTCGGCGGCGAGGTACTCGAGGACGGCGGCGAGGTAGACGGGGGCGCCGGAGCCGACGCGCTGCGCGTACCGGCCCTTCTTGAGGTACCGGCCGACGCGGCCGACGGGGAACTGGAGGCCGGCCTTCACCGACCGCGTCACGGACTTCTTCCTCGGGCCGCCGGCCTTGCGCCCTGCGGCGCCCTTCTTCCCCTTCGAGACGGCTCCGGTGCTTGAGGCGTCCATTGCGGGAGATGGCTAGATGTGCAGAGATTTGTGGATTGGGGGATTGCGGAGGTTGTTGGTGAGTGGAGAGGAGACGAGGCCGGGTATTTAAACGGCGGGGAGGAGACGGTGGTGGGCCCGTCGATCCGTGTGCTCTGGCGTTGGACGGTTGGATAGGTAGGCGAATGGACGGCTGAGATGCACAAAATGCCCACCTGCCGGATCTAGGAACGAAAGTTTCGCGTGGGTTCACGATGGAAGTGTAGTCCGTTCTATTTTACGGTCATGTGTGGCGTATATCCACAAGATGCACGATCATCCACGGACCACAGCCAGGGACGGAGCCAAGAATCAAGTATAGAGGGGGCGGAGAGACATGGGGGTGGCGAAATGCACTGAGTTGTGCTTAGTATGAACATATGTGTGAAGAGATTCTTAACTAAATGAACACTGTTAGGGGGGGCTTAGCCCCTGCTCGTCCCCCCGTCCCTCCGTCCCTGACCACAGCAGGTAGAAAACCTGAACGCAAATTCTAAAAGACGTATTTTTTTATATATATGCAACTTTATAGATTCAGTTCAATCACCTGCGGGCTGCGGCAGATGTAAACAGTTTTAGTTCGCCTAATTCAGTAGATCCTACCAGTTGGAGAGCAAGTGATTTAGATGGCAATATATCGTAGTTCAGCTGGGAATTGTTTATAGTCCAAACTTAGTTATAACTGTCCAAATACGTAAGGGTCCGATATATATGCTTTCAGACTAGTTTGAGAAAGAAAGAAAGAAAGAAACATCCAATGAGAAGCCTCATCAGTGGACCATTAACAGCACAACATCATCTGCATGATCAGGTTATCATATTTGCTAGGCTGGTCCATTCTAGGCACCTCTCATGATATGCTCCGACGCACGCTTGGTTTATCCCTTGTATACAAATGTGCATAGACCAAACTTTCCTTCTGAAACCCGTATGCAACTACACCATTTCATCATTCCAATCCCCAACTATTCTGTAAAGCCTAGAATGGAGTGATGGATCCACTGCTTGAGTCTTTGCACGGCTGATTCTTGCAACGGCTAACTAGCATGCTTTAGGACAGCACTAGAGTGTTAGTATCACATAAAAGTAAACAAGTATGCCTTTGAACAATGAACACATCAAATAAAGCTTGTGACGTGTATGCTACATATGTTTTCAGTTACCTGATCCAGTACAATGGGAATATCTGTTATTTCTAGTTTGCTGAAACAAAAGGAGACATCAGATCGTTAGCGTACTGGACAGAAATACTGAAGAACAACAAAGGACAAAAAACAGGAGATGACCAAAGGGACATCGCTACTCAGTTACTCCCTGAACTGAAATCATCATATACAAATCTATGACCAAAGCTCATACTACACCCAGTCAGAAACCTTGAAAGAATGTTACACGTCTTGAAATTCTGGACACCTCCACATTTAGAATTCCATCTTTTCCTCCTAGAATCATGTCTCTTGCAGAAATTCTAGCTATGCTATGCATACAAAACAGTACTATATCCTTGTTAATTGCTAGTTTGCTACTCCTGGCTAATCATCAATATCATCGATTACCGTGGATGAGAAGCCTAGCGAGGACGCGAATGTAGCCGTCGTGTCACCGCCAAGGTACCGTTTGAGCCGGTCCAGGTCGCCGGCAGCGTCTATCATGGTCGGCCGCATGGACGCACTCTCATGAGTGCAGAGAATGCCGAGCTCCAGCAGCTCGCCGATAGCCACGTCCCACATCCTTCTCACCTCAGGCGTCTGATCCAGGACCATGCCGGCCAGTGCCTGGTCCACCACCACGTCGGCCCGGCCATGGTAGTGGCTCTTCACCCACTTGTGCAGGCTCAGCCCAGCCTCGAACATGTCGTCGGTCGGTTTCTTCCTTGTTACCATCTCCATCACCAGCACGCCGAAGCTGTACACATCGCCCTTCGTTGTTGGGTTCGAACCATAGCCGTACTCTTCAGATCATCAACCAAGATCATTCAGAATTTAGAATCGGTGAACACATCACGAGGGTTGCTTGCAATAGTTGCAATGTGCCATTTGATAGTTGTTAGTTTGTTACGTACCTGGAGGTATGTATCCGATGGAGCCACACAACATGTTGACGGTGGAGGCGCCGACATCAGCAGTGTTTGCCACACCGCCGACGCTCATGACCAACCGGGAGATGCCGAAGTCAGACACCAGGGCAGTCATGTCGTCATTGATGAGGACGTTGCTCGGCTTGAGGTCGCAGTGGATGACCTTGACTGGCGAGTGGTGGTGCAGGTAGGCCACACCCTCGGCGATGTCACTGCAGATGTTGACGCGCTGCACCAGGCTGAGCTCGGAGGACGGCCCGGCGTAGAGGCACCGCTCGAGGCTGCCCTTCGCCATGAACGGCAGGACCAGCGCCTTGAAGTCTGCCAGGCTGCATGCAGTGATGATACGCATGAGGTTCCGGTGTCGGATGCGCTTCAAGACCTGGCACTCACGGCTGAAGCTCTTGGTGGAGTTCCTTGACTGGAGCTGCAGCACCTTCACAGCGACCATGGTGCCGTCCCGCAGCGTACCACGGTATACTCGGCCATAGCTCCCTGCCCCGACAAGACGGTCCATGCTGAACTCCTCCGTCGCCTCGACCAGCTCCTGGTACGTGATCCGTGGGTACTTGTACTTCATCACAGGCGACGAGCCGCCACTAACGCTGTCCCTAAGCATTTCCTCCCTTACCACTCTGAGCCGATCCCGGATCTTCTGGGCACTGACCCCGCAGAGGATTGTCAGAATGAATGCCAGAACGGCAGCACAAATGCACATCAGGACCAAGTATTTTCGGGACTGGTACCACGGGCGGTGCCTTTGGCAGTTGCGCCTGACCACCGAGCCACAGAGCCGTGGGTTGCCGAGATAGGACAGGAAGGTGAAGTCCGCAAAGACGCCGATGGTGGGCACATGGCCAACGAAGTCGTTGTACGACAAGTTGAAATGTTTCAGGCTGGTGCATTTCGTCAGGTTCATGGGGATCTCGCCGGTCAGGGAGTTGTTGGAGACATCTAGGTTTTTGAGGTCTTCCAGGAGGTCGAGGGAGGACGGTAGGAATCCAGTGAGCGAGTTGTGCGACAGGTCGAGAACTTCCAGCTCGCGGCAGCTGCCGAGCTGCGGGGAGACCATACCGGTGAAGTTGTTCCAGGACAGGTCAATCGCTTGCAGCTGCTGCATGTTGCCGAGGCCTCGTGGCAGCTCACCTCTGATCTGGTTATGTGACAGGTTCAGATATATAATGTCAGTGCCAGAGACCCTCTCCGGCACCACTCCCTTCAGGCTGTTGTTCGAGAGGTCGAGGTGCAGAAGGCGGATGCATTCGGCGAGGCGGGTAGCCGGTATCTCCCCTGACAGCTGGTTGTTCTGCAGGTAGAGGTTGATCAACTGGGTTCCCATGCCGCTCGGGATGCTCCCCGACAACGCGTTGCCTGACAGGTCCAGCTCGCCGAGGCTCGTGGCGTTGCCTATGCATGCTGGGATAGTGCCCGTCAACGCGTTGTTGGACAGGGAGAGGCGTTCGAGCTTCGGCAATGCGCAGATGGACGCCGGAACCGTCCCGTTCAGCTGGTTGCTCGACAGGTTCATCAGCGTGATGTTTATCACGTCACCGATATCCGCCGGGATCGGTCCCTTGATCTCATTGAGCTCCAGATTGAGGTGCGACATGTTGGGTGGGAGCATCGAGCCAAGCCGAGTAGGCAGCAGCCCACCAATACCCACTGCCCCGGCCTCGATCTCCAAAATCTGGGAGCAGTTGGATACCGCCACAAAGAAGGGCTCCAGGTTGGTGTTATCATCGTGGCTCCAGAACCGGTCGTTGTTGGACAAATGTAGGTACTGGAACTGCTGCTTGCCTGATATGATGCCGGCAGGGAGCTCATCGGCGAGCAAGTTGTTCTCCACGTCCAGCAGGTACAGATAGGTGCAGTTGGCGAGCCACCGTGGGAGTCTCCCAGTTAGCCTGTTGGAGTAGAGGTTGAGGGCGAAGAACCAGTCGGCCATGATGTCCGAAGCCTCGCCGGGGATTTCGCCAGAGAGGCCATTGTCGCCGAAATCGACGACCCCTAGCTGGGTGCAGTTCTTGAAGATGACGGCAGGGATAGGGCCGGAGATGCGGTTATCCTTGAGGCTGAGGTAGCGCACGCTCGCCAGCTCGGAGAGTGTCGGTGGTATGCTGCCGCTGAGCTGGTTCCGGCCGAGATTGAGGACAAGAAGCCTGCGCAGCTTGGAGAGCTCGGCAGGGATCGGACCCGTGAGGAAATTGCTGGACATGTCGAGTCTCCTGAGGGCCGTGAGGTTGCCGATGACCGGCGGGATGCCACCGGAGATGTTCATGTCGCCTAGCGACAGGTGGACGACGTGCTCCCGCCACCGGTCGCAGGCGATGCCGGTGAAGCCGCACACGTCGCCGTTGGACTCGTTCCAGTCTGCCAGGACAGACGGCGACAGCAAGGTGAGGGAGCTTTTCAACGCCAGGAGCGTGGCCTTCTCCTGCAGCAGCAGCAGTTGCGGCCGCGGCCGTCGGACGATCATGCCAACCCGCCGCTCGGCCGACGACGCAGAGGCCACGGCATGGAAGAGCATGAGGTGGTGGAGGAGCAGGAGAATGGCCGCTCCTTGACGGCCATCCGAGCAGAGCGCCTTGATCCTTAATTTACTGGAAAGGGATGTAGCCAGTGATGGACTATCGGCAGTAGCTTAGCCCTAGCTAAGGCTACTACATACATGGCAGTAGCATCTCCGTTCTCCGGTCTATACCTCTGGATGTGCTAGAGGAGATTGGTAAAGCTGCGGGTCGCAGGAACTAAAGATTGGATGAATAGATGGATGGGGAATGAGGTGATGGCTAGAGTGGCTGATCGACTTGTTTCTGCGTCGGCTATGATTGCGTTGTGCACGATAAGTGGGAGCGCAGTGGAAAGCGACCGGAGATTGCTCCGCAGCAGCGCGCGGTGAGCCTCAGGCGATCGAGCAGGCAGCGAAGGGGAATGGCTGCAGACATGCCGCACTCACGCCAGTAGGCCAGTGTATGAGGCCGAGCGAGTGGAAGGCCAACGGTGTTATCTTTCTCGGGAAACAATTGCTCTGTGCACTAGTGCCAGGATAATCCAGTACCGCTCTTCTACTCTACTGTTAAGTATTAACCCAGTTATTATTACGTCGCTTAATCAATCTGAAGAATTTTTTACGTGTGCAGATCTATTACCAACCATCTGTGGAAAGAGATTTGGAATAAGTTTAGCATGACAAGGCTAGAATTAGCTGACCTGGTTGCTGGCTGCGTGCGTGCATCAATTCATCCATGCAGAGCCTCCTTTATCTACAAAAGCTAACCTGTTTTTTCTTACAAGAAAAAAGCTAGTAACCTGGTTATAGTTTATGACTGAACAAAATCATACCGTGCAGTTGCACATATGTGCAGCTGTACATCATATTTTGCATGTGTGTAACGTCTAACAACTAGAAGCAGAAACAGACATGGTACTCGTTGAAGACTGAACCATACTGTATATAAGTTGGGTCGTCTCATCTATATGTATTCAGGTAACATCATTCAGATCCCTGTGTCCACCAGATACTTGCAGGTATTTGTGGGGTCCATCTATTCATACTAAACGTGTCTATTCAAGGAATGCTTTGGGCTTGCGTAATACTAAACGTGTACACTCTCCACAGTTCAGAGAACAGCCGCAGCTTCACAACACAAACATATGATTCACAATTTCACAAATAAGCTTTTCAACGGTCTGGCCCATGATGCGACATTGCAATTGCAGATTTTTTTTTTTTTACTTTCATAAAGTTCAGCCTAGGAGTGTGGCCTATGCTGCTATGCACGAGCTAGGGGTGGGCCAGAAAGCTTAGCCTATGAAACCATGTTTATGCGTAGGCAAGCAAAATAATGTCAAAGAATGATTGCCACTTTGCGAAGCAGGATAGGAAGATCAGCCTACATGTCTAAGGTTGTTATTAAATGATTTGTTAGGTACATCATGGCTGCCCTTTTAACCAATCAAGTGGGACACTCACACTCTTGGGGTGTTTCATTTGTGCCCTGCTCTTTCTCTCTGGAACAAAAAGATGTTGAGTTACATTTCTGGCACTATTCGACCTTCAAAGATATGCCGGGTTCTAAGCAGATTGCATCAGTGGTGTATATGATGGTAGTTTCAAACTGTTCCTATGTAAAGTAGCAGGACAAAGATAAGTTCAAGCAGAGGTACTGGTTTCCAGTCTTCTAGATTGCTCTATTTGCATCCCAAACTGTTTCGGTGCAGCAGGGCGCTTTTTCTCCTAATAATACAGTAATATCCAATCGTATGAGACCGAGAGTAATACAGTCAAGCCTCCTGAGCACTAGCAAATCTAAACTTACGGCATTCAAGAAGACGCAATGATTTTTTGAGCAACGCCTAGAGAAAAGGCCGTGCCACTGTCTCTCATAATTCTTACCTGTGCAACGGAAGTGACCCGTAGCAGTCACCGGGTGAATGGGCATCGGTCTGTTGTCGCCTTCTTCAGAAATACCACACTACCTTTTTTCTTCATTCTGCAGCAAATGCAATTTGATCAGACAAGGTGGTTCAGTGAATGAAGAAACATTTTACACTACGTACTGACCTCGTGCGAGGAGGTGGATACCACATCATCAGGCATGCTCGCCTCCCTGAATCATGTATCGCAAGTCCTCAACTTGATCTGCGCGATGATGCCAATCCTCTGGGGCCAGGTTAGCGTCTCCGGTTTCAAGAAAGGTATCTCCACCAAAGACGAGTCCACATGGTTCTAGTTAGTACCCAGGACGTATCCGGCATTTGGGTTAACAGGTAGTGCCCGTGCTCGCGCATTTGCACGAGCAGGTGGTGGGCGCGCGGGTGCCCAGCCGGTGGCAGACAGCCAGGAGATCACAAGCTGTGCACACGTACAATTCCATGAAGAGGGCCCCGGATCGCGCCACGGTTTGCGGGCGCCGATGACGCCGCCCGGTGACGCAAGTTGCAATACGGGGGAGACGCTGGAGAAGGAGCGTCGCCGTTGTGGCCTGTGGGGAAGAGGCAACGCGGCTGCTGTCTTCCGTGCAGCAGGGCAAACCCTTCCTCCTTATTTCTTAAAAAAAAGACGTACAGGTTCGTCCCTCCAGAAAATAACATACGGGGTTCTCACGAAAGAGAATGTTGTTTCTCCTTATCCCCGGTTTGAAATGTTCAAACCTATTTCTTGTTCACCTACTATTTTTTTTTAACTTTTGTATCCTGACTTTTGAAATCGTTCAAACCTATTTTTCTGTTCAAATTTAGTTTTTGTTCACCTTATATACTTTCAATTATGTTCAACTGCATCCTGATTTGAATCGGTCAAACCTATTTTCTGTTCAAATACAATTCTGTTTACCACCTATATTTTCAATTTTTGTTTCGAGGTTTGAAACCGTTCAAATTTATATTATGTTCACCAACTATTTTCATTAAAAAATTGTATCCAGTCTACTTTTATGTTTACCTACTATTTTTGTAATTTTTTTTTGCATCTGGGGTTTGTAATCGTTCAAATCTAATTTTATGTTCACCTACTATTTTCGTTAAATTTGTTGTATCCCATTTTAAATATTTTACTAAAATAATCGTTCAAAATTTGGGTTTTTTGTATGTGTTTGTTTCAGCTCAGCTATTTTCTGCTTCGTTGATTGTTAGTTTTTGACAGCTGTTTTTTCCTATTTTGGCTTTTTATTCTTGTTTTCTTTTCTCTTGAAAAATATTTTCTTCTCTTTTGCTTTATTTTCATTTTTCTTTTCTATTTTTCATTTTTTATATTATAAATATGTTCATGCAGTGACAAAAAATGTCCATGTTTTAAAAATGTTTAATATTGTCTTGTTTGAAAATTTGTTAAAAGGTGTTCATTGTTCACAAAAATACTTGCACCGGATCTAGAATATGTTCACATGGTTTCTAAAAATAATGAAGGGGTTCCAGAAAAGTTCATGGGCTTAAAAACATCCATAGGGTTTAGGAAAATACTTTCACATGATTCAGAAAATGTTCACCGGTTAAAAATAAAATTTCATGGATTAAACATTCTTCATGTGGTTCCAATAAATATTAACGGTTTATTAAAATAATTATGGGATTTGAAAAAAAGTTCAAGATTTTAAAATATTGTTCATGGTTCCCAAAATACTTGCATGGGATTCAAAAAGGTGTTCACGGATATGAAAAAACTCATGGTGTTTCTGAAATAATCAAAGGGGTTCAGAAAAAGTTGACGGGTTCAAAAAAGATTCAGGGGGTTAAAAATATCTTTCAAGGGATTCAAAAAAATCACGGGTTAAAAATTACTTTAACCGGTTCCAATAGGCGTTTACATCTAAAAATGTTCATCGGTTCCAAAAATATTCAGTTCTAAAACTGTTTACATATTCTAAAAAATTGTTCACATGGTTGTAAAGTTAGTTAGTGGGTTCAAATAATATCCAATGGGTTCAACAATATATTAACAGTGGTTCGAGAAAATATTCATGATTTTATTTTAAAAATCATTGTTCAAATGGATTAAAGTTATACTTTCATGGGATTCAATAAAAGTTCACATGTTCTATAAGCTTTCATTAAAAATACTATTATGGAGTCAGAAAAGGTTCACCTAATCAAAAAATATTCGCGGGTTTCTTAAAAATTCATACTGATTCAGAAAAATGTTTGATGTTCTTTGAAGTATTGTACATGGTAAACATTTTCACAGGATTCAAAAAATGTTTGCCGGTTCAGAATTTTTCCAGAGGGTTTATAAAAATATTAGGGGGTTTGAAAAAAACATTTATCTGAATTGTTAAAAATATTTTCACCCATTCTAAAAATATGTTTGGAAATTGGTTAAATGGAGTTGATAAGAAAGTTAAGGATTGAATTCATATTGGAGTTTCAGCCTTATGTTGGTTTATTTGGACTTGTCCATAACAATTTGGTGTTTAACAAGACAGGTGGTACCTATTTCTTACGCGTTATCAGGCTAGCTGTTCATTGGATTCAGCTATGGTCTTCCCTTCTCCCGCTGGATCAGAGGGACCATATGGCTACTCTGTGCAACCGACTGCTTAGTAGGATTTCTACAGCGGCATATTAGTAGGATTCAAGATGGATAGCTTAGGTATGCTGTTGTTCTTTCGGTGGTTGATTTTTGTATCAACCTTGTGTGATCCATGACCGTAATAAACAGACCACTTGATACAGTACTTGGTAATAAAAAGCTTGTGTGAATCTTTCTGATGCAGAGGCCGGGGCATCTCCATTATGGAAAAGAAAAATACAAGTAGAATTATATTAATTTCAGCCGTCTGGATTAGTATTGACAAGAATAAAACAGAGGCCCTATTCAGAACACGTGTACTTTTATTGTTCCTGTGAGAAATGAACTGTGCCATTCCAAGCAGACCCTGAAATGGTTTATTGGTGCAAAGACTATATATATTCACAGATTACAATGGGCTGGACAATCAGTCCAGAAACGCATTCTACGCTACGTTTTCTACTCCAAATGCTGCATATATCTAAGCTCGTGCCGAGAGAGCAGAGTTTATCTTCACTCTAGATGCCCGGGCTTTCCTATCACCCAGAATCGGAGAGGGACACGGCTGCAAAACTAGTGCCATTTGAACCTACAGCAGAGGACGTGAGTGTCTTCCGCAGCTGGGAGACTTCTTACATCAGCATGGCGGAGCTGCCATTGCCAGATGTTGTTGGCACAAGTGCTAGTATCTGGTTCTTGACGACCGAGATACAGCTCTCTATCTCGTTGTAGACTGCGAGGTTCTCCGGATGGCTTGGGCGGAGCATCGAGAAAGCGCACTCCAGGACACCTGCTATTTTAGCGGGCGGATGCCGATATTCGCTCAGGTCCTGCACGTTTCAGAGAAGGAAGATGAAGTGATATAAACAAATACTAGCCATAGATCTTTCATCATAGATGGGATCTGTGGACATTTTACCTTGATTGCAAGGACTGTAGCGACACAGTTCAGTATCAGGCTGGATGGAAGTTGGCCATCACCGAGATCGCCTTGATGTGCTGCTTGATTCGATGTGTATCTTCCTTCTTCCCGATATTGATTGCCATTTTCAGAGATTGCCTGCGCAACAACACATCGACAGCATATTGAGTTGATAATACAATGATACCATCATTGCACAGAAGTTGAAAGTTGCCAGCTGGACTTGAACATACCTCCCGCATGACTTCACCAACCATCTGCTTGGCTTGTGAAAGTGAGTTTTGGACAAATGAAGTAATAAAAGAATCCAGATCAACATCGTGAGCGCTCCTGTTGTTTGTGTGACCCCTAGGCTGTAAACCGTGATCACCAAACTGGAGTGGGCGCAGTGGTGGCGCTGTATATCTACAAGAGGTACTCTTGTTGGGTAGCATTTCACGACTAACAGCAGATTCAGCATGGGGATAAATAAATTAATCAGACTTGACCTGAGATACCACAATCCAAGCAATTGCATGTTACAGAACAGAGAAAGGACCTAGCACTAGCCATGATCATAAATATATACTAGTAGCTTTAATCTGCATAAGCACTGCATATTCAACCCGACTAAAATATATCTTCCTTAGAAAATAAATCTGGACAGAGTATAACCTTAAGCTGTTCATCTGATGTTATGTGTGGGCTACTGGACGGCTCAGATACAGAAACTCCATTCATGATATTGCCCCAGCTCTCTTTTGGAGTAAGCTCTGGAATGTGCTCAATATCCACTTTGCGGTGTGCATTATTCGTGGAGTTCCTCTTCTTGAGATCGTCAGGCAGATTATCCAACCAGTTTACAGGCATGCAATCAGTGTCCTGAAAAAAAAAGGTTCAGCTATGCATTTCTGGATATGAAAATACATCATTAAATCAAATCATCACCCGAGATTCTCGAACAGCTACACATCAGTGAATTACACATGCTTTCCATGATAAGAATAACTACTAGGAATGCAACACATGATGACCCAGCAGAAGTGCCAAATGATTGCATGTCAAATGGCAGAAAAGCAATTTCCTATGTACTAATTAGTATGTATTAAACCACATCAGTACAACTAAAGGCTGTCGCCAAATTAGTAATTCTCAATGGAAACTGCTTAACATGGTCATAGTACTTCTATCTCAAGGACCAAAAGCTTCAAACCACATTTTCACAGGATAAATAACCCACATGCAGGGGCAACTATTATAGACTAGAAAACCTTATCTTCTTTTTAATAGTGAAAAACTAATAGCTGAACTCTTCTGCCACATAGATAGATGGCATGCTTGATTTCTAAATGCCTCATTGCCTACGAAATGGAACAAGTATACTGATAATTACTGAAAGGAACCAAATAGCAAATACATACCTTTACTATATCAACACCTAGATCAGGCCTATCAAACTGGACCTTGTAACAATCCGCCTCCATGAGTATGACTTTACTGTCACAAAGTTCTCTGGTACTCGGGTGACGAACAATGACATGCTGACCAACTGAAAACGGTCGAGCTAGGTCTGCTGGTAGAGAATCCCGCAAACCATCACTTAGCTCAGCATAGTACTTCCTAACATTTTCACGATAATCCTCAAGTTTTTCCTTTTCTACTGCCAGAAAGTGGTCGGAAAAACGGCGGGGCTTGCCAAGAGAACTGCAAGTAAAAGATCCTTCAACGTATGCAAACAGATAAAGCATGTACCAAACGCAACAAAGAACCAATGCTACAACTTCCAGGGTTAGCAAGTCAATACCTTCGGATTGTGCTCCACTCAGACCGAGTGAGCCTTGACAGATGGCTCAATTTTGCAAAATTTAAGTAGTGTACAAATTCATTATTCATAAACCATGGATAATCAACTGCGCTGTAGAACCACTCGTATGTACACCATCTACGAAGTGATTCAGATGACAAGCAATGCCGCAATTTTGTTGCCTGGAAATAGGGAAGAGTTATGACTTGAGACATGTATCACATGTAATATCTGAATCTGCAGTATGCCATTATTGATTAATTATGACTGTACCTGTAAATTATCTGCACCTTCATTGCCAAACACATGCTTTGTTCTGCATTGTATTTTGGATTTTCTTTTGCTTTTCCTTGACATGTTTATTTGAGGGTCAATTTTCATCGGTGCATCAGAGGATACTTCAGCAGAAATATTTGCACTTGATTCAGGTACATCTACTGCTCCTTGTTCAAGGTCGGAGTTCAAGGAGGGCCGCTCGGTAATATCAACCTGACATGTTTCCGGCAGAACTGAAGTATTGCCAGAAATGCTTGGTTCTTCAGCCAGCACCTGTGGAAAAAATATGAAAAAGGGACAGTTTTTTGGGTGCGCTTTGAAGAAATAAGCATAAGGTAATAGTGTCCCTATATTGACAAAAATGGATGCCCAATTGGAAACAAATAAAGGAATGACTTCCCATGAATACCAACCAAGCCTATAATTTTATGAACATAAAGTGATGCTATTGTATAATGAAATAGCAAGAACGGTAAGGAAGCAAGTAACTGAGGATTCGGAACAAGTTTCCACATGTAAATGCCAACAGCATGAGCACAAGTACAACTACTAGAAACTGCGACAGAAGACAGCTAACTCAAATTAGAAAACAAACATCGATGAACCGAATTAAGTTTGTGTTCTATGAGACCGGAAGGGACCTTCTAAAATTTGGAATCAGAAAACATAGTTCACTATTCACAATATCTTACCTCTTCATCTAATAACTTATTTCTTCTTTTCGTCCTTGGCTTGGAAGCACTGGAATCACCAAGTTGCTTCCTTTCCTTTGATTGGCCAACAGGAGAAAGCGCTTCCTCGTGCCTATGAGATGATGCAGAAGCTCTCATTCCAAATGCACCTGGATCATTAGATGAAAGAAAAGGGAAGCATCAGCCACACGTAATATTCCTGACATAACATATAATGTGAAAAGATGAATTAGGAGAAATATGGCTTCACCTGAAGGAATATTAATCTCGGGCTGCAGCGTTTTACTGGGCACAGTCACCAGACTCTCCATTACATCTAAGACCATCATCTCATCTGCAAAAAAAACAAGAGAAAGACTTTTACAACACTGATAATTATTAGTACTAAGCATAACCAACGAGGGTTAATCACATATGACAAAGCTCCACTGAACAGCAATTCAGTAGCAACACAAATTATGATGAATAAAAGTTAAATCAAACATTATGGACATGTTTCTCATCAAGACTGCATCTCCTTGGCCAACTCATGGCTCTGTGATGATTTGGATAATAATTTTCTAATGAGCTACGTACATGATTTCTAATTCCAGAAAGAGGCCCTCTGTTGTTGCCAATGACAAGGGGAAGCAACCAATTAGTTCGAAATATACCTGGAGAAAATAACTGACTAAGTCTCTGATAATCATCTAAGTTATTCCCTTCTTCAGCCACTGTCGTGGTTCCAAGCTCATCTTTATTGGTCTGGGCTTCTTCCATGCTTTGCTGAATTCTTCTCTTTTTCAAATGCTGTTGGGTCTGAGATATCTCCATGTCTCCAGTTCCTTTGATTTCCAAGAAAATCTGACCCTCAAAGTTCTTATTTGCTTCAATGATTCCTGAGCTTCCATCAGGAGAGCATCCATCCATTGGGAAGACGGTGCCATCATTATTGATGTCTTCATTAGCATTATTTCTAAAACTGACAGTGTTTTTAATTTGTGGTGTGCTGTTGTCGGTAGCATTTATATCTGAAGGAACAATAACTGGTACACGAGGGGTACGTTTCTGAGCAGGATTTCTTCTGATGTATCTGACAAGTTCTGAAAAAAAGAACGAGAAACTATCAAAACTATGTTTAAGGGGAAATAAAAGGAGATCGCGTATTTGTGATGCAATACTTGCCTCCATAGTATCTTTTCTTGAAAGAAGATGTAAACCCAGCAATTCTCATTTCCGGATATGTGAAGGCGTTATGAGGGAGAGGTGATGCATTCTCTTTCTGTTGTGCAGCTTCTCCACGTCTCCGCCCCTTCCCATATGGTCTAACCATCTGATCAGTTTCTTTATAACTTAGGGATTCCTGCCATCGGGGAGTTTTATGCTAGTCAAAATTCAGAACTAGATTGAATTCCTTATAAAGCTTTATCATTGCCTTGCTTTAGCACATATATTCCTGTGAAGTATTTCCGTCGCTAACCACATGTTTGATGAATAATCACCCATTTGTATAAAATCATACTTCAGAGCTTATGAAGTGTGAAGAGCAATTCAATGTATGTAATGTCACTAGTCACTCCCGATTAGTAATAACCATCACCACTTTGAGAGTTTTATTAATCCTATACTCATCACCTTCTGTACTTATTAGCCTGTACATTTCTTTTTAATGAAATAGATACTGTGAAGCCCTCCTATGTTATCAAATGGTACTGAACTACTGATAGGCAACATAGTAACTGAACTACAAAGTACAAAGGACTATAAATGGTCATAACATTCACAAGTTATTCAACCAACCAAAAAGTGAGAGAACTAAAAGAATTTGACATAGCCAGAAACCAAAGTAAATATCAGCACAAACATTCAGCACATGTAAAACATGAAAATCTTACCGAAACATTGTGATGACCAGTAACCAGTGCAATGAATCCCATGGCTGTACCTTCACGCTCCGGAAGAGATAAGAAAGTCTACAACAAGAAATGTCAGTCAGCAACTATTTAAGGCTCCCTTATCAAATTAAATCATGCCAAATAGTGTGAAACATCACCGCAAGTTGAACTACACTAGACCCATTTTTTAAAATTTCATTGATGTGCTGTTCTATGTTAGTGAATTATCATCTATGGTTTACCAACAACAACAAAGCCTTTCATTCCCAAGCAAGTTGGGGTAGGATAGAGTTGAAACCCGTAAGATCTTGAAACCAAGTCATGGTTCTGGCACGTGGATAGGTAACTTTCACACACCCCTATCCATGGCATCATCTAACCAAACACAGAAAACGGTAGAGAATGAAAGATTGTAAACTTTGCAGCTAGGACATAGTAGCATTAGAAACACATACTCACCCGATGTGCACTGTAAAGAGCTTCTACCATGTCAGCCGATTTGCTACCAATAACTGCACTGACCTACAAAGAGTCAACAAACAGCTTTCTCACCATGCCTCAAAAGGTACCTAGGAGAAAGAAAACCAGATAGAAATCGAATATTGAGAACCGAACCTTTTTCCAATTTTTTCCATGTCGACGGTAGGCTTCATAAAAGTGCATTAGCTCATCCTCGCTCCATTGGGGGCCCAAGTCTGACATCTTCCTCTTCTGAGAAATCAAAACATTTTTGAGTTTTAGTGCAAGAGAAAAGAGCATGTGAATCTTAAGAAAGGGGAAAATGTGGTGCACTGGTGCTACAGCTACTGGTCACTGTCTAGAATCAATCTATCATCAAGTCTTGTTATATCTTACTTTAAGTTTCACCTTGGTTGAACTAATTGGATCCTCATGATGCTGTCGATCCTCGTGCTTTTTTATTGTGATCTTGGGGATTGTCCGAGAACCTTTTGCTGGACCCATCGAAATCTCCCTTGGCCTGAGACCCAACCAATATTTGCTGCAAGCAAGAAAAGCATGTTCAGCATGCAGTAGTCACTAACGCACATATGCTTAATACCAACAACAGTTACACAGAAAACCAAAACAACAATGCTACCTAGTTCTGATTTTCCTCCCACCTTCAAATGTTTCAAAAAATTACTCTAAAAAACAAAATTATACATATTCGCGAACCAAGCTACAAAACCACCTGATCCTGCAAACCAAAACACCTGATTCTGAAAATGTGGTGCACTAGTCAGATTTAACTAAACAAAGTTATCAGTTTGGGGGACGATAAGAAATCGTAAGAAGAGCCCAACCAAGTAACCCAGAAACTACCTAAGACCAAACATGAAGAGGATTTCATTCCTAAAATCCAAACTCCGAACCCAAACGTTTTTAGAAATCTACCCAGATGTTCAAATATCTGAAATGACAAAAGACCCAAATCTCAGAGAAGACCAAACCGCTTATGCATCCGAATCCAATAGAACTAGTTTTTCCATCGAATTGTCCATAAAAAAAGATTTTGATGGCCCATAACCAAAACCCTTGGTTGTCCAAAGCAATGTCCGCCGTACCAAGTTGAGGCAACAGAAACTGACAGCGTCGTGGCCCTGTTAGTGTCCTTGTTTTTAGGATTCAGTTAAGCTTGTAACGACTGCATAAATAGAGGAATAGAAGCAACAGAAAAGCTGTACGTTTTACACAGCACCAAATCATCTCGTGTCAATCCTCTCTGATCGAAATCCATTGCGTGAGTTAGGGCTAGAAGCTGACAAAGAACCCATCCGCAAAGTGTAACCCGCACGCCGCAAATTCCCCACCGCATCGCATCTTCTCTAAGAGCGATAAAAACTTAACCCAACACTCCAAACCAAAAACCTCGCAAAACACACTTGTGGGGGAAATCCGCTTAGGACGAAGCAAGAAATTACTCGGAGCAAGCCAACAGACTCCAGAAGCAGCCGCAAGCTACACACAACCCCGCCCAAAACACACCGCCGAAACCCCCACGGCCTCCCAGCACAGAGGCGGGCACAAACCCCGTCTCATCGTAGGTTACACCGAATTCCAGCGAAGAATCCGCGAGAGAAGCTCACCTGGCTCGGATCTGGGGCGAACCGCGCTCGGAGGGCGCAGCGCGCGCAGCTCGGCGGCCCGGCGCGGCAGCTACGACCAGCGCCGGGACGGGGTGGGCCTGGGGCGGGATCTGGCCTTCTAGCTAGGCCGCGCGGCGTCCGCCAGGAGGAGGGCGACGCGGGAAGGAATTGGGGGCTCCTGCGGCGGTGGCGGATCGGGGAGGAGGCGGCGAGCGGGCGTGGTGGTGGGTTGCGTTGCCTGCGGCTTGGCGGGCGTAGTAGAGAGGTGAGGAGGAGGGAGGAACAGAGAGGGCGGGTGGGAGGACGGGTTTGCGAGGTGGGTAGGGTTTCAGGGGTGGATGCAAGTTTGCCCGTTTGAAAATTAGGGTCCGCGTGGAAGGATATTCTGGTTTCGGAAACGGGCCGTAGAGTGGATGGGGGTGCGGGCTCAGAATTGGTTTACGTTTCCACAACTGAATTCTATAGCCATCCAAACACCGGAATTCGGCCCAGAAAATTCTAAATGGGCAATTCGAAGCCCAAATTTCTACGGTACATCCAAACACAGCATAAAGCGGGGCGCAAACCCTATATATCGCCTTCTGCGACTCGTATCTTCGACTCGCCCGAAGCGTTTTCTTAGCGGGCTGGCCCAACTAGGCGTTTCTGAGTCGTTCGCTTGCCCTTTTCTTCTTCTTCCTCCGACACAGAGGAGAGATCGAGGCTCTCATCTGTTTTCCCCCTCTCACCGGGAGAGATGCACTTCCTCCATCTCGCTTGATTTCCGAGTCCTACTGGGGTTCCTCAATCAGCTTCCTTGACTCTAGGGTTTGCATTCGCCGCCGTCCATGGCGGATCCAGTACGTCTTTTTGGCCCCTCGCCCCCTGTTTTGGTACTTTTTTTTTAGCTCGATTCCTGTAGTTCGTGTTCTCGGCATAGTTTCGGTAGTTGTTCTCACCCAAATCCAGATCCTACCCGCTTCTTTCATCGGGGGATGCAAGTATGTGGAGCTCGTCCCGTTCGTTACGATTGGATATGTGTATTCTGTAGCGGTAACCCTAGGATTAGTTTCACCCAAATCCCTATCCTGTGTTTACATGCTTCGATTTCATGGAATCCTAATCACAATTACTGGAAAGACAGTGGAGATGCTGTTGTTCGGTAGCAATTTGGCTGAACTTTCTAGCTTTGTGTTTTGTTTTTGGTAGTCTACTCGATCTGATGCTTGATCTGAAGATTTTTTTTTTAAGCTCTGAGTAAGACTGTAGTACCCTGATTTGATTGATGAAATTTGACCGGGGTTCCCTTTTGTTAATTGCATGTATGGATGCGAATGGTGATGTTGTAGTTGCGTTTCATCTATTCAAATAATTTATCATTACATGGGTGTTGGTAGTTTGAATTTAATGCCTATGTTTCTTGCATAAGTAGTAAACCATGAATTTTACATGCTAGTTCTGTATATATGGTTGTACGCAGATTCATAGGCAGATGTAGTGTACTTTTAGATATGCATTTCCCTTTTTAAATATTTGATCTGTAGGTGTTATGTGTTTTCGCTGATGTTAGCTTCTTTTTTCTTTTAGACGGTAGGGGGAGGCATTCCTGCTGCTGTTCATTGCGCAGCCACTATAAGGAGTAGATGTTCAACTCTTTGGTACACGAAAGGCAACAAAAAAAATTAATCCCATTAAGAGGGGTCATATTATTAGTAATGGCTTTCCTTTTCTTCTCTGACTACCTGATCCCTTAATGACCCCGTTGGCCAGATACTATTGGTTCATCCATTAACCTCCATGCATTTTCTTCGACAAAGATCATTACTTTGAAATATATGATGGTAATGGCGTTACAAGATGTTTCGTTCTAGATGTTTCATTCTACAAAGTTGACATGAAGAAGCTTGAGACTCTAAAGAAGAGAAACAAGATGTAGTTCCTGCTACATCCTACATGTTTGAAATATAAGATGTAGAGAAAGCTTGAAACTCTTAGGCTTGGAGATGCCTATTTTTTCTTGCTATGCGTGTGTATTCCGGTCTGCTCATTTTTATGTCTATTGAATGATATCGAGAACAATCAAGAGTTTCAAGGCAAACGGAACAATTTTGTACCTCTATATATTATTTTCGTCGTGGGGTGCCTATGATTTTTTCCACTCATAGAAAATGAGCTCACTTGCTTCATTAGATGGAACCATTCTCTTTTTGATTGATTTTGATTCTATGATATCTCTGTTTCGGCTCTCAAGATATGGTTCACCCTATTTTTTATATGGTGCACTTGAATGTAATATTGCAAACCAACCGAATATGTTCAATTTTTGTCTCAGCCAATCTCTGTTCATTATACCGGCTCGCGAGAGATATTCCATTTTATGTGGTTTATGCATCATTTTACATCTTTTTAAGTTCAACCGATTTTGTTCCTTCATTTAAACTCACATCTTTTCGGTCCACCATAATTTTTAGTTCTTCTACACATTGTTAATTTCATTTTCGATTCACTCTTTTCATCCAAATAATAATTTGTACTATTATTTCTTTTGGCCATTTTATCTCTTATTCTGTTCACCCTAATTTTGTTAATGAGATTTTTTTTATAATAGTGCATCCCAATTCGTCCATTCTAATTCTAGTTCTTTTATATGGTTCACCACTATTTAATTATTGGCTCACCATCACCCTTTTCCATTTGTATAAATGGTTCACAAAAATTCATTCATTTTAGTTTTGGTTTCTTTTTTATTTTGTTCACCCCTAATTTTGCCATTTTAATTTTGGTTCCGTTCGATTTGGTGCAGCCCTAATTTGATCATTTTAATTTTGGTTCTATTTGATATGGTTCACCGAAATTTGTTCATTTATAATTTTGGTTCTTTTTTATATGGTTCACCCATACTTGGCTTATATTAATTTTGGTTCCGTTTGAGATGGTTCACAGAAATTTTGTCATTTTTAACTTTGATATTTTTTATATGGTTTGCCGAAATGTTCATTTTAAATTTGGTTCCGTTTTAGATGGTTGACCGATATTTATCCATTTTAATTTTGGTTCCGTTTGATATGGTTCACCTAAATTTGGTTCCGTTGATATTGTTCACCGCAAATCGTTTATTTTAGTTTTGATTTATTTTATATTTGGTTCAACCCTAATTTTGCTCATTATAATTTTGGTTCCGTCAGATTTGGTTCACCCCTAATCTTCTCATTTAAAAAAAAATCTGTTGATACGATTCACCGAAATTTGTTCATTTGAACATTTGTTATTTTTATGTGATTTGACAAAATTTAGTCCTTTACATTTGGTTTTGTTTGAGATGGTTGACCAAAATTTTTTAATTTTAATTTTGGTTTCGTTTGATATGGTTCAACACACAATTTGTTCATTTTAGTTTGGTTTATTTTTATTTGGTTCACCCCTAAATTTGCTCATTTTAATATTGGTTCTGTTTGATATGGTTCACCGATTTATTAAATTTTAAATTTTGTTTCTTTTTTATTTGGTTCAACCCTAATCTACTCATTTTAATTTTGGTTCAGTTTGATATGGTTCACCAAAATTTGTTCATTTTAATTTTAGTTTCTTTTTCATTTGGTTCACGCCTAATTCGGATCATTTTAGTTTTGATTCGGTTTGATATGGTTCGCCAAAATTTTGGTTCCGTTTGATATGATTCAGTAGCAAATTAACAAGTGATTTTTTTCTTTTTCTTACTATTATATTTTGGTTCACCAGTATTTTCGGTTCATTATTATTTCTGGTTCATCGGTATTTTAGGTTCAATATTATTTTTGGTTCACCGGCATTTTTGATTCACTATTATTTTTGGTTTACTCACATTTTGGTTCACTATTATTTCTGGTTTTGCTGATGATTTTTCTCTCTTCGGTTCACTATTTTTGGTTCACCGGATTTTTTTGTTCACTATTATTTCGGTTTCACCGACATTTTGGTTCACTATTATGTCCGGTTTAGTTGAATTTTAGTTTATTTTCGGTTCACTATTATATTTTGGGTCACCAGCACTTTTGGTTCATGGGTATTTCGGATCACTATTTTTTTTGGTTCACCGGCATTTTGGTTCACTATTATTTTCAGTTTATCTGAATTTTTGTTTCTTTTTGGTTCACTATTATTTTCGGTTCACCGACATTTTTGGTTCACTGTTATTTTTGGCTCACCGCTATTTTTGGTTCACCGGTAATTTCGGTTCACTAGTATTTTTGGTTCACTAAAATTTTAGTTCTTTTTCGGTTCACTATTATTTTCGATTCGCCGGAGTTTTTGGTTCACTATTATCTTTGGTTCACTATTATTTTTGGTTCACCGATAATTTTGGTTCACTATTATTTTTGGTTCACAAGAATTTTAGTTTTTAAAAAGGTTCGCATCTAAAAAATATTCATTTTCGAAAATGGTTTCGGTTTTTAAAAAATATTCATTTTGAAAATGGTTCATATTTTTAAAAATGTTCAATTTAAAAATGTTTTAGATTTTGAAAAAAATTCATATTTGAAAATAATCATTTTTGAAAATTGTTCAGATTTTAAAAATATTTCAAATTCGAAAAATATGCTGATTTAAAAAAAATCTTCAGATAAAAATAAAAAAGGAGAAAAATGAAATACAAATGTGCACTTCCAAGTTCAAAAAGAAATGTGCACGTCCAAGTTAAAAGAAAAATCTTTTTTTCCGAGCGTAGAGAATAGAAAGTAGAAAGACGTGAAGAAGAAAGAACCGAACGAACAAGAACTAGCGCACATATTCAAAGCATACACCGTTGCTTCTTATTGGGCTTTCGTCTTCTTGGGCTTTCAACGGTGGAGCTATCCTGCAGGCGAGTCGAAGGATACACCTCGCAGAAGGCGATAATTAGGGGAACCCAAAGCGGGGAGCCAATGTACAGCGCTCATTGGGCTCAGATCTCAAAAACAGTTCAAAAATAATTTTCGTTCATATAGTTTATATGTTCACTTTTAAAAAATCGTTCAAAAATAATTTTCGTTCATGGAAGTTTTTTCTGTTCGCTTTTTTTAAAAATCGTTCAAAATTAATTTCCGTTCATAGACTTTTTCTGTTCAACATTTAAAAATCGTTCAAAAATAATTTCCGTTCATGGACTTTTTTCTGTTCACTTTTTAAAATTGTTCAAAAATCGATTTCGTTCACGGCCTTTTTTGTTCACTTTTAAAATCGTTCAATACTAGTTTCCGTTCACCGTAATTTTCTGTTCATCTTTTAAAATCGTTCAAAAATATTTTTTGTTCACCGGCCTTTCTGTTCACTTTTTAAAATCGTTCAAAAATAGTTTCCGTTCACCGCCATTCTCTGTTCATTTTCTTAAATCGTTCAACAATAGTTTTCGCTCACCGCCATTTTCGTATTTGTTTTTTGGTTGTTTCTTTTTTCTTTATTATTTTGTGTTTTCTTTTTTAGATATTATAAATTTTCATTTTCCGAAAAATAATTTTCAAATTTGAAAAATCGTTCAAAATAATTTCTGTTCATAGAGTATTTTCTGTTTGCCCTTTAAAAACCGTTCAAAAATAATTTTCGTTCATATACTTTTTTTGTTCACTTTTTAAAAATCGTTCAAAAATAAAAAAAATTCATGGAATTTTTCTGATCATTTTTTAAAATTATTCAAAAATTGATTTCGTCCACCGGCCTTTTTTGTCCACTTTTAAAATCATTCAATAATAGTTTCCGTTCACCGTCATTTTATGTTCATCTTTTAAAATCATTCAAAAATAATTTTTGTTCACCGTCATTTTCTGTTTATCTTTTAAAATCATTCAAAAATATTTTTGTTCACTGGCTTTTTCTGTTCAAATTTAAATAGTTCAAAAATAGTTTTCGTTCACCATCATTTTCTGTTCATTTTGAAAATCATTCAACAATAGTTTTCGTTCACCGTCATTTTCGTTTTTTGGCTGTTTCTTTTTTATTTATTCTTTTTTATTTTCCTTTTTAGATATTATTTTGATTTTTTGTTTAAATTTTCATTTTTTGAAAAAAATGTTTAGATTTGAAAATTGTTCAGATTTGAAAAATCTTTTAAAATAATTTCTGTTAATAGAATTTTTTCTTTTCGCTTTTTAAAAATCGTTCAAAAATAATTTCCGTTCATAGACTTTTTTCTGTTCACTTTTTTAAAATCGTTAAAAATAGTCTTCGTTCACCCGCCTTTTCTGTTCAGTTTGAAAATCGTTCAAAAATAGTTTCCGTTCACCGCCATTCTCTGTTCATTTTTTAAAACCGTTCAAAAATAGTTTTCGTTCACCCGATTTTTTTCTGGTCAACGGCGTGACGGCAACGGTGTGGGTCGACGGCCGTGCAGACGATGGCGGAGTTAACCACGGCGAGCGACGGCGACACGGGTTGGAGAAGATGTGTACAACGGGGAGTGTAAACATGTTCAAACCTACAATACAAGATTATCTCGTATATGACTGTCGAAATGAAAACATTACAACATGAAAGTTGTGCGAGACGTGGATATTAACCTACTCGTCAAAGGATATTTTCAAACGGTCAACCGAGTACAACGAATTTGATAAAATTCGCCTACGAAGATTTGGAACATCTATTCAAAATTGAAAAGTTACAATTGACAAAACTCGAAACTGAGTATAGGAATGGGACCTACTCGTGGACGTGCATAATTTTCGTGTGCACATTTTTAAAAATAGTTCGAAGCAAACGGCGATAGCTAAGTCGATCTGACGCACTCATGAAAGAAAATAGAAGGCACTCTCTCGAAACAGTCGAATGCGAAAACGAGCCAGCAGTCAAAGTGGGCTGGCCCAATAAGGCGTGGATGGGGTGCATGGAGGCTACTTTCCTATGACCAGGTCGTGGAGTAGGAGCTCCTGTGTAGCGCCTCCAGGCGATGCGCTCTGGTCGGTCGCCTGAAGGGAACTCCTTCATGGGCCCGATTTGGAGCAGCCCAATTAAAAAAGGAACTGTTTTCCATTTCCGTTTTTATTTTCAAATCTGAACAAATTTAAATTTGAGCAAATTTAAATGGAAAATCTGAACAATTTTCAAAATATGGACAAAATTCAAAATCCGAACAATTTTCAAAACCTGAACAATTTTCAAATCTGAACAGTTTTCATAATCAGAACAAATTTGAAAATATGAACAAATTTCAAAATCAGTACAATTTTCAAAATCTGAATAAATTTTAAAATTTAGATTTTTAAAATCTGAACAATTTTAAAAATCTATAAAAAAAATTCAAAATATGAAAAAAAGAAAACAAAAACCGAGAAGAAAATATAAAAGACAACGGAAAAAAGAGAAAATACTGAAAGGGCATGTGTTGCCCCATGCGTGGTTTTTATAATTAATGACAATCCTTATGGACTAATGTTTGCATTGAGATATACTTGTAGATCTTGTCCATAGGTAAAGATTGGAGTTCATGTGTTGGACTCTAGAAGATTTCATGATGACCAAGGTTCCATCCAAGGGTTTATATGAAGAATGGTCATGTGAAGAGTTGAGCTTATTGCAAGCATGGCTTGGAAAATAAGATTGAGTGAACTTCATGTTTATCTCCAAGCCATCATCTATATCAAGATAAGAAGATGAAGTGCAAGTGGATTCATGAAGACGGAGTTTAGCAAAGCTCTCCCATAATGGTGTATGGGGGAGTATTTGGAGATGTCTTCATCAAGCATGTGCTAGCAAGCATAATCAACAAAGGTGTTCCAACTTGAGAGAGTCAAGATCGTCATCATCGAGCTAAAGTGGAATGCGCAAGGCAAAGGTATGATCTTGATAGGTTTTCTATTTTACCGGTCTCGTGGTGTTAGTGGGAGACCGGGTTATAGGATAGACGGCGTACTATCAAGAGGGGATCTCAAGCGAGTAACTTGATCGCACCTTTGTGAAGAGCTCAAACCTTTGCATATTTGGCATATCATCTTTCTTGGTTCTTATTTGGCTTTTATTCATGTGAGAATTTAGAGCTTGTGTTCATCTCCATACCAAGCTCTAGTTCATCAAAAACGGATTTCATTTGGATATCTTGTGGTGTTTTTGATGTTGGAGGATTTACCGGTTCGTCTCTTGTAGAGAGGTCAAACTCTCCTCTTGTGTTATCCTCCTCACATGATGGACTATGATGTGTATATGCATGATCTTGTTGTGCTTGTGATTATCTTCGGAGCAAGCCCAAGATCATTGAAAACGGAGTCCGGATGGAAAACTTGTTGCGTTCTCGGTGTTGGAAATATTACCGGTCCTCCTCGAGATAAGGTCCACACCTCCCATGTGTGATATCTCCTCCATATTTGTGACCCTTAATTTTTACAACCTCGTTGGTTTCATCTCGTTTGGAGCTTCCTTGCAAAAGTTATTGCATTTCAGGCTTTGCTGTTCTGCTGTTGTTTTTCCTGTCCGGAGTCTCCGGCCTCCCTGGTTTTGGAACGAAGTGCCCCGTGGACGGCACTTGCGGTATAGCGTCCGGAGTTGGTCCGGAGTATCCCCGGAGTCTCCGCCCGGCCGGAGTCTCCGGCCTTCGTGGTCCGGAGTCTCCGGTATGAGTTTTTCTGCATCGGCTTTTTCCTGACTTTCTGCGTCCGGAGTCTCCACCCTTTTGGTCCGGAGTCTCCGCCCGGGCCGGAGTCTCCGGCCTCCCAGACCGGAGTCTCCGGACTAAGTGGCTGCAACGGCTCTTTTTCTGGGAGGGGTATAAATACCCCTCCACCTACCTTCAGCCACTTAGCTCTTCCAAGCACGTTTTTACCCCTCTCTCTCCTCCATTGTTGACCTTGGAAAGCTTGCCCCTCTCCCAATTCCTCCCATGATTCTTGCATATCTTTGAGGGATTTGAGAGAGGAGATCTAGATCTACATTTCCACCAATCCATCTCTCCTCTAAGTGAGGGGAACCTAGTAGATCTTGATCTTGGAGTTCTTGGTGTTTCTCCTACTTTGTTCTTCCTCTCTTCTCCTCCCATAAGCATTTGTTGCTTGTGGTGGGATTTGAGAGTGAAGGATTTGAGCACTTGTGCTCTTGCCTTTTGCATTTGGTGCATCGGTGTGCTCTCCACGAGGATTCGTGGAAGTTGAAAGCTTGTGAACTTGTTACTCTTGGGTCTTTGGACCCTAGACGCCCGTGTGGTGGTTGAGACCCTTGTGTGGTCACTTGTAGCTGTTCGGGAGCCCCCAATCCCGTTGTGGGTTGTTCCCCGGATCGTTGTTGAAAGGCTCCGGATTTCCGCCTCGAAGGATTCCGATAGTGGAAGGTGAACCAAACCTTTGTGGTGCGGTTCATCGGAGAAGAAGGTGAAACCTTTGTGGTTGTTGAACCATTGTGTTGGTTCACACCTCTCCAACGAGACGTACTCCCTTAACAAGGAGGAACTCGGGAATACATCCTCGTCTCCGCGTGCCTCGGTTATTTCTATACCCGAGCTTTTTACTTATGCACTTTACATTGTGATAGCCTTCGTGCTTGAAGTATTCTATATTGATATCACCTTGTTGCTTGTCTTGCTTAGCATAAGTTGTTGGTGCACATAGGTGAGCCTAGTTTATTTAGGTTGTTGGCTTGTTAATTTAAACACATAGTTTTATTCCGCAATTATCAAGGCTAAACTGGAAAAGTTTTAATCGCCTATTCACCCCCCCTCTAGGCGACATCCTTGTCCTTTCAAATACGTAAATGGGCCGACCCACTCGGGAAAGACGCGACCGTTCCGCATCCCCGCGGGGCGATATATAGGATTTGCCACGCTCGTTGCGTCCGTTTCGGACGCAACGCCTGCAGCGCGTGACCATTTGGGCTGGCCCAGTATCCCGCTCACCATCGCCTTGTCTGCTCGCATGATTCTTTTTTTCGTTCGCTTGTTTGTCTCCTCATGAAAAAGGTTACGTTTTTCTATCCGGTTTTTTCTATTACTTTTGATTTTTTGGTGAAATCAAATAAATGTTAAATGATTAAAAAAATCACAATCTTGAAAAAATGTTCATGAATTTGAAAAAAAAATTGTGGATTCAAATAATATTCATTAATTTGAAAATGGTTAGTGAATTTTTAAATGTTCATGAATTGAAAATGGTTCATAAATTTGTTCATGGATTTAAAAATGGTTCGTGAATTTAAAATGCACGAAAAAAAAATCATGAATTAAAAAATAGTTCATGAAGAACCTTTGCAAATCTGAACATTTTTTGACCCTCTCTCCTAATATAACGGGCAGGTGTAACTGTGCAACCTAGCGTAATGCCGTTGCGATGGCGTCGTGTCGCCACCAGTTTTTCGCTTTCGTATATATGTCCATGATGTATATGGCTTATATCTATTTTGATGGTATCTCTTTTCGTATTTGTTGTCGTGGTTTTTAATTCATTTACTCCCAAAAAAAGTTATAAATAAATGTGGCAGCACGTTTTCGGTCTGTTTCCGCTCCGTTTTCATTCCCATCTCATTCAGCCTTGATATCGGAAATCTTGGCTAGTTTTTTAATCCTCAAGATTATATTGTTGACCTATATTTATCCTTAATTAATTAAGCAGGATCTTTGAAAAAATAAATGTATTTCGATTGTTCTGAGAAGAAAACAAATACTTCTTCGGTTAACATTGTTCTTATTATTATTATCTCAGAAGTAGCACACGATATGTCATCCCTAATAAGTATTCCCTCCGTTCCACAATATAAGTTGTTTTTAGGTGGTACACATGTTGTCTATATTCGGTCTAAAAAGAGTGCATGTGTACCCTAAATGTGTCTAGATACATATGTATCCATGTGCATGTGACAAATGGCTAAAACATACTCCCTCTGGTCACAAAAGGACATAGATACATGCAAATTTGAGCTTGGTTGAGATATCCTTTTGTGAACGGAGGGAGTATTATATTGTGGAACAGAGGGAGTAGCTGATATACAGTGAACGGAGGGAGTATTATATTGTGAAATGGAGGGAGTAGCTGATATACTGATATCTCATCGTGCCAAAGCTGGGTGCCTCAAACTGGCACGATATGCTGATATGCTTTACTGTGAGACGGTCAACCATGACAGACACGTCTTAGTCTTATGTCAAGAGAAGCGGCAACATGATTAGACAAGTCTAACTACACAACTATTCCCAATGACCGTATCATGTTCCCGTCCCTCGCCTGAGAAAGACTGCTATGACAAGTCTAACTGGACGAACGGAGTCGGATCAGAGTATATATACGCGAGCCTCTGCATGTGTCGTGGTGATGATTGGTAAAACCGGCGCGTCTTGGACTGGCGTGCACGTTGTGGCCGGCATGCATTATGGCCGGAGCGGCGCGGCGATAATGATGATTTATTGCCGCCTTTGATTGATTGTTTACTTTGCATGTGTACGTTTTGTACTGGCTGGTACGGGAATAGCTGCATCAATTAAAGAGAGGACGTACTACTTGACTACTTCTCACGTACGTAATCGTAGTCTTGTGCACGTTGCTTATGCTTAAACTCTGGTTCACTTCCCAACCGTTTACGCAGTATCCGAACGTAGCAGCTCCTGTTGGATGAGCACCAGGTCAAAATCGTTTCATTGCCGTAAAAAATTGCTTTGTACTCCCTCCGTCCAACAATAACTGTCTTAGATTTGTCAAAAAGTTGATGTATCTAGTCATGAAACATGTATAGATACATCCACTTTTGTGTAAAATTGAGACACTTATTTTGGGACGGAGGGAGTATATTTTATGCATATGTATATCACGTGACATCCTAATGTTGAGTAAAAAATATGCGATATTTCTAATGATCGACTTCATTTCGATCGTCCCGTCCGTGTGTGTCCTAATTTCCAAGTATTATTGTTTGAAAGAAACATATGCTCCCTCCGTACCATAATATAAGATGTTTTACGTATTTCACTATAGACTACATATGGACCAAAATGAGTGAATCTACACACTAAATATGTGTATATACGTCCATATGTTGTCCATATTGAATGTCTAAAACATCTTATATTATGATACGGAGGGGGTAGTATTTTACACCAAGGATTTGGTTACCTTGCGAAATAATGTTGTTGCCGATGGTAACCAGAACGTCCAACTCCCCGCTATCCTAGCCCTGATGTGTATGGTCTTACCAGGCAAAATATCTCATACACATTTACCTCTCATTTGATGCCTCCCCAACACCAAAAGTCCTCTGTCCCAAACTCTCGATTTCTCCTTTTCCCCAAAACCCGATTTGAAATGTTTAAATGTCTTCGGGTCGTGAAATCTAAACTTTGTATGAGAATTTTGTACGATGTGGATAATTCCGAGTAACCACATATAGAAAAACCCAACCTCCTAGGAAAAGAAATCCAAGTAGCCAAATCTTTGTTATAGAGTCATCAATGCTGATTTTGACGTCTTGCATCGACTCACAACTTTCACATAAAATTAAATTCATATTGCCAAACTTCTTTCTTCCTTGTCTTACTATAGATTTCCATTATCTAAGTTCCAAAGGTTAATGATTTTGCACACAAAATTTATTTGTGTTATGTTATCCTTCTGTTGATTTCTTAACCTCTCTTTGGGTTTCTTTGAGACAGCCGACGATTCAAACAATAATGACATGAAAAATTATTGTATCAAAACCATGATTTTGTTTTTAACCACTATATGCTCGACAAATTAATGACTATATAAATCAATAAAACATTATTCATTTGTCTAATCTTTGTTTTATTGGCTCATGTTTTTTTTGTCTAAGTCACATATAATCTGAATTCATAGAATTTGGTAAACGCATAAAAATGGTATAGCATCCCTTACACAATGTATCATGGTTTTCGGAAACTAATAATGACCTGTTTGGATGGAGTACAAATTTTGTGTGCCCCCCGGTATTTAATAATTCTAGCATGAACTGAATACAATGGATACACAAAAATACATGCATTCCAAATATGCCCTAAAATGAAGGACGCCGAGATATAAATATATAATACATGACGCATCGGGTATAATCAATTTAATTTGAGTCCAAGACGTACCTAAGCAGCTCCCATGATTCCCACATACCGATATATTTTTTTTTCCAGATTTGCACCGAACGAAGGTTTGCACTGGATACTTCGCCGTCATAGAATTTGGTAAATGCAAAAAATGGTATAGCATCCCTTACGCAATGTATCAATTAAAGACAGGACGTACGTACATAATCATAGTCTTGTGCACGTTGCTTATGCTTATATTTAGGAACGGAGGGAGTATATTTTATGCATATGTATATCGCGTGACATCCTGATGTTAAATAAAAAACGTCTTCATTTCGATCCTTCCGTCCGCATGTGTCCTAATTTCCAAGTATTATTGTTTGAAAGAAACATATACTCCCTCCATACCATAACACAAGATGTTTTACTATAGACTACATACGATATTTAGTGAATCTACCCACTAAATATGTGTATGTACGTCCGTATGTTATCCATATTGGAATGCCTAAAACATGTTATATTATGATACGGAGGGAGTAGTATTTTAGAGCAAGGATTTGGTTACTGTGCGAAATATTGTGGTAACAAGAATGCCCAACTCCCCGCTATCCTAGGCTCCTAGCCCTAAGGTGTATGGTCTTACCGGGCAAAATATTTCGTACATATTTACCTCTCACTTGATGCCTCCCCAAAACCCAAAGTCCTCTGTCCCAAACTCTCGATTTCTCCTTTTCCCCAAAACCCGATTTGAAATGTTTAAATGTCTTCGGGTCGTGAAATCTAAACTTTGTTTGAGAATTTTGTACGATGTGGATAATTCTGAGTAACCACATATAGAAAAACCCAACCTCCTAGGAAAAGAAATCCAAGTAGCCAAATCTTTGTTATAGAGTCATCAATGCTGATTTTGACGTCTTGCATCGACTCACAACTTTCACATAAAATTAAATTCATATTGCCAAACTTCTTTCTTCCTTGTCTTACTATAGATTTCCATTATCTAAGTTCCAAAGGTTAATGATTTTGCACACAAAATTTATTTGTGTTATGTTATCCTTCTGTTGATTTCTTAACCTCTCTTTGGGTTTCTTTGAGACAGCCGACGATTCAAACAATAATGACATGAAAAATTATTGTATTAAAACCATGATTTTGTTTTTAACCACTATATGCTCGACAAATTAATGACTATATAAATCAATAAAACATTATTCATTTGTCTAATCTTTGTTTTATTGGCTCTTGTTTTTTTTTGGTCTAAGTCACATATAATCTGAATTCATAGAATTTGGTAAACGCATAAAAATGGTATAGCATCCCTTACACAATGTATCATGGTTTTCGGAAACTAATAATGACCTGTTTGGATCGAGTACCAATTTTGTGTGCTCCCGGTATTTAATAATTCTAGCATGAACTGAATACAATGGACACACAAAAAATACATCCATTCCAAATATGCCCTAAAATGAAGGACGCTGAGAAATCATCGATTGTATAATGGCTGGCCGAAATCGCGCCCTCTCCGCGCCCGGGCTACTGTAGCTAGCTACAGTCTGCTACAGTATGTGGTGGGGCCCAGGCGTCAGCGACCCAGCGCGCTGGGTTTTTTTGCAGAGAAGCACGCGGGGGGCCGAAATTCTATGTTCTTCTCAGAAAAACCTGCGACAGGGACCTATTTGCAATTTCGTGAAACACGGGTTCTTTTCTGTAAAAATGCCCCGATCCCCTCCTTCACCCTCATCCGCGACGCCGCCGACGCGCCCCCCGCCGCCACGACCCTCCCCGCCCACATCGGCGGCCGCGGGAGGCACCGCCGCCGCGCCCTCAACCTCCTCGCCGTGGATCGCGACCTAACACGCCGCCGGCGCGCCGGAATCACCGCCGCCGCGGCCGCTGACCTCCGCCGCTTCTGCACGTCGCCAGCGCCGCTCCGGCGACCATAACGGGGCGGCGCCGCCGCCTTAGGGCCTCCCCGCGTCGATCCGCGTCGAGCGAGCGCACGCGGCCGTCCCGCATCGCAGTGGCGCGCCGGCGGTGAGCTCCACGCCGCCGCCGCGTCTCCGGCCCCGTGACGTCGGCGTGACGCCCATCGGGCCTAAATTGGGCTGCTGGGCCACGCTACGTGGGCCGGCCTGGCTGACTGCCGGCCTACTACGTCATTTTTTTTTCCTGAGATTTAAAAAAAAAGGTATTCCAAATACATAGTATTTACATATGTGACGAAATACAACTCCAATGGCAAAAAACAAAATAGACATTTCAAATGTTTTGGAACTTTCTTCACACTATTTCAAATCTTAATTTCCAACTGAATAAAAATAAATCAAATTACAGAGTTCAGAAAAAAAAAACATGATAAAAAAATAAATTCAACCACTTCACAACTTATTCCCTCATTTCAAACAGATTAATTCCATCAAACTACTATTTTTTTTTTAAATGATTCAAACAATTTAAAACAGTTCACACCTTATTACACCATTCCAAAAAAAAAAAAAAATTCACGATAATTTAACTAAACTGCCTCCAAATATGCGCACAAACAACTAAATTCATTCATTCAAATTATTAAAATTTGCCTACACCAGAAAACACAGTGTTAGATTACTATGTTTGCAGACATGTCCAACTTGCATATTTCAAAAATGTTAATTTGTGTGGCCTTCATAATTACTGAACCACCACTGCTCTAAAACAATATTGGATTTTCACTTTGAATTGTGCTAATCTAAAAAAAATGTGTCCAACTGTTTTAGAAAACCGATAGCAGTCAAGAAACAATATATCTCATATTTAGATGGGCTTACAAATATCAAAATAAATAATCCACACATGTAAATACTGAGGTATAAATAATTTTAAAAACTTCATATATACTGCCTTACGGTGTTTAAACAATTTTGCAGAACTACTACATGCTGCCAAAGCAGTAACTTCAACTATACCCCCCACAAAAAAATCAAAAAAAAAATCATCAAAACGGTCACAACAAAATAAAATGCTGACTATTTCTAAAATATTACTTAATTTCAAAATTGAATATTCTAAACATATAATTACCCATTTATATGATGGGCTTTCATACGATAGGAATAAATATACCAAAATAAAATAGTACGAACAGAAATATTTAGAAATAGCTGTTCTAAAAATATTTTCCAGAACAACATATTTTATTACAAACCAAACGCAGCTATATCCACCAGCAATAATTGAAAAAATTCATCGAAACGATCACAAAAAAAATATGCTGACTAATTACAAAATATGACCGAATTTATGCCTCGCAAATCCACCAAGGGCATTTCACAAACCAAAAATGATTCAAGCCTACAAAACACCCCAACTTGAACAATTTTCAAAATCTGAACAACAACCATATCTCAGCACTCCAACACAAATTATAAATTTGAACATATCAAAATTTCATACGGCTTTCAAACCTAATCATTTGGTAAACACTGAAAGAATTCAAATTTGAATACAATCTAGGTTGCACATATTCTAAAACTCTATTTGACCACAAACATCACAAAAAATAAATGATAACAAATTCTGCCAAAATGAAATAAAATTTAGACACCTAAATTTGGTAAAAAAAAAAGCAAAATTCTATATACACTTGCTCCAATTATATGGAGCTTAATTTCAAAAAAAAAACTCTAGCTATGGAATCCAATTCAATAGATGTGCATTTCCACCCATTATGAACTTTAAGCAAAATATTGCCAGCAAACTAAATTAACCTCCTCTTAATATGAAATTCATATGCAATTCTTCAAATTATATATTCACTTTACTATATGCTCATACGGTGCACATCTTCTGATTGCGAATCTAAATTAATTATTTAGACCAACATACAAACATAATGAAACATTAAAGTTTGCCAACTATTCGAAATTACCGTACCATTTCAAAATTTTAAAATTGGTCATCATTTTTACATAACTCAGATACATTTTTTTAATTACATTTAAAAATTCATGCCAACAAAGAAACGTATTTAAATACTTCCATTTGCTATATATTTGGATATTCTCTAAACTATATAACAAATGCTCATAAAAACCAACACTAACCATCTATGGCAAAACACAAAACATATTTACAGAATTCAAAATAGTCAATATTTAGATGCAATATAAATGAACTTTCCCGAATTGTGGACTCGAATTCAAAAAAAATGCATTACTACTAACAATGTACTTACATTAAATATTATTTGGAAGATAGAAGTATATTTGCATATTACAACTTCCTACAATATTAAAGGTACTACAGAATATATCTACATGCTCACCAAAATAAATAATACTTATTAATGCCAAAATACGAACTTATTTACACATTTCAAAATTAAAAAAAAAATCACACATGCGCGGATGGGGTCTACTTAATGATGGAATATAAAATCTGTTTATATTTCATTTGAACGAATCTTTTCTTATGGTCTACAAAAAATAAAAGAAATATGAAATATTCGGATTTTTGTTTAAACAAAAGAAATAAATAAAAAAGAAAAGACTTTTTATGCAATGTTCCAAATTCTTAAACAAATGATAATGGAATCATTTTTTTACAAGACTCCAAATGCTTCATGTCTCACTTAATAATGGCGTCATTTATCTAAGAACTACATGTATTGTTCAACTTTACAATAACAAAATAGAAAACATGCTCTCAAGTTGCAATTTGTCTAACATTGAACGAATATTCCGATATTCCGTAAAATAAAAACCAAAATGCTCATCAAAAATAACCGAAGTGCACTCAAAACAAATACCAAATTTGTTTCAACATTTCAATTTGGCTAGCAGTTCAACTCGACACGAGCAAACTTTCCCCAAATATGGAATCAAATTCAAATGGATTGTTCTGATTTTAATTAAATATTGACGTCCAAAGAAAACATGTTTGAGCATTTGAAGCCTTCAACTATTTGAATATTGTACACAACATATCACAAATGCATGTAAAAAATGCTACTTATTCATAACAAAACAAACAAATGTTCCAACATACCAATTTAGCCAACATTTTGGTTAAAAAAAAATATAGCACAAAAAAATACCAAGGACGTGGCGTGACGGCACGCTAAAAAAAAGTGAAAATACAAATTTTGTCAACATTTAGAGATGATCCACATGCCTTTTTCCTGATTCCAATTTAAAAAAAATTTACCAGCATTTGGAGATAGTTCATGTGCACTTCTCCTAATCTCGATTAAATGTTCACGTCGAAATACAAACATGTTTGGACTTTTCAAACTACTAAACATTTGAATATTGTACAAAACATATAAAAAAATGATCGTCAAAATTGCTACATACTCACACAAAAGTAAAAACATGTTTGAATATTCTAATTTGGCCAAAATTTACGCGAATATTCCGACATTCCATAAAATATAAAAAAAATGCTATAGTAAAACCGTTATCTACATATATCAAAAATGTAAATATATTAATTCATCAAGAATTTTCTATTCAAACATACTCATCAAAAAAAAATATGAAGACATACCAACATAACAACACACAAAAAATGCTAACATTACGTGCCACATTGCCGAAAATCAAATTCGAAGATTCCAAAAAAAATGCCTTACAAAAGACTCACACATTTTGTCTTCATTTCAAACAATTTAAATCTGAACATTTCTCTTTTAAAAAAAATCCAAACCGTCATCAAAATTTGACATCAAGGGCGCGGCGTGCGCCGCGCCAAATACCACTAGTAATACATGACGCATCGGGTATAATCAATTTAATTTGAGTCCAAGACATACCTAAGCAGCTCCCATGATTCCCACATACCGACATAATTTTTTTCTTGATAGCATGCTTTGTATTTGACTGTGGAAGTGTGGAACTCTGTTTTGAAGTGACACATGATTGACGGGCCACGCCATTGGATCATTTTCCAAAGCGTTCAAATATCGCTAACACGTACAACTTTCTTGGAAAAACATTTTCACGAGGACAGTAATATTAGGCATAAAAATGGCTTACTGTAAAAAAAGGGTATAAAACGGCTTTATGCACCAATAGATGCATAAGTCGGGATTTACTCATTTTCAAATAAAAATTTGATACCAAGAAAAATATTGGCTGGAACGATTATTCGAAAATAGTTCCACCTTTAATTGGTAAATTGCAAGCATAGGTTTTTCAAGGCAAGGAAAACGCAATATTTTCCTACATGTGTTTGATAAGCTATCACAAATTGACGATCAAACTTACTTGTGCTGGTCCCTGTCTGCTCCAAAATGCCATTCGAACAGGGAAGGACAAATGATTTCCCTTCACCAAAATGAAAGGATTAATCATTATCATAGGAAATGGTCCACATATATCTTAATACCTACGAAATCATGACGCTCCCGAACGGTTTTCACGACGCCATCCCACCGCGATTCTGCTTCTATGCTCCTGGAATCGACAAGAAAATGCACGACACCGCACCGTCGTAAGATGCATCACATACACACACATTTCGCGTTCGTGCCGCTGCGGCCGGTGCGTTGTTGTCCGTATCTGCCGCTACTTCCCACTCCATACGTGCGCCTCCGATGGTCCGACGGTCCGTCAGTCTCCCAACAGGCCATGTGCGCCTCCGATGCGGGCGGCAGGTTGCGCCCCACGCGCGGGGCTCCCTTGTCGAAGCAGGTAGGCGAGACGCAGCCCGACGTGGCCACCATGACGGGGCCCTGCATAACCGCTTCCCGCTGTGCGCGCGCGTGCGAGCCCTATTTGAGCTGGTGGAGCGGCTCGAAAGGACACGTTCAAATTATGCTTGTACAAGAAAATAACGGGGACCGTACGAATACCAAGGGTTGGGTTCGTGCAGTAGATTATTTCTCTTGCACGGCCAATGGAACCCGGCCTACATGGAGCCCTTTATTTTGAAACCACAATTTGAAGATGTAACCATTGATAACAATTATGCAAGGGAAGAACAAGAATAATAAGACAAAGGATTGAGGATTGTAGACAAGGAGTTTGGAGCACATTTGATGATCAACGAAATCCAACGAAACATAGTGAATGAATTATAAAATTCTAATAAATACAAGTATATTTGCAACACAAAAATGGAAATATAAACTACTACATATGCTCATGGAAATAGATGCCATCCTACAAAAAAATGGTCGAATTTCTATGTACCCGGTCAAAATTATGTGAGAATAAGCCTCTGGTTAGATGGTCAGGAGAGTGGTTTTACCCAATCCCACCATGGATCAAACTCCAGGTTTGCCGCCCTATGTGTCCCGCTAAGGTGAAATTCAGTAGTATTTCATCGATATTGAAAATCCAAGACTCTAGTCTTTAGTAGGCATTGTTTGAGTGAGTGCGTGTGGTGGTGGAATGCATGCACGTTCCGGGTCTGCGTTATGTTTGGTGTTTTCCGAAAACTTTATTATGTGATATATCATTACATTATGGAGATGATATTTGGTGCTCCCGAGCACCAGTGGTCCCGGTGGTTTAAAAAAATTCAAAAAAATATTTATAAGTTTTAAAAAATTCTGAGAAAAATCAAGAATGCAGTCAATGATGTATCCCACAAACGTGGACAAAATCAACTTCAAATACGTTGTGTTTTGGGCTACACTAAAATAACAAAAGTTTAGATCTAAATATGTATATTTTCAAATCCACAGTTTTGTCTTTTTTGTGTAGCCTAAAATACAACATATTTGGAGTTGATTTTTTGCACGTTTGTGGGATACATCATTGGCTACATCCGTGGTTTTTTTTCAAAACTCGTAAATAGTGTTTTTGAATTCTTTAAACTAGCAGGATCACTGGTGCTCGGGAGCAAAAGAGACTTTCCATACATTATACAGTGATGGTCAAAATAACAAACTAGGGACCCAATGCCATTTTGAACATGGACACATTCCCGTGCACTGTGGCAATTTTAATTAAGATTGCTACAATCGTATAAAATTAATAAAACATAACATTATCACCATACTTTTCATGGCATATATGATGATAGCGTTCGCTTTGATAAACCTAGATATCTCTTAGTGTAGCAAACAATAGAAAATACTATGTTTTAAAATTCTGCAGTCTAGTCAGGCAATATTGGTCCGGATTAAACTATGCGGCACCCTGCAACATATGTACGCAGAGTCCGAGTGTAAACTCTTATAAATTATATCAGCGTGATGCTAATTTACGAGTTAAATGTAACGTCTTTTTTTTCTTCAAAAAATACATACACTTTAACTATAATCGCCAGAAAAAAAACAATTGTTCGTAGTTGGAACCGTTCAGCCGATGTTACAAAAGTGAAGCAGTCGCAATAAGAAACAGTCTACAGCGTGCATTTCGTATTGGATTTGGTCAACTACTATGGTCTACCGGCGCCATTGACCCTGTCTGTTTGCGTGCTAGTTTTGGTCCAAGGAGACGAGCTAATTGGGGAAACTCATTTCCTCTCTTTCGCTCTACTTTTAGCCAAGGAAATGTGAGATTGATTAAAGCGACAAACAAACACAATTACTAACTGCACGCAGGAACATCTTCTCTGCACGCATCATCGTCAATTTTTTTTTTGAAACGAGGCAAATGTTTGCCTTTTATATTGATATAGGAGAAGATCATCGTCAATTGTACAACTACAAACAAACACAATTGTACTATGGTAGTATTCTTTCACGACAATTATATCGGATCGGAGGTAGTATAACAAACATGCCAGAATGTCACTTGTGAAAAAAATATATACTCCATTACGCCTTCGCACCGGTACCGTTCAGCGTTCATGATTGTGTTTTCAGCACTTGTGCTCTTTTCTCAAAGAAAAGATAAATCATTCTGGTTGTTGCGTACATACTCCCTCCGTTCTAAATTAGATGATTTTCCATTCGTTCACATGTGGATGTACCTATACATGTACATCAGAAAAATCATTGTGGATGGACCATGGCGTAGATATAAGATCATGGATACTGTATGTAGGGCGCGTATTCCCTCCATCAGCCACCCACCCAACCCCGGAACCTGCCGCCGTTACTTAAAGGAAGAGCCGTTTGGTCTTCCTTAATTACGCACTCCCCCGCCTTAATCCCGCGCCGCCCGCCGCGCTAGCCTGCCTGTTGTAACCTAACCTCCATCTGCCCTGCCCTCCCCTCCCACCTCCGCCTGCTCTGTTTCTGCAGAAGCAAAACCCCACGCCGAACTGGCAGTGCCGAATCCGCGGGAGCTGCTCCCCGTCTGCTGGTGCGCGCGGAACCCCGGCGCCCGGAGGAGGAGGAGAAGGAGAAGGAGCAGGCGGTTTTCGCTGCTGGGGCGGGGCTCGCGAGGTGAGGCTTCTGGCGCCTGTCTGGTCGGTTTCGGGGCTGGGAGTTTAGGGTTTGCTCTTGCGCGGGGAGCTACTGCCGCGACCTGTTTGTGGGAGGTTTTCGGTTTTGCGCTGCGATGATGTTTCGATTCAATGAGGGGCGCTTTGAAAAAATTCGGGAGGAGGGCGGCCAGGTGCCTAGGCAGGCGCGCGCGCACGTTCTGGAGGTAGCGTTGGGCCTGTGCGATTGGGGCTAGTTCAATCTGTAATGGAGGAGCCTGGAATTTGCTCTCGCTTGCTATGCTACCTCAGATGATCTGGATGCGCTCTGCTTCGGGTTGTACGGAGAGAAACATCGGCGACTCCGCTCGTCTCGCCTAATCTTGGGTTCTTCGATTTTCTCGGATGAATGATGATTCCGGTGCGCGGGTTGGGGTTGGGTTTCTCGCTGCGAATTCTGTGTTTTTTGTTGGGTCTTACGGCGCTGTTTACCCTCTCCTGGTTCTAGCACACCATTTGGAAAATTATTTTGTTATTAGTCTACGTAGCCTCAACTGTTTGGTTATTTCGATGCTTCATTAGTCGGAGCTGCATTTTTTTACTGCTATTAAATAATCGTGCTAGACTGTTAGGTGACTTTACACATCTTGTCTCGTAGCAGCAATGCAGGCAGCCACAGTTTGCCCCTGCAGTGATCCTAAGGAAATGTCTCTATCCAAATCCCAAGTACCTGTGCAATTTGTGCTTGATTTTTCACTCTTTGTGGGTGAATTCTTCGAGCAAGCCGTGATCAAACAATACATCATCCAATGTAGCACCAACAATGAAAACACCATGTGCCATGCTTTTTATGCTTCATCGGTCGATTCTGTCAAAGAAAGTGCCCGGCAACTTCAAGTGAATGCCTGTTTGTTTTATTGACATGTGCTGTGCCCTGCTGCTTTGTCTTCTGTTGTTTGCATCGAAGATTACGAAACCTTGATGCATGTTCCTAGTTCATAAGTGGCACATTAAAAAAAGGGTTTCCAATGATGAGAAATTGTTAATCTGCTAGGCAAGAGATTCGTCTCACATGCATGTGATGATGTGGATTTCCCTGTCTGTCCCAAACCCCTCAGAATCTCCGCAAATAGTTTTGTTTATTGGCCTTGTCCTTGCTCTTCAATGCCTCATGTTACATAGTAGCACCAGCAATTTGCATATGCATAGTGCATTTATAAATGCAACCTTCCTCCCTTCCTTAGGAGCCTCTGTTATGTCACTTCTCTTTCCCTGGTCCAACCATGCCATTCTGTAGAGGATTGAGGCAATAGCTACCGCAAGTTCTGTACTCAAACGGGTATGTTCTTCAGTTACCAGCTGGATCACTTGCCTACATTGTTTAAACATGTTGATGTTGTGTCTCTTTTCTTTGATTTTGCGTGTCTGGATAGTTTCCTTGTTTGTTTCAAGTGAATCTGGTTGAATGCTTTTCTTCATTTGGCCTACTCTGATTGTTTGTTGTCTGTGTGTGGACCTTTTGTAGATCTGGGCGAGGAGCTAGTTTCATGAGACACAGATTGATGTGGTTGGTTCTAGAAGTTGCTATACTTCATGGATGTTCTTAAGAGTGGTGTGCAGAAAGCTGCTCTTGTTGAAGAAACTCGAAGACCACCACTAGTTCCATCTGAGAAGCACAATGCGTCCTCTGTAAGCCGAGCGAGAGATGTTGCATCCAGGTACAAGAGTGGTCAGGCTGTCACCTCGACAAGGCGATGTACATCTCCTAGTCTTGCCCGGACCTCAACAACTGATGACACACCAGTACCCAAAAGGGCGCAATCGGCAGACAGAAGAAGACCCACAACACCTTCAACCCCTTCTTCTAGGGTGTCAACACCCTCAACCCCAATATCAAGGTCCGTTACACCAGTTCGTGATACCATCAAAGAGGTAACGAAGAGTTCTAGATGTATAGCAAACGAAAGGTCTCCACATGGCTTGTGGCCAGCAATGCGGAACCTGTCTCCCTCCTACCAGTTGGGGTCTGTGGTTGCCCCTGGTAATAAGAAAGATAAGGTAGTCTCTGGTCCATCTTTAGATCAGACCAAAGGACAGGCCAGTGTTCCAACGGAGAGAAAGAGGAGTCCTCTGAGAAGGAAAAAAGTTGCTGAACAATGTGAGAATGCTCGACCTTCAGAAGATCTACCTAAGAGGGCAACTGAGCCAAACCGTTGGCCAGCCATGATAAGTGGGCGTGGGCCTACCAATCATATGTCAAATACTGAACTTTCTGACAAATCTAGCAGATCGGTCCCTTTGTCAAATACTTGTAGAGGGCTTTCACCAAGGAAGATTCCTGCTTCTGATGACACAGCTAAAAAGTTGAATCAATCATTGGATGATGTGGCAAGGAGATTGGCCATACATTCAAACAGAAGAGAAGAACAGTTAGACTCTAGCAGTGATGTTTATTCACAGACAACAGAGAGATCTAAATATGTGAGCCGTCCAAGCAGGACAGTCACTTTACCTGTGCCTGTTCTTCATCGCTCATCATCACCACACAAAGTCTTGGCAGCTGCACCATCTGCTTCTAGGGCCTTTCAGAGTCCATCTCGGACAAGGCCGTCAACACCTTGCCGTTCCCAAAGTGCTGGAACTATTCAACCAGGTGTTATATCTCCGGTTGTTAGCTACATGGTTGATCCAAGAAAGGGAAGGAAGAACGCTAGCCAAATTGAAAATATCCATCGACTGCGCTTGCTGCATAACAGATACTTGCAGTTGCTCTTTGTAAATGCTCGTGCGGAAGATGTTCTATCTTTCCAAAAGGCCAACGTTGAGGTAAACTTAGCATTTTTAATTATTTGAAAATGTTTCGAGTTGACCTGATTCAAGCGATGACCATATTCCCTTTTCTACGTCTATGCTAATTCAATTGATCCCTAATTTGAAGCATACCAACACAGCAAACTCTCATTTTACATCCTTTTTTGGCTAAACTTATATGATAGAAACATCTTATGGTTCATTAATAATAAGTTACCTAATTAGGCATGTGACTGTTTTAGGCTCAGTTTCAGTGATAACAACTGTTTGACACTACTGACAGCAGTTTTTGCATTACAATTTTTTTCTCGTATAGTCATACATATGTTCAGAAGTATGTGGTCTAATGCTTTTTAGCATTGTTACTTTTCTTTTGAGCTTTGCTTCTTTTTTGCTTGGCGATGTCAGTTGATTAAAGAGTTTCCCCTGTTCTCTTGTAAAACAGAATATTCTATATAATGTTTGGAGGAATACCTCAAATTTGAGGGATGCTGTTAATTTGCGTAGAATCATGGTGCAACGCCATCAGCAAGAGTTGAAGCTGTATGACATTCTGCAAGAGCAGGTAAGATTCACCTCATGCATCGATTGCTTAGTTCTATAAGCCCCCAAGCATATTGGGGAACTCATGTTATTTCTCATTCGAGTATAAATCCAATTTGTGGCAAGTTGGCATAAATTTGCTATGATGTTCCTGTTGATACCATTACTAATTGAAGCATAGCACGATTGTTTCAAAGGGTCCTCTTTGAAAGATTAAGACCTAATTGCATGGCAATATGACTCTTCTCATTCTGACACGGTAAATTTGGAATACACAATTAGGGACATAGTTTTCATATCACACATTCACACTTTCCTTTTCTCCAAAAGAGGGTGATACTAAACCTGAAGATTAGGGATCTGAAAGAATGCATGTAATGACCAGTTATCAATACTGCATGGATTATGACTGTAAATGCATACATCACCTCTTTTAATCTGTTGTTACTGTGGTTCAGATTGCTTACCTCGAAAAATGGCCAGCACTTGAAAAGGAGAATAGTGTTTCTTTATTTCGGGCAACTGAGGCTTTAAAAGCAAGCACACTGCGCCTTCCAGTCACATCAGGAGCGAGGGTATGCTGTGAAAATCTGCATTGATTAAACTTGGAATAATTTTGCGGTTGCCCTTCTACTTGTGCCCAAATATTACACTCGCGATTATGACAAATGGTATTCCCATTGTATTAACAGGCCGATGCAGTTAGTCTTAAGAATGCTGTAAGCTCAGCTGTTGATGTCATGCAAGGTTTGGGATCATCAGTTCATTGTATGCTTTCTAAGGTCAGATAACTTAGGACTTTACTTTCCACATTTACTTACCTCGCTAATAAAATCAAGTCTTTAACGTAGGCAGATCTTTTACTTCATCTCATGGTTTGATACGCTTTCATCACAAGAGTTGCAAGAGAAGTAGGATACATTCACTCACATTAGAGCATCTTTCTTGCCAGGTTGAAGACAGGACATATTTGGTCTCAGAGCTTTCAGTCGTTGCAGGACAAGAAAAGGTCATGCTTGATGAATGCAGAGAACTCTTAGCTATGGCAGCAAATCTGGAGGTACGTACATTCTATTCCCTAGAATTTCCTTCTAAGAAGTGACCATAAAGCTCTGAAATTTGAAAAACAAATTTTCCTTCTCTGGTTGGTGGTGAACTAGTGGTTACTTGTTCACATGATAACAGTAGTTCTTACTAGTGCTATTGTGTCTTTAATCAGGTACAGGAGTCTAGCCTGCGGTCACATCTTATGCAAGTAAAGGACTTGTCCAGATGAATTAACAACCCACCAATCTTTGTGAATAGGTACAACTGTGCAAGTTGAGCCTGTGACTATAAGAACATATCGTGCAAACAGACAAGGAATCCGTAGAGAAAAAATAACAAAATAAAAGAATGTTAAACATCCCCTGGCGATCAAGGTGTGATGCTGTGCAGATAACAACTCACAGTGCTTGGATATGATAGTTTGTAGGTCTCCTCTTGTGTAAATTGCTTTTACAATATACTGCACTTCTAGCCTCTTTTCTCCTTTTAGTTTTTCTTTCTTGTTCTGTTAGTTGTTTCGTTTTAGGTGTAAAGCTCTATTCTTTTCCACTGTATTTTTTTGACATCTGGAAAGAGAATACACAAATGAAATACGAGGAAAAGATACTGACAAATATGAATTCTCCCTTGTGTGCAACATGTGTTACCAGATTTTGTGGTTGTACGTCTTTATCACTTCAACCAACTCCATTGTTTGGGAGTACTGACATCAAAATCGTACCAATATACATGTTGCCGTAGGATTGCAGTTTACTCTAAAATAACACTTGTGTTGTACACATTTATGATGGTTCGAATACCGGAATTCTGCTTCTTACATTTCCAGTTTAAAGTTTTCGGATTTGGGATACTGTATCATTTTGGACCCACCTAACCTCAGGCTCTTCACCTAAACAAAACCTGTCTAAAGCGTTCTCTTGCTTCTGCTAGAATGCAAAAATCTACAAGGTGCTCACATACATTCTTTTTCTGTTGCCAAAATTCATTATGCTGCAGTCTGAATGCTACTCTCCAACTTAGTTCGGTTCATGACCAAGTAGATGCACCTATTAGCTACATTTTAGGCTTTGATTTGAGCCAAGTTACCAGTTAGCCACGGGTGCAACCACACCTAAAACACATGAATATCATCATTTCTTGCTTGACATCGATCGAAACCTGGTCCTTTGTTCAATTCTTGTTTAAACCAATTCTGGTCCCCAAAATATTACAGAAACCATATCATGAACAAAACATCAACAATAGTACAAAACTTGCGTCCAAGCTGTTGTCCTCCCTATGCACAATCTTCAAAGGTTCTTGACGCGCTCAGCAGTTGATGCCGCACTGCTTCACGTCAGGCCCCTTGGCCTTGACGGTGAATGGGTCGATCCTGACCCAGAGCAAGGAGAAGATGGAGGCGAGCAGCACGGACCAGATGATGACGATGGTGGGCGTCCTGTTCTGCCTCCCCATGAGACCCTTGAGGAACGGGTAGAGATGCACGATCACCCAGAATGCGAAGAAGAGCTTGCCGAAGAGCGGACCCCACGACTGGTAGCCGTTGTTGATGGCGTCGGAGATGCCCGCCACGACGCCGATGATGTTGATGACGAGCAGCGTCGTGGGTGGGATGAGGAGGGTGGTCCACTTGAAGGCGTAGAGCTCCGCGAACTCGTCGTCCTCGTCACCTGTTGCCTTGGAGGTGACGGTGAAGTTGGTGTCGATACCGGCCAGGACCTTGAGCAGGCCCTGGATGACGGCGAACAGGTGCGCCGACACACCACCGATGACCCAGAACTGCTCGTTCCTCCACCACTCCTCAATGCTCACCCCGCTCCATCGCAGCTCCAGGATGCCCGTGGCGAAGATCGAAATGAAAAGCGAGATGAAGAAGAGACTGGCAAATGTGCTAATCTGCAGCAACACAATAACACCACAAAACTGTCAGACATTTGAACTAGTGGAATTTGGCGGGAAGAAAGATGACGGAGAAGACTGGCCGTGTAGCACTGACCGGTGGCATGATGAACTTTCCGGTGAGGAGGCAGACAGCTGGGAGGGTACAGTAGGCGAGCAGCGGCAGCGAGGTGAAGGGGTAGATGGTGGTGTTGATGTAGGCGAAGCGCTCGAGCCACTTGAGGTTGCCGCCCTTGTAGCCGTAGAGCAATGGGCTGTGTCGGCTGAAGAAGATCTCCACGGATCCCAGCGCCCACCGCAGCACCTGGTTGAGACGGTCAGACAGATTGATCGGCGCCGACCCCTTGAAGGCGGCAAGCTTCGGCATGCAGTAGATCGACCGCCACCCGCGGCAATGCATCTTGAATCCAGTCAGGATGTCCTCCGTGATTGATCCGTAGATCCACCCAAGCTGCATCATTCATGAAAGGAACACAAATCAATCAGTATATGAAGTCTGAAACTATGGAGATAGTTGGCCGAAGTGATGATCTGTGTGGTTTTACTGTACCTCCAGACCCCAATCAGTCTTGTCCTCGTAGCCGCAGCTGATCACATGGATGGCCTCCTTGAGGAGAGCTGCAGGGCTCGACGAGGGTGGGACGCCGCCTTCCTCCATGAACGTCGACGTGACGAACGCGGCAGACTGCCCAAAGCGCTTCTCGAAGTTCATTTGGGACATCATCAACTCCTTGCCACCGTCCATTCCTGAAGAGCCAAAGAGGAAATTTCACCGACCTGCAGCAGGTCACTGAACTGTGGACAATGTTCAGTGTGTGTTCTCTCTGAAACTTACCTCCGTCGGCTACGTTCTCCGGCAGCCCGTCCAAGCCGTTCTTTCGCTTCTTGCGACCGAAGCAGGGGCAGCAGTCGCAGGTCACCATCTTCGGCCTCTTGGGGCCACTAGGAGGGTTGTAGCCGTAGAGCGCCTGTCTCCTGAACACACATCCTGTTCCGACATACACCGGGCCTTGGATACCGTCCAGCCCCTTCATGTTGATCTGATGACCAAGAACTTACTGATGTCAGGTCCATCGCTCGTAATTCCGTTTGTAGACACATATTGTAGGTGTGATGGAATCGTAGGCTTACATCGAAGAAGACAGTGTTCCTGTTGGCGTATCGGTCGTGGGCGTCGATGCCGTCGAACCTCTGGGGAACTGCACGTAGCAGACCTTGCGGCCGACCTGCGGATCCATGAGAAAGCACATCGCCTCCCGGATAGCCTTGCTGTTGTTGATGTAATGATCACAATCCAAATTGAGCATGAAGGGCGCGTTGGTCAGCACGGCGGAGACGCGGATCTGTCAGAGTGTCAGGTAAAAATTCAGAGAACCGTAAGAAAACGTCCATGTCTGAGCTGCTGAAGAAGGAAGTGAAGGGTGCAGTGCAGTACGAGAGCGTTCATGGCGCCGGCCTTCTTGTGGTGCTGGAACCCGGGCCGCTTCTCACGGGAGACGTAGACCAGGCGCGGCAGCTCGTTTCCCTCGGCGTCATGGCCTCCACTGTGACCCAGGAACACCTGGATCATGCCGGGGTGGTCGCGGGTGTTGTTGCCGGGCCACGGCGTGCCGTCCTTCATGATCCACCCCTCGTCGGGCACCTTCTGCGCCTTGGATACCAGCGCGTTGATCCGCACCTTGAACTCCTCGTACTCTCTCTGCTCATCAACCCATCAAACCAAAATGATCAGCAACGATCCTTCACTTACAAAGCAGATTCAACCGGTGCCGGGGAAGAGCTGTTTCAAAAAGTACTCCCTCCGTTCCAATTTAGTTGACTTGCTATGCACCACATGTGGATGTATCTAGACATGTAACAGTACCTTCATGGCGCGGCGCTCCTGGACGAAGTTCGGCTGGACCTTGTCCTTGAGGTAGTCCACCTTCCGGGAGAAGTAGAACTCCGGCGCGCGGGGCTCGATGTTGAACTTCTTGCAGAAGGGCACCCACTTCCTGGCGAACTCTGCCGTCTCCGACAGCGACTCGAAGGACAGCATGGACGCGCCGTCGTCGGAGACGTAGCAGGACACCTTGTCCACCGGGTAGTCCACGGCCAGGATGGACAGCACGGTATTCGCCGTCACCAGTGGGGGTTCCTTGAGCGGGTCCACCGTACTCACGAACAGATCCACCGCCGACAGCATCGACGGCTCCCCTTCCCTCTCATACCTGCACATCGTTTTTTTCGTTCAGAGTTCAGACTTGAGAGCCATGAGTTTGCAGTTGGGATCAAGAAAGAAATCGTGACGGTGGTAATGAAGGACCTGAGGGAGAGGCGGTCGAGGTAGGTCTCGCGGTCGATAGGGTACCACTTGGGGAACTGATCGAGGATCCAGGAGACGGCGAACCAAATTTCGCAGACGATGGAGGTGAGCCACAGCGGGATGGCCTCCGGGACGGGGTTGAGGATACGGTACCGGAGGAAGACGCAGAGGACGAAGAGACGGAGGATGATGACCATCCGGTACGGGTTCACCTTGCTCGACGCGATGGACACCTTCCTCGACAGAGGCTGCCTCGCCTCGTCGTTCCTGCACATAAAAATCCAGGTGATCAGTAACGGTCATTGGAATTTGAATTCAGTACAGTGCAGCGGCTGGGTTCTCTTGTTGTGAGGATTGCATACAGGGGCACGTCCGCGTCCATGTCGTCGGGGTCGGCGCCACCGTGCTTGGACTTCCAGTCGTCCATCCTCTCCTTCCAGCTCACCTCCTTCCTCTCGTCAAACTTGGCACTCCCTGATCAAATTCCTCCTCGTCAGTAAGTGATCAGTGTCACACGAACAAGCGAAACTGCAAAAAGTTTTTGGAGAAAGCGGTCACCTGGCTCGGACAATGGGTAGGGATGGATGCGCTTGTGCAGGGAGGACGAGAATTCGCTATGGCCATGGCCTGCTGATATTGGGAACTCGCCGCTCACCTGAATTGTTATGAAGGAACAATTTAATTTCTGAGCTAGCTATAACTAACTAGAACTACCCAAGCAACAACAGTCAACAAGTAACGTGAGATAAAGGATTCATATATACCGGCATGGAGCGATTGCCGGTGATGATGGGCGGGACCATAGGGGTGTGGTTGCCGTCGCCGCCGTCCTCGGAGGCCCTCCCATAGCTCATCTTGCCATGCAGCATGGCCTCGGTGATGTGGCTGTTCTGGACGGCGCCACCATGCCGCTGCTTCTTGTCATCGTCGTCCATGTTGAACTCGTGCTCGAGGTCGTCGATGTCCTCCTCGTCCTCGTCCCCGTGCACCCTGGGGCTACCCTTGAGGCGCTTGTAGCGGGTCTTGCACTGCGGGCAGTTCTGGGTGCCCTCGCGCCGCTCGTACTCGTAGCAGGGGCGGCACACCGGGAAGCCGCACTCGTTGCAGGCCACGAAGAGGTCGCCGTCGACGGTGCGGCCGACCTCGTCGCCGCATATCTCGCACACCTGCCCGCTCAGCGCGCGCAGCGGCTTGTGGTCCTCGTGCCCCCGGATGAGCACCAGCTCGTTCCGGTTGTGCGAGCCGGCCACCAGCCCGGCGCCCGCCTCCATCGTCGCGCGCGCTGCAGCTCACTCGCGGCGGGTGTGGGAGAGGTAGGGGTGATGGTGGTGCTTGTTCGCTTGTGGCAGGGGCTATATGAGATGGTTAAAGAGGGAAGCGCTCGCGGGGAGGAGGAGTTTTGGCGGGTGGGAGAGGTGAGGGGTGGCTGTTCGATCTGGTGCGCCCGATGGAGTCCACGCGCGGCGGACGGACGGACGGATGGGCGCCGGCGTGTGGATCGTGGCCGGCGTGGTGAGCCGGGTCGATCTGTTGGGTGCGGCGTCCCCGTTGCCGCGAAGTGAAGCGAAAGGTTGGTTTTGCCGGTGTCCTGCGCTGTGCTGGATTCTGCCGCTGCCGTTGTCACTTGTCAGGGTCTGCGTGCGTCTCCGGAGTGACCAACCCCGACCAACCGATACTTGGATTTCCCGCCATCTCCTTTCTTCTCCTAAAACTCTCTTTCCAGTTTTCTATTGGTGAATGGTACACCCTTTAAAAAACATTTCCCATTTGATGTCCCGTAGGTTTAGTTCTAGCTCGAACTTCGTCCAAGTTTTTTTGCCAAATAGAAAACCTTTCCATGCCATTGATTGTTTATATATGTGCCGGATTCTTCACATATAGTTACTGTCGCTCTGTTTACTTGCTTCCACTGAAATGAAACTGATGAACATATGCAGCCTCTGCAAATGCAAGCCATTCGCTGAGGCCCAACCTTCGGTCATTCGTTCGTGTGAGCATTGAGCGCGAAGCAAACGCCTTTTTTGACCCAGGACGGCCCGGCGATAGGCGCTAGGAAGGTGACCAGGCACCTTAATTTGGTAGCACATGTCCACCAATGCTACGATCGTGTAACAAACAAATAACACATGCGAGAACCGTCACCAGGAATCCAAGCCCCAAATGCACCTTGATTTACAAGCAGTGCTGGCCGGTTGATTCAGAATTCAGGAGGAGGAATGTCCCCGTCCTGAATGCGAAACGCATGCAGGCGCGCGGCTGAAGCATCGTAGGACGCAAGTCTTGGTTTTGCTGGTGTGACCACTGCTGCACAACTGATCGAGCAGCGTACGTTGGTGTGAAAAATAAGCAGCCGTCACAAGAGTGAGGTTATGGTTTTGGGAGCCCTAACCATGAGCGACAACGGATCGCCAACATGCTAGGATTTCCCTTTACATACCTGGGCTTACTGATTAGTGATAAAGCCCTATCGGCAGGGGATTGGGGTCCCCTGAACAGAAGGTGGGCAAGCGAGCTGCCCCTCGGATGAGGAACTTAATGTCTTCGGCTGCTAGACTGACGCTAGTCAACGTCTGCCTATCTAGTCTCCCGTTACATGCCATGGGGGTGTGCATGTTAGGGGATGGTGTTCATGGCGCCATGAACAAGCACCGTGCCCGCTTCTTCTGGGGGATAAGGGCCCCAAACGCAAATACCATTGGGTGCGGTGGGCCGACGTTTGTATGCCCAAGGCTTTGGGGGGCCTTGGCATTATGGACACTAAACTTATGAACAAATGTCTCATGGCCAAATGGATCTGGAAGTTATATGCTGGAGAACAAGGCTTGTGGGCCGACATCCTCCGCAATAAGTACCTAAGGGGTAAGGATTTGTTAGTGGACAATCACACCCAGGGCTCGCAATTCTGGAAAGCGATCCAGAAAGTCAAGGAGGTGTTTCGTTTGGGGGCTAAACACCTAATTGGTAATGGGACTTCCACCAGGTTTTGGCTGGATTGGTGGATTGGCCCGGGACCACTTAAGGAGAGCTTCCGGAGATTTTCTCCATTACCGTTGATCCTGAGGTGACGGTGGCGCAGGCTTTTAGCCAGGGCAGATGGACTATCCGTATAGGCGCGCCTTTGGCCTAGCGGAGCAGGTCCAGTGGGCTAACCTGCTGAGGATCCTTGAATCTACCCATCTCTCTCAGGACTCTGACCGGTTAATTTGGGCTCTTGAACCTTCGGGGAGGTTCACTGTTAGCTCTCTTTATCGTAACTCTGTGAAGGAACACCCCGTAGACACTTCTGTGAGATCTGGAGGGTGGCGGTACCCTAGAAAATCAAGGTGTTCTTTTGGCAACTTATTCGAAAGCGGCTGCCGTCTAATGACAACATTCATCATCGGCATGGCCCTTCCATGGGCGGTGCGCGCTATGTGGTGAGTTTGAGGACACGAACCACATCTTTTTCACATGCCCTCTGGCCAAGTTCATGTGGAGCTCCGTGCGTGAGCTACTCTAATGTAATTGGAATCCATCCTGCTTCGCGGACATGTACTGGGAACTGCGCACTTACGTGGGACAATCAAAGAGGATCTTGTGGACATGTTGTGCTGCGCTAGTTTGGTCTCTTTGGACTACCCGGAACAAGTTCACCATTGAGGGAATCTTCCCTTCCCAGCCGGCTGACGGCCTTTATAAACTTTCTATGTATCTACAAGTGTGGAAGCCAGTGGCTAGGAGACATGATCGAGAGGCCTTGGGCTGACGATTAGCAGGATTCGGCTGCTCTATACTCAGGTTTGGGAGGCGCTGGATGACACTCCTCAACCTTCCTGCTTGTATCCCTTATCTAGGTGTTGTATGTTGTGAAGTAGGGCCTTGTGGGGCATTTACTTCACCCATGCTTTTAGTAGCTTCTACTGATGTGCTGCTCTTGACTACTTTAGCGCTTGGCGCTCTTTTTATTTCGAGCCTGCGTGCTTTGTTGCCGGATCTCGGCGTGTATGAACTCTATTTTGTT